>CM024548.2:13254972-13637472 GCA_014182405.2 Eucalyptus sideroxylon | reverse complement strand
CCATGGATTTATGTGTCTATATAGATCCTCTGTTCATGGATTAATGAAAATACGCAAAAGCTCTATTTGCCTCTGCCATTCTATGAGTCTCTTCCTTTTTGCGTATGGCATCGCCACTCCCTTTGGCAGCATCCACTAATTCAGAACTTAATTTGAAAGCCATATTTTGACCTGGACGTTTTTGGAATGCTCCTAATAACCAACGAATGGCAAGTGCTTTTTCCTATGTGGATCCTATTTCAATGGGAACTTGATGAGTCGATCTGCCTACACGTCTTGCTTTTACTGCTATATCGGGAGTTACTCCACGTATTACTAGACATAAAATGGATAGTGGATTTTTTTCTGTCTTTTGTTGAATCTTTTTCATGGCTCGATAGATAATTTGATAAGCCAATGATTTTTTTTATGTGTTTCAGAATAAGGTTAACCAACATGTTAACCAATCGATTATGATAAATTGGATCGGATTTTGCAGTTTTTTCTTCTGTAGTACCTCAACGTGACATGAGCGTGAAAAGGATTCAAGAATCAGTTTTCTTTTATAAGGCCTAAAATCATTTATTTTGGCTTTTTGACCCCATATTGCAGGGTGGATCTTGAAAGATATGAAAGAAAGATCTCCCTCCAAGTCGTACATACGACTTTCATCGAATACGACTTTCCACAAAATTCGATATGTATCTATGAGATCAAGTATGAAATTATGTTTACTCCCTTGAAATTGAGTATCCGTTTCCCTCCCTTTTCTGCAAGGATTGGAAACCCTATATTTTACATATCCATACGATTGAGTCCTTGGGTTTCTAAAATAGTGTATAAAAAAAAAAGTGCTTCGAATCATTGCTATTTGACTCAAACTTGTTCTAAAAAAGTCGAGGCATTTCGAATTATTTGTCGACATGGACAAAGTCAGGGAAAACCTCTGAAATTATTTCAATATTGGACCTTGGACATATAATAGTTCCAAATCGAATCTCTTTAGAAAGAAGATTTTTGTCTCATGGTAACTTGCTCCAGTCCCCTTACGAAACTTTTGTTATTGGGTTAGCCATACACTTCACATGTTTGTAGTGATTCACATGGTATCATCAAATGATACAAGTCTTGGATAAGAATCTACAACGCACTAGAACGCCTTTGTTGACGATCCTTTACTCCTACAGCATCTAGGGTTCCTCGAACAATGTGATATCTCACATTGGGTAAATCCTTAACCCTTCCCCTTCTTACTAAGACTACAGAATGTTCTTGTGAATTATGGCCAATACCAGGTATATAAGTAGTGATTTCAAATTCATAGATTAATCGTACTCTGGCAACTTTACGTAAAGCAGAGTTTGGTTTTTTGGGGGTGATAGTGGAAAAGTTGACAGATAAGTCACCCTTACTACCACTCTAGAGAACCGTACATGAGATTTTCACCTCATACGGCTCCTCATTCAATTCTTTCAAAGTCATTGGGTTATTTTCCTCATTCGAGAATCTCCTCCCTTCTTCCACTCCATCCCGAAGAGTAACTAGGACTAATTCAATAACGTTTTCATGTTCCAATTGAACACTTTCCATTTTGGATTATTCTCAAAAGAGGAGATTCTTCTTTTTACCAAACATCTGCGAATCCAATCACAATCTTATAATAAGAACAAGAGATCTTTCTCGATCAATCTCCTTGCCCCTCATTCTTCGAGAATTAGAAAGATTCTTTTCAAGTTTGAATTTGTTCATTTGAAATATTTCTACTTTATTTTTATTTACTTATTTTTTATTATTTTTCCCTCTCTTTTTGATTTTTTTTTATTCCCTTCCATCATTCCTTAAGTCCCATAGGTTTGATCCCATAGAATCTGACCCATTTTCTCATTGAGCGAAGGGTACGAAAGATTGATTTTTCGATCAAAAGTACTATTTGAGTGAAATCTTCCGTTTTTTTCTCTTTCTCTATCCCTATCCCATAGGTACAGCCTTTGAATCAATAAAGAACATTTTCTTCTATATCTGTATGAATCGATATTATTCCATTACAATTCCTTCCTGATACCTCCCAAGGAAAATCCCGAATTAGATTCCAAATTGACAGGTTAGTGTGAGCTTATCCATGCAGTTATGCACTCTTCGAATAGGAATCCATTTTCTGAAAGATCCTAGCTTTCGTGTGTTGGTGGGTCTCCACGATCCTTTCAATGACCTATGTTGTGTTGAAGGGATATCTATATGATCCGATCGATTGTGTAAAGCCTGCAGTAGCAAAGGAACCGGGGAAAGTATACAGAAAAGACAATTCTTTTCTATTCTATTAGTAATAGATTAGTATTAGTTAGTGATCTCGGCTCAGTGAGTTCTTTCTTCCGTGATTTACTTTTGGCACTAGTCCTACATTTTGTTTCTGTGGACCGAGGAGAAAGGGGGCTCAGCGGGAAGAGAATTGTATGATGAGAGAAGCAAGGAGATCAACCTCTTTCTTTCAAATATAAATATACAAGATAGATTATTGCCTTCCTTCATCTTTATAGTGAGTCTAATATTCTTTTCATTTTGGGATAAGTGGACTGAACAACCTCAAGTTTATTATGAAAGTACAATTAAGGCATAAAATATACAAAAGTATAATCAAGTCATACAATCGAATCCCTTTGTTAACTCTAACCAACTTGCTAGCTGACATTACTTTTTTATAATATTTTCATTCTCATAAGTGAGGATGACATGACAAAAACATAAAATATAAGGCTAAAATGATGTCCATCTTACTTTAAAAAAAAAAAAATTATGTATTATAAAATATAAATATATATATATATATATAATTAAAAAATAAACTAAATTAAAACCCTAATTCTGCTATCCGACACTTGATGAACATCATATCATCCTCATTCCACGAAATCAAAGCGTCCACCGCCGGATCACCCATGAGCAGTTAAGTCTTCGTGAGGAACGGAAGCGACGTCTGCAAGGTCACCAAGCATCGGCGGATCCCTGGTCTTCTACCCCGACGTCAGGTCCCACATCCGAACCCTCGAAGACACTTTGAGAGACTCCGAACCGGATAGTTTCCATTCGAGTCAGCTTGCGGACGACGCTGCATTGTACGCTGAACCACAAAATCAACACACACGGAGCATCCTCCCGCCAATTTGATTAAGAAAAAGAAAAACCGAAAAAGAGAATAAAAAAACTATTCCTCTATCTACTGGCGTCCGTCCTATGGGAGAATTAATAAAGCAAATCCTTTTGTGTCACTTGTCTTCAAGCAACATATAGAGCATCAAAATTGATAAAAGAGAATAGGACAAATGGAAATATAGGCTACCTAGACCAAACGTCGTAGAAAAGGAGCATATAATGCAGTGAAGATGCAAATTGCAAGAAAAAGGGCATATATATTCTGGCTGGTTAGAAGTTGAAGAGGAGTCTTCAAACCCTTTTGTATTTTTCGTGACTGGTTCAAAACTAATGATTTTAGGATAATGGAATTAGTAGCAGATGCAAATGCATTGGTTGCTAATATATGCTTTCCTCGTGATTAAGCTCTTTGGAATCTTGACCTCCTTCCGTACGTGGGTTTGCACCGGTCTAGCACCCTACAGTGAATTTCTCTTTATCAATGAAAATGAGCTTTCTTGCAATAGCCCCCCACAGAACCATACACACTATTCTCCTTTATCTAGCACCATATCCTCAGCAAGAGGCACAAATTCAGAAGCTTCTGGCATCATCTTAGCCCCATTCGAATCTGAACCGCTTCCGCTTAGTTGCGGCGCCATCACCGGCACAGCTGCTCCAAGGATTTATCTTCCCCCCATTTGTTCGAGTCTCGAAATATATTAGAAAAGGATAGAATTCCTTCAGTCGTTGGATTAGATTTGAATTCAAAAATGGGGGTGGGGTTCCTTTCTCACAAAAAAACTGGTGCACATTCATCTCAAACGTTGCTTCCCCACTCTTTTTTCTTTTTCTCTCTCTACTGACCAGGATGCTCTGGTCTAACGTCTTGTGCGTCAACGCCAGCACTGGACTCTGAATTCCCACCTCAATTTACATTTTAAGGGAGCTTGATTTGGTCTGCACATTTATCTCTCTCTTTATAGCCCTAGGTTAAAGGTATTGGAGAAGGACGGATTCATCTAGAATTTTGTTAAATGCAGAGCCTTCTCCTAGGATCTGAATCAGTTTGGAAACTCCCCGAGCAAGCCTCCTTCCACTCCAATTAGAATGTGGTTTCTCGCCCAGCTCGACAACGATGTGCTTCTTTATTTTCTAGTCTTTCCCATGGAAATTATGTGCAGCCAGTAGTTTAAAACGACTAGAAAGAAAGAAAAAACAAGGGAAATTTCCCAAACAGAACCTTGTTTCACGGTGGCAATATGTTTAGAGCTGCTTCAGACCATCTCTTTAGTAGCAGAGGCGAATGTGCTAGACAGATCCACCATGTTCAAGTAAACGTAACAATTTAAGATGGGGAATGCAGGTCAAGCTAAATTTGATTAGCAACCAGAATTTTATCTTTATGTGAGATTAAATTCAGATTCTATATAGTCGCTGAAAATACATAGCCTTCCACGCAAAAGTCATCCTATCCAAACATTGAGAACCGGAACTATCCCCATTTTCAAAAGGCAAATCAGCACCCTTCACCTGTGAATTCAGCTTCCGAAGGAAAAACAAAAGGACCAAACTCAGCTTTAGGGGAGCCGCTTTCTAGGTCTAGTCGTTGAAAAAAATTCAAAATTTTCCATTTGTCAGTAGATTTCTGACTTAGTTGATAGATATTTAATACTGTTGGTAGAAAGAGTACGACCTACAACTCAAATATCGAATAATCCATTAGAAAATTAGCACTACTACAAAAAATTTCTCGACTTTCCAAATGAAATAGTAAATTACTAATTCCTGTGGAATTTAGCTTGGGTCGTAAGTAAATCACCAGCGCTTGAACAAATTAGTATATTACAAAAGACACTTGTGTAATTTCAAAGGAGCTGGTAAAATTGTGAAAATGTCGATATTTTCCAAGAAGTTGTTAATTTATAATTTTCTTTAGGATGTTAGTAAACTACTTGTAGTGCTGCTAGTTAATACACCACACTTGTAAAATTTGAAAAATTTGGAAAACTAAACAATTAGGAGACTGGTAAATTCACGGTGGTACATTACTAAAAAGATACTTGTGAAATTTCAAAGAAGTTTGTAAATTTCTATTTTAGTGGAATATTAGTAAATTTATTATATTGTGGGTAAATCACCAGCAATACTGGTAGAAGTTCAGAGGATGTAAGAATTCAATTCCTTGTTTGGCCATTATAAAAATCCAGAGAAAATTATTGATTTTATGAGAAAATTATTGCCCACAATTTTTTACAAGATTGGAAAATTACCAGCAAAACTCAACCAAGGCGGAATTTCTAGTTTTGAATTCATTTGCCATTTGCTTCCCTACCCGTCCCCGTCCTCCCTTGAACCAAGAATTGGAGGCCTATCATTGTTGAAGCTCGTTTAAATCTATCCGAACCAGCTCTAATTCACAAGGAAAAGAAGCCGAGTAGAAATCATATTTAGGCTGAAAAGAGAGAGAGAGAGCAGAAAGCATAGTTTGGCCAAGAAGATACAATAGAAAGAGTAGTGTTTTGAGAAATAGACGTCAAAATGCTAATTACATTACCTGAATAAGCAAACACGTGGAAGGGAAGAGATCCCTCGAGCACAAAGTAGTGTTTTGAGAAATAGACGTCACAGAATGCTAATTACATTACCTGAATAAGCAAAACACATGGAAGGGAAGAGATCCCACGAGCACAAAGTAGTGTTTTGAGAAATAGACGTCATAGGATGCTAATTGCATTACCTGAATAAGCAAACACGTGGAAGGGAAGAGATCCCACGAGCACAAGTTCTAAGTACACTCGAAATGAAGAACCAAGGTAGGGGATAGAGCACAAGATTGCTCATTTTGCACTTTTTGATAGTCTCTATCTCTTCAACTTGGCCACCTTCACCGGTATGGCCACATATGCCTTGTCCACTACTTGATCTACAAAGCTGAAATATGCACATCTCCAATCCTTCTTGAACTACAAAACTCCAAAAAAATCCCCAAAAGCCAATTGCCAATCCAAGCATTATGACCACATAGAACAATGTCTTATCAAAATTATCCACTTCATGTGTATTTTTAGGGTGAAGGAATTTCGGTGGTTGAGAAGATCACCATGGAGTAGAAGATTGCTAGCATAAATGGAAGGATTGTCGAGTGTCTGAATTTGATTTCCTTTTGGAATCTACCCTATGAAGTTATTTTGTGACAAGTTGAGGTGGGCTAGGGATGTTAACGCTAAAATGCTATGCGGAATTGTCCTTGAGATGTGGTTGTTTGAAAGATCAAGAGACTCGAGCGGCGTCATGTTCCCAATGTCAGTGGGAATATTTCTAGAGAGATGATTGTGAGACAAGTTCAAGCCATGCAATCCTGAGAGGAAAGAAAGTTCTTCGGGGATTGACTTGTTCAAAAAGTTACTGAAGAGATCCAAATTGACCACACATTGTAGAACAATTTTGGTATACTCATCATATCTTCCCTTCATGATCTCAACCATGTGCTCTCGATTTCATTGCAGATAATCCCCTCCATGTCGAAAGGAAATTATATCTTGTATAGGAGCAACGGCCACTGATCCAAATGGATTGTCTTGATTGAAGTTGATCATGTTGCTCATATTGCCAAGACAATATGGGATCATTCTTGTCAAATTGTTCACCGTCATGTCTAATATTTTCAATTTTGATAGTGAGCAGAGCTGCGAAGGGATGCTGCTGATAAACCTATTCTCTCGTAGCCTCAAGATCAACATGGACCAAAAGCTCTTGTCAAACCATGTCAAACTGCTTCAAGAGAAGTTATTCTCTTCATAGTCAAAATTACCAGACTTGTGCAATAGTCTAGGTACAAGTGTTCCATCTACGAAGCACACATCTATCGGATAAGATCGTGCTTTAATTATCATTCATAACGATTCAACCCGACCCATTTTACATGGGCTGTTTCTTTTTGCAACTCGACCTATTTTACTCATGTCAAATCCTAAAATTCTTTCGAGAATGTAAATAGAAATTCATGTCCAAATCCCTTCTTCTGAGAAGTTATTTATTCTTATTTTGTTGTGGTGATGATGTGGGACCAACTTTCCCTCCCCGAATTAGCTCAGTATCTAGCAGAAACCTCCACTTGACCGTTGCCGACCTCCTAGTCAGACAAAAGCATTTGCAAGAATCAAAGAACGGATCCCATCGACGAATGACAGTCACACAAGTGCTAACCCTGGATTGGATAAGTCAGCAAGGGCAAAGCCTCCAGAGAGAGAGAGAGAGAGAGAGAGAGAGAATGGCTCGTGCAGTTTCGACCTTCTCCTCGCACGTCCTCATCTCTCGTCACTTGATCTCCAATTCGATTCTCAAGCTGCACAACCCGAAGTCGCCGACTTCTCCTTCTGCCGCCGCCTTACGCACACGATGCGAGGCCACACAGTCAACGGTGACGCCGCAGCTCGGGGCTTCAACAACCACCCCAGCCGCGAAGACAAAGAAGAAGAGCAGCTACGAGATCGAGAACTTGACAACGTGGCTGTTGAAGCAGGAGCAGGCAGGCCGCATCGATGCGGAGCTGACTATAGTGCTCTCAAGCATCTCCTTCGCGTGCAAACAGATCGCATCGCTGCTCCAGCGGTCAAGCATCGTCAACCTCACCGGAGCTCAGGGAACCATCAACGTCCAAGGGGAAGATCAGAAGAAGCTCGACGTCGTGTCCAATGAGGTTCGTATAACATTTTGGACACAATTCAATGCTACATTCTATCTGCGATGAGATCAGAGTTCGCTTTTCGCTCATTTTGTCCGCGATTAGATCAAAGTTCGCGAGTTCAATGGAGATTAAATGTCAGATCTGTTGGAACACCTTTCTGAAATCTGTTTATCAAGTGATCTGCCGAAAGTTTGATACCCTGGCATTATTCAATGAGATATTGCACCCTGTATATGCAAATCGAGCCTTGTATGTTAGCTAGGGCACTTTTTAAACAGAAGTTAACCGAAATTTAATAGAAATTTTAGAACCCTTTTGAAAGTAAGAACATGACAGATCAATTTTTCTGGTGAGTTCCCTCGGAAGTTCAACTAATGTGGGCCAATGTTAAAGGTGTTCTGCAATTGCTTAAGGTCGAGTGGAAGGACGGGGATCATAGCATCGGAGGAGGAAGATGTACCCGTCGCCGTAGAAGAGACCTACTCAGGAAACTACATCGTTGTCTTTGACCCTATTGATGGATCCGCCAATATCGACACCGCATTGACCACAGGATCCATCTTCGGCATATACGGCCCAGACGAGCAATGCCTCATCGACAGTGAGGACGAGTCGCTGCCCACGGTAACTATCTTCCCCTGCCATTTCATTTTCGTTCTGTAACCAAAAGTCAGACATCTTCTCATGTATAGTTTCTGTGTCCTAGTTAGAAAACAGAACTGGCTATTCTCTCTTTTACAAGAGCCTAGAAGTAATGCTTTTTCATTCCTTATGCGAAATCAAATAAGCTTATCCCGTACCCTGTCGGTGAGTCCCCGGCATCTTGGAAGCTACTCAGAGTATGACAGATGCCCATCATATTGTAATTTGACCTCTTAATCCCGTCCGCCAAATTACTAAACTCTGCTGTGGCACAGCTCGACCAAGCTAAAGAGAGGTGCATCATCAGCGTCTGCCAACCGGGCAGCAACTTGCTGGCGGCCGGTTATTGCCTCTACTCCAGCTCAGTAGTCTTCACGCTCTCGATAGGGAACGGGGTGTATGCTTTCACTTTAGATCCTGCATACGGTGAATTCGTGCTGACACATGAGGACATCAAGATACCGAAAACAGGTCAAATCTACTCGTTCAATGAGGGGAACTACGACCAGTGGGATGGGAAATTGAAGAGCTACCTCAACCATCTCAGGCAGCCGGGCTCCAATGGCAAGCCCTACTCTGGCCGTTACATCGGATGCCTCGTCGGAGAGATCCATCGGATGCTGCTAGTTGGTGGAATATATGGGAACCCCAAGAACAGTAATGCTAAGAATGGGAATCTGAGGCTTTTGTATGAGTGTGCACCAATGAGCTATCTGGTCGAACAAGCCGGAGGAAAAGCAACTGATGGTATCCAGAGAATACTCGACATCAAACCAGAAAAGGTAAGAATGTACCATGACAAATTCTTGCCACTGTAGACATTTGTTATAGCGGTTTCTTAGTCAAGACTCACTGCATTACTTTTAACCCCATAAGATCTGTCGTAAGATGTAGGTAGGAGCTCTGTTCTTTGAGCCCAGCAGAGCCAATACTTTGTTTCATCATAAATCAATCAGCATAAAGCCATTTTATAGAAAGCTCATAATCATTTCGTTCTGTTCTGTTTCCTTCCATCGGCAGATCCACCAGCGGACACCGATATTCATTGGAAGCCCAGATGAAGTGGACAAATTGCAGAAATACTTGGCTTGAGTCAGCTGCCTCCCTTGTGGAATATTATTATACAGACTCAGTTTGCCATTGATGGGGTTGGCATAAGATGTTGCATCATAAAGCAAGGAAGTCAGGGAATTATCTAGCGACGCCAAGTGCTCAAAGCAGTCTCAACAGGGATGAATTTCATCAAAGGTGGGAAGTCCTATAATTGTAAAAGTGAAGTGAGGGTTTTTCCTACAAGAAAAGCAACACTTCGCCACCTCGACTACGTTTCTCATTCAAGGTAGTTGGAAATGGCATACGAGTAGGACATCATTCCGCTTCTGCTGTACATGTAGATGTAGATAGTTGCGGCCACATGATCTTCAACCTCAACATTTCAAGGCAAAAATGTATTATGTAGCCTGTCAAAATCAGACCTAAAATGTCGCACTGACGATGAAAACTGTTTTCAAGATGTAAAATTTCACCAAGTTAATAACTAGGTCTGAAACTTTACCACATGAATTTCACAAATTGCCAGAATGTCTAATAGGATTTCTTAGAGATCCTTATCCAGGCATGTCACATTCACGGTGAATATCACAAATCCTCACCAACATTGCTAACAATCTACTCATGTAAATGATCTTGTATTTCACAATTGACAGATTGCGCCAGTCACCCTAGGAATATTATGCTGCACTAAACTGATGCAATAGCTTCCAGCAACATAGTGCAAGATGAATATGTCTTTACATCTCAAGATATTTGCCCATTTTCAAAAGAGCATGTTAACCTCGTAGATGAAAGACTTACGCTGCCATAATCAACTTGTAACTGTAGTGATCAGGAAAAGACACCCAGAGACATAGCTGAAAACGATAGTCAGTGCTCTACGGATAGCATCCAAAGTGTAATGTTTTTGTTGGTCAATCAAATGAGACTGATGAAATGCAGCAGAATAATCACTCAGAAGTTCAGCTCATCAGCTACAAAGAAAATGGGCATGGAGGGGGGCCTCCAATTAGATTTATATCATTTCGCAGTTAGTACTGTAATTGCACCACATCTGCTTATATGAAAGTTCTCTGTAGGAAGTTGGTTCTCGGCAGCACAATTCTCCAGGTCCATCTAAGCCTTAACTCTTAAGAAGTTCAAAATATATATGGTCAACTTAAATATCGAAAGGCAGAATGTGGAACATGAGAAACTCACAAGGAATTTCTTTGTCGTTAAAGATTTTACTGTTGCAATGCTTATTTAGACCAAAACAAATTTGCTCATGAGTCTTTTCCTGCATGCATTTTCACATCACATCATTGAAGGAAAAGTTTGAAGTAGTCCAAACCTGAAAGATTCATGTCATTTCATAAAAATTGCTGTCTCATTTGCTGGAGACTCTGAAGATGATGAGCTCCCAAGTTATTACCCTTTTGAGTCAAAAGAAGACGAGCAGACCACATGAAAAAGACGGATACAAATTAACCTGTAGTTGGCTTGGCAAATTCAATATTCACAGTTCTTCAAACAGTATAGTGGATTATAAGTATTCCTACAAGTTTCTGGAACAATTACCAATGATGAGAGTATGATCACTAGAAGAAAGCTTAGGAGATCCTGGAGTTGAAAACGCAGTCGAACTATTGCATTATTTGCATTCTATATCAGTAGTTTGACACCCTCTAACTTCATACAAACTGCTGGATATGAGGCAGTGATAGACTAGTCCCTCCATGAGGTCCTAGAGAATGCAAGACAAGACAAGACAAATAAAAGAAGTTATTTACCAGGTAAAGCTTCAGCACAGTGCCATGGTATTAAGTACAGAATACTCACATTGATAAGATTAACCACATAAGTTGATAAGCAGCTTCTGGGACAACTGATGACCAAACATATTATTAGGGGAACTTTGTAGGAAAATTCATGTGAATGAAAAAATAAAAAATAGAAGAGCTAATGAAGTACAAAAGCCAATATAAGAACCGCAATTATGAACATCCAGTCTCATCCTCCGCTTGTGAGGTATGTGCAGATCTAATAAGTGACATCCAAGATGCATAAAAGCAGAAACTACAGTAACACTCCAGAACCTCCATAAATTGTTTTAGCCCGAAGCTAAAGTGGTCAAAATCTAGCCAGATAAAGTGACCTATTCGGTAGCCAATTGTCAATTCAAGGAAAACTGAAACCATTTTATCCTACAAACAGTCAAAACCTGCACCTTAAGAGAATTCACCAAGCAAACACCTTTTCTATGCTCTTTGCCCTAACATGCGTATGCATGGTTACCATAGAACGAGCATGATGATTGAGAAATATTTTTCAACCTGATCATCTATCGCCTCAATGTGGAAACTAGCTGGTATCAGAAGGCTATTAATTCTACCATGACTATTTGCCATCTCTCCAATGAGTGCTTCAGCAGCAAGCCACCTCATTATCTGTAACAGCCCTTCAAGCCACTATCCAGTTGTTCTCAGACATTAATCAGTTCAAAAACCCAGTTTTTGACCACCTCTTGCCTCTTTGTATCCACAGGATACCATGCTCAAGTAATGAAATTCCCCATGGGTCACTCATTCCTCCATTTCATGCATTTCCAATCTCCCTTTAACTTGTTCTTTTCTAATAAAATCAAGTACTAGAGGAGAATATTAAGGGATAGAGAAAAGTGAGCCAACCATAGTACAGTGACCTCAAACGACAGTTCAAAGGGTGTCAAAAGTACCTTCAGAGGTCACCGACTGACCGGACGTTGAGGATGCAGGAGACTAGTCCTGTTTTCTCTCCACTACCAGGACAACCACTTGGTGTAACCCAATTCAGGAACTCTTCAATATATAGTGAAACTGGAAACTCCAGGCAAAACCCCAATAGAGGTGTCTCAGGTTTCATTTCCCAATAATCTCTCCTTAGTTTGTCAATGTTTCAACATGCCAGCAGCACCTAGTGAGAGAAAACTCTAATGTTCAATAGAAACCTGAATGGAAGAAGGAATTCGATCATGTTGTAAGGGTAAATAACAGGTCCATGTTCTTAGCCCAGCAGCCCACTGCCACCCCTACCCTTTAGTCCCAGCCACTATGCTCTATCAAGTGGCCTGGAATAAGCATATCCCAAGATGCACGAGCCTTTTGACTCATATATCTTGGGTGATACAGTTCCCACAAGTGTCACCAGTGATCTCCACAAGAACACAATCCCTCCCTGAAGTGATGAAAACGATTCACATCTCTGACAATTATGACCCTCTTTGTGACCTTTGAGATAAGTTTCACAGCAGAGTGGCAATCATCACACATTCTTAGATTCTTAATGACATGCAAGGGTGCTCGTGATGGTGTTTTCATGAGACCATATGCTATGGCCAATTTTTCACTGTGATAACTGAGATAGTCTTCCTTTTGCTCATCTTCCACGTCATGCAACACTCCAGCAATATCCGGGACATAACCCAACTCTTTAATCTTGGCCAAAAGTTCCCCAACTTTCTCATATATCTGCAAATACTCAGGGTGTGAATTGTCATCTGAAACAAATACATGTGTTGTGTCTCTAATTTCTATCCAGCTGACACCAGGCTCTTTCTTGATACTCCTCTCTCTCATCAGCTTCCGAATGTTCACGACCCCATCCCACCTCTTTGCCTTGGCATACATATTAGATGCAAGTATGTACGTTCCAACATCAGTAGCATCCATTCTTATGACCATTTCTGCAACACGCAGGCCTAACCCACATTGCCAATGGACATGGCAAGCATTGAGCAACGTGCGCCAGGCAACAGTATCCCATTGTACAGGTGTAGACTTCATAAAATTTTCAGCTTTGTCAAGTGCACCAGCCTTGCTCAGAAGCCTAACAATGCAGGTGTAGTGCTCTACTCCAGGTTCTATTCCATACTGTTTCATGAGATGGTTCAAATAAAAAAGTGCCTCCTGCTCCAGACCCAAGTGAGCGCAAGCAGATAGAACTCCCACAAAAGTTACGTAGCTAGGAAGCTCCCTTGCGGCCATCATGTCTCCAAAAACTGTTAAAGCTTCCCTTCCAAGCCCATGTTGGGAGTATCCACATATCATTGAATTCCAAGTAGCAAAGTCTCGATGCACCATGTTTGAGAAAACTTGACATGAGGCTTCAATGTCGCCACTCTTGGAATACATATTAATTAAAGCATTCCCAATGCTTGTGTGGTTTTTTAATCCAGACTTCTGCACTAATGCATGCAAAAGATGCCCATGCCTCAATGTAGATAAAGCTGCACAGCAGTTTAACAAAACAACAAAGGTGTACTCATTTGGTGGAGTATATTCGTTCTCCATTTTCAGCAAGAGGTTAAGTGCTTCCTCAAAGAATCCATTTTGAAAGTAAGCAGTCATCATTGAAGTCCATGTCACAACGTTTCGAACCTGCAAACTGTTAAAGACCTTGCTTGCATTCATAATCTTGCCACATTTGCCATACATGTCAATCAGTGTACTGCAAAAGAAATCATCACAATCCACTCGACTCTTCAACATCCGGCAGTGAAGCGACAAACCCAGTTTCAAATCTTTGAGAGAAGCACTTAGCCCCAGAGCAGTAGAGTAAGTGGCACCATCCCAGGCTGCACGATCGAACACCATTCTAGCCAAAACTTCCAAAGCTTCCATTAAATTCCCATTTTCCATAAGTCCATTCAAAACCAAGTTATATGTGAAAATATCATATCCAGGTAAAGTGTCCAAAACCACAATTCCTGCCTTCACATCCCAGCACCTCAAGTACATGTTAAGAAGTGCATTCTTCACATACTGATGAAACTCTAACCCAGACTTGACCACATACCCATGACATTGCTTGCCTTCATTGACTCTCCTGTCATCTGAACAGGAAGACACAACTGTAGCAAGTATATACTCGTTTGGGGGGTCACATTCCAAGGACAGCATAGACTTGAACAATTGTATAACTTCCGAAGGGAACCCACTGCGTAAGTATCCCGCCATCAGAGCCCCCCAAGAGACTTCATTTCTATCGCGCATATCGTCAAACAGCTTGCGTGCACTCGATATTTGACCACACTTTGAGTACATATTGATCAGAGAGTTAGCCTCCACGATACTGTCTCGTAAATTTTCATTGGATGCGATCAGCTGCGCATGAATCATTTTGCCAACCCTTAAGTTCTCCGAATCAGCAGACAACTTCAAGAGCCTCGTGGTCGGCGTGTGAATGTTCCTTAAGGCTCTCGAAGTCATGGACATGGCTTTCCAACCTCGGAGTCACTAGATGGAGGACTAGATTACCTCTCAACATTTCCATGAAACCAAGACCGGGCAGCAGTCCGAGCAGAGTCGTAACAGCGAAACTGTGCCATGGCACTAATCAGCCAGCCATGCACGAACCCAAGTGCACAAAGAACCGAAGGCAGCGTCAGACGTAACAGCGCCGATCCAGCCGACAGACCGAAGCAAATTTCGCCTTTTCCAAGGCCCACATCGTCAAGGCACCCTCTCTCTCTCTCTCTCTCTCTCTCTCTCTCTCTCTCTCTCTCCATGCATTCTCTGTCTTGGGCATTGAATGCCTATCTCATTTGGGCCGTGTAATCCGGGCCATCCGTTACCGGCGACGGAAGCTTCGACCGATCAACCGTCGAGCGATTCCGGGTTGTGGGTACGCTCCGTCCCCGGTCTGGTCACCGTGGGAGGACGGCAAGGACTCGCTGACGAACGAGGTTGAGGCGTGCAAGAACCTCGGGAAGAAAACCTATGACCGTTCAAGCTGTCCACCTACGAACTGAAGCAGCAGCATTCCATGTTTCAGGGATTGTACGATGTGGCTAGAAACATGTGTGGTTTGCTCTTGTTCGCTTCCCGTTTATCTTAAAGTTGAGCTGTTACTGTATTTTCGTCCAAGAATGAAAGATTCTGATATTGGGATAAATATATCAGAAATGCTAAAACTTTAAGATGTCACGAACTTCTTATGAAATTCAAATAGTGTGATCAAATTCTAATTCTAGTCAATTGATCATCTAATATTGCATTTATTAGTATTTTCGAGAACATGTGAAGTTGATACGGTGTCAAGTGAGCATCAAATCATTTATGATAAAAAATAAAAAAATAAAAAAAAAACTGAAATTTTATATATCAAACAAGAGTATAGTGAGATGATCGCTTTGCTCTGCCTAGATAGCCACCGTATACTCTCTCCTTCTTTCTTTCTAACCTTCATTTTTTTTTTCCTTTATGTAATGTTGACAATTTTTTTACACGACATCATTTAGAGTCACATCAACACCACATATTATCAAATTAAGCAGGTTCGCAAAAGTACTTTATTGTAACTTTTTGTCAAGTTCTCAAACTTGATTCCAATAATTTGAACCGCACTTTTGCGGTAAGTTTTCAAATTTTGGATGCTCTTATCCTATTCTCGCTACGCAAGGAAATATCAAAAGATCCTTGTTTACCCAATCAGAGATTTGACCGTAGAAGGATATGAATATTTTATTTTGCTCACACAATTTTTATGGCTAATGCTATTTCCATACCTCAAATAATTCTAAACACGCCATAATATATAAATTTATCTAAAATAACCCTTGTTAAAACCTCATTCATGGTATGATTAATGAAAGAGGAAGAACATACATTTGATGAGGATCAATCAATTTTGGAATTTTATCCATCTTTCCCTACCTATCGTTTCTTTTTCTTTTGGGTATAAAATCATCTAAAATTTGAGTATTTTAATCAACTTAATGATTGGAATTAGATTTTAAAATAATGTCAATAAAGTAGTGGTGTTCAGAACATTTATTTAGAATCTGTCTTTGGAGTTCAATATCTAACAACTCCCTCTCATATACAATTCTTTTGTTCACTTTTTTTTTTTTTTTGGGGGGGGTAGAGTAGAGTTCTTTGGTTAAAGTTATAAATTTTAAGATTATAATTGAAATCTGAGATATGTTAATTAACAAAGATTACCAATGTTTCAGACTCCTTGCAATAAAATCCCTCACGGGATTTAGGTTAAGCGCAATGATGAGTATATGAGAGGAAATGAAGTTTGTACAAAAATGAACGGAAAAACACGGAAGGTGGTGGAATAAAAACATCCTTTTATCACAGCTTGAGTTTTAAAGAGATTGGAAACAAATGTTCTAGACACCATAGCTTTTTTAGTATTCTTTTAATATGGAATTCCAATCATTAAGTTGATTAAAATACTCGAATTTTAGAGGATTCTCGTGAAACAAAAGGAAAGAATCTAAACTTCTCATATATGAACACAAGAAAAAGGAAGAAACAACACTTAAGGAAAGGTGGATAACGTTCCCGAAATTGATTGACCCATATCCAAATATGATTTTCTTTTCCTTTTTTATCATCTTACTATTAATGAATTTTTTAAGTAAGAGATTATGAAAAACTTCAAGCGATACATTTATGATAAATTTACTTTAAATTAATTTTTCAATCACAAAAAGCTCTCCAAACTAAAATACCTATAATAATTACTCCCCACTAATTTTTCGTTAAATTTTACCATTAAATTACAAAGTTAAATAATATATGCAGTTGACGGATCTATTAATTTGAAATTTTATCATCCATTTGTTATAGGTGTTCTAATTTATAATTCTTCATGATATTAACACAATTCAACGAAAACTAACGGATGATAAATTGATCACAAATATATTAGTTTAGAGTTTTTTTTTTGGGACTTTTTGTAATATTATGTGGTTAAAAACTATTTAAGAGATAAAAATAGCGTTAACCATTCTTATTTGGAAAAAAAAAGTGAAAATTCCAAATAGTTTCCTCTCCAACCCTCGAGAGGGCGATGTCGTGGAAGAACACAGGCCGCAATCACCACGACCGACCCCCACCGTTCGTCTCCTTCCTTATACAAAACCCTCCAATCCCCTTCTCCAAGCAAAAAACTCCCTTCACTGAAAACACCCCCAGAAATCTTATATAAATCTCCTTCATCTTCTCGATCCCTGCATCGCGTCCATTCAAACTCTCGCCAAGATTCCCAGGATGGGCTCGGTTCTCGGCAGGATCTCCGTCGAGACCCCGAAATACCAGGTCCTCAGCTCCTCCGCCGAGTACGAGATCCGCCACTACGCCCCCGCCGTCGTCGCCGAGGTCACCTACACCCCTCCCAGCTCGACGGCAGCCGCGACGGGGGCTTCAGAGTCCTCGCCGACTACATCGGCGCCCTGGGGAACCCCAAGAACGCCAAGCCCGAGAAGATCGCCATGACCGCCCCGGTGATCACCAAGAGCGAGAAGATCGCCATGACGGCCCCGGTGATCACCCAGGGGCCGCCCGGGGGGAGGCGGCGGCGGCGGGGGGAGGAGGAGGAGGCGGTGACGATGCGGTTCGTGCTGCCAGCGAAGTACGGGAGCGCGGAGGAGGCGCCGAAGCCGCTGGACGAGAGGGTGGTGGTGAGGGAGGAGGAGGGAAGGAAGTACGGGGTGGTGAGGTTCGGCGGGGTGGCGACGGAGGGGGTGGCGAGGGAGAAGGCGGAGAGGCTGAGGGAGTGGCTGGAGAGGGACGGGCATAAGGTGGCGGGGGAGTGGGTGCTGGCCAGGTACAATCCGCCGTGGACGGTGCCTCCGTTCAGGACCAACGAGGTCATGATTCCGATCGAGTGAGGAGATGGAGTAGGGGTGTGGAATTTCTGGTGCTCTGTATTTTCTCTTGTTTTTTCTCTTTTTTTCGTTATTTTTCTTGTTCATTTTCTTATTTAAGTACAGAATGTGGAAAATTGTCTTTGGACTTGATTGGCATTTAACTTATGCTTAGTGATATCATATCTTAAGATCTCTATAACTTCCGAAATTATGTGAAGAAATGATGCATTCGCGGTATAACAATCGAAAAGGAAAGGAAAGGTAAGGAAAAATACTGAGTGAGAAGAAGAAATGACAACTCCAATTTCATGTTGTCGAATTTAATCGATGCATGCTTTGATAAATGGACTAGAATAAGTAAAGGACCTCTAGCTTCGATCAAGAACCAAAAAAAAAAATGAAAGCTTGCTGCAAACAGTCTGAAGAATTTTGTGCGTCGATCGCACGGCCACCACGATGCAACTGATGAGTTGCACCGTCTATGACATACGTCCCGACCAACTGTTGCGTCTTTGAAACTCTCCCTTTTTATTGGCCAGTTGCAACCATGCGTCATAGCCATCAACCATCTCAGGAATGGGCATTCACTTGTCATCGTATACACATCGCACACTATTGACTAGAGGGTGAGCGGTTACGAGTTCTATATAGGTTCCACGTGAAAATATGGAATCTACCCGTTGAAATAAGTTCTCCAGTTTTTGAAATTTGAAACCGACTTTGCATACCCTAAAAACCTGGAATTTACCCTGTCAATGCTTCCAGGGTTAGTTTTAGAATCTACCAAAGTTTCACCTATATTACTAATTGAATAATTGTAGTGAATTAAAATCTTTACTGGAAAATATGAACATTTATAAAGTAAAAGTCTTAGTCATAAAATGGAATCTCATATTAATGCTTCTAAATTATATACTCATCATCGAATGTCACGAAATATCAGAAGATTGTGCAAAGACACAAATTAAGAAAAATATTAAAATTTGTTCTAGGTTCTAGATAAGAGGGTACAAGTTGCAAGTTCCTCCAATTAAGAATTTGGAACCTAACTGTCGAAATAGGTTTATCATTATTTAGAATCTAGAACCTACTCTGCATACCTTAGAACTTGAAATCTACAGGTTCCCACTGATCCAATTCTCGGATTTTAGGTTCTATTCTAAAACCATACTCACCTCCACTTTTGGCTATGTATATGGATTAATTACAAATTATCTCTTAAGCATTGCTTTAAATAAGGGCGTGTAAAAGAACCGTGAACCTCTTGGACCACCCAAAACCGACCTAGAACTAGTAGTTCCCATAAGGATCAATCCATTTTTCGGTTCTAGGTATGGAACCATCCATCCAAACTAGGCTGGTACACACACACACAAAAAATAATTTTCTTTTAATTTTAACTCTCTCATCTCACGCCTTTAACGCTTTTTTCTCATTCCTAAGAAAGGAAAGGAAGGAACCTTAGTCACTAATTAGTTCTTATCTCACTTCATCTCGCTCTCATGCCTCCAACTCTCTCGCAATTGTCTCATCTCACTCTCGATATGTCAATCACCTCACCTCTCAACGAGTCAGCTAAGCTCTCAAGCTCACCTCCAGCCTTCCATCACGGCATCACAGTCACGCCTTGCCTCTGACTCCCTCGTAGTCAACCTTGCCTCTCATTAACAGTCTTGCTCAAACTCACAAGCGTCATGGCTCACTCTTGCAATCATAGTTGTTAACCAGGTAACTGTTAAAACTCATAAAATAACAATCAAAACAGAAAACATCTCTGTTGTTCGAGGGAGAGAAATGATGAAAAATAGAGCATAGAACTTCATACTTCTTGTTCAAAGGAAAAACTGTCGAGTACAACAACTAAATACAAAGCAAAAACCACTCACATACGTGCAACACATAACTACACACAAACATGTTGTTTCACTTCCTAGAAAATAGCAAAAACACCAACTGCATAACTAAACAAACTTGACTGTAAAATAAAACAAAGAAAACACAACAGAATAACACCAGCAGCATCAGCAACACTGAGGCACATCTCCAACAAACTCCTCCTTGGATCAGTTGCTACTGCAAATTCCTATTTTCTCTCTTAACAGCTCAAATCTTCTAGCCTGAAGTGGCTTTATGAACATATCTGCAAGCTGATCTTCAAATCTGCCATAGACCAACTTAACTTCGCCACTTTGTTGCACCTCACGCAAAAAGAAAAATTTGACTTTAAAATGCTTGGTTTTGCCATGGAAAACTGAATTCTGTGATATTGCTAGAATAGCCTGATTGTCAACATTAACTTCAATGCAATCACTAGAATTCAACCACAAATCCTTCATTATCTTCTTCAGCCACAAAGCTTGATTTGCAGTTGCAGTAGCTGCTATAAACTCAGCCTTTACTGTGGACTGAGCTACAATCTCTTGCTTTTTTGGAACACCAAGAGAAACCAAGACTGAAACAATACCCAGACATACTTTTCATGTCATCCACTAAGCCAGCGCAGTCACTATCAAAAAAAGCCCTACAACTTAAACTCCTGACATTTCTTAAACTTCACACCAAAGAACAATGTTCCTTTGAGGTATCTCAAACGTTTTTTGCAGCAACCAAATGTAACTAACTAGGACTACTCATTAACTTGGATAGAACACTCACGGCAAATAGAATATCTGGTCTGGTTACTAAAAGATACATGAGACATTCAATCAAACTTCTATACATAGAAACATCTATTGCATCTGTTCCATCATTCTTCTGCAGCTTCTCCTTAGTAGCCATAGGAGTGCTTACACTTCAACAATCTTCCATCTGAAACTTCTTTAGAATTTCCTTCATGTATTTTTTCTAGCAAATGAAGATCTCATGTGAAGCTTGTTTGACTTCCAGACCCAAAAAATAAGCCATCTTTCCCAAGTTTGACATCTCAAAACCTGCAAACAGACCTTGCTTCACCCTCTTTATTAGTTCCACATCATTCCTTGTCACCAATAAATCATCTACATAGAATGACAGAATTACAACACTGTGATTCACCATCTTAACATAAAGAGTGAACTCACTCAAGCTTCTTACAAAGCCAAAATCCTGCAAATATTGGTCTATCCTCCCATACCAAGCTATTGGAGCTTGCTTCAGTCCATATAGAGCTTTCCTCAATCTGTATACCTTCTCTTCTTGCCCTTTGATACTGAAGCATTCAGTTTATTCAACAAAAATCTCCTCCTTGAGCTCTCCATTCAAAAATGCAGACTTGACATCTAACTGAAATATAGGCCACCCCTTCTCTACTGTAATAGCTAATAGTAGCCTGATTGTATCAAGCCTTGCAACAGGAGCAAATGTTTCAGAATAGTCTACTCCCCATATTTGTGCATAGCCTTTCACAACTAGTCTGGCTTTGTGTTTATTGACAGAACCATCAAGATTAAGTTTTGTTCTGAACACCCACTTAACCTCAATCGCATTCTTATTAGACGGTCTGTCAACAAGCTCCCATGTATGGTTTTTCTGAATCATTGCAAACTCCTCCTGCATTGCTGTAATCCACCTCTGATCCTCATTAACTTCCATAAAGTTAGATGGTTCAAGCACAGCTACATTGCTTCTTTCATAGATTTCAGCAAGTGACCTTGTGCCTCTTACTGGCAAATCATTCATACTATCTTCCAATGCATCCACAACTTCATCAACCTCTACAATTATTGCAGGTTGTTGTTTTACATATTGTTGTTGTCCTGCATTCTTTTCTTCCATCCAATTCCACTCATCTTCCTCTAGAAAAATAACATCTCTGCTCACAATCACCTTCCCTGTCATAGGGTGAAAAATCCTGTAAGCCTTTGATTGGAGACTATACCCAATGAAGATTCCAAGCTCAGCTCTTTTATCCAACTTGTCCCTCTTGACCTGAGGAACATGAGTATAACACAAACATCCAAAAACCTTCAAATTCTTCAAATAAGGTTTAACACCATACCAAATTTCAAAAGGTGTTGACCTCTCTAAGGCGTGGGCAATTTGTTCAACAGGAACACTGCAGTATTAGCTGCCTCAGCCCAGAACCTCTTAGGTAACATCTTCTCCTGCATTATACATCTGGCCATCTCCATAATGCTTCTGTTTTTCCTCTCACTGACCACATTCTGTTGAGGTGACTAAGGAGCAATGAACTGCTGCACAATGCCTGCTTGCTCACAGTTCAACTTAAAATTCTGAGCAGTATACTCAGAAACATTATCAAACCTGAGCATTTTAATTTTCTTCCCACTCTAATTCTCAACTAAGACTTTGAACTTCACAAAAACATCAGCAACTTCAGACTTGGCTCGCAAAAAATAAATCCAACTCATCCTAGTCATATCATCAATGAAAGTAATGAAATACCTGCTACCATTGAGAGAAGACTCAGACATAGGTCCACATAAATATGTGTGGACTAATTGCAGCTTTTCACATGCTCTCCAACCTCCTCCTTTGAAATGAAATCTAGCTTGCTTGCCAAGAAGACAAGTTTTGCACTGTGGAAATTCCTCCTCCAAACTTGGCAAGTCATCTGCCAAGCTATTCCTCTGCATAAACGACATGCTCTTCTTGTGAACATGCTCAAGTCTTTTATGTCATAGCTCTGCATTTCCTTCTTTGCACTTTAAAGCCATTTGTTGCATCTATTGTGGCTTGAACATGAAACTCTTGTCCCTCATTGGGATTCTTAGCACTTCTTTGATATCTGCATTATTAATAAGACATTCCTTCCCTTCGAACTTCACTTTATAGCCCTTCTCAACTAATTGACCAACACTTAACAGATTATGGTCAATGTTTGGCACAAAAAGAACATCACTGATCAGCTTCACCTCTTAACTTCCTTCAATAACAATTATACCCTTCCCTTGCACCTCGATATACTGTCCATTGCCAATTCTGACTCTGGACCTGACTTTGGATTCCTTATTGTTCCTTTAAGGCTTTTTGTCATTCAAGAGCTTCATTTATCTTTTTTTCCTTTATGGTTTCCTACTTTCCTCATGAAATTTTTGAATCTTTTTCTCAACAGCTCCATGTCTTCATCACTATCTTCTCCTTCTGAAGATATTTACTCATCCGCAACATCATGATCAACTTTAAGGCAATTGGTTTCTTACCTTTTGAGTTACTTTCTTCAGTAGGTGTTCAACTTCATAGGACATAAATGTTTCTATCAGCTCATCCATTGTAATTAATTGAATCCTCATTGTTTGGCATAGAGATGTCTTAACCGTGCTCCATTTCTTGGGCAAAGCTCTTAAAAGCTTGTTCACTTTTTCATTGGTGAACATTTTTCCTTAACATGTAAGTCTATTCATCAGTGAATCGATCGAACATTTGTGTCATTATTTCAACTGGCTTCATTTTGAACAGCTTGTAATTTCTAAGTAGGATATTCATCTTTTTTCTATAACCCTATCTATTCCTTCGAATGTTAGTAGTAAACAATCCCAAATTTCCTTGGCTGTAACACAAAAGAAACTTTGTTAAATTCATATGGTGACAAAACACAATACAATAGGTGTTTAGCTTTGGTATTGAGAGCAGCTCTTCTTTAAGATTCTTTAATGTTATGGGCAGCAACTATTGAGCTTGAGGTTGAACAACAACAAGTGATGGGGCTAATATGTCCACACCATTCAACCACACTTCACATTTCAAGGGATGTAGCTTCAATGCATGATTGCATTATTTACTTCCAATATCCATAGTTGCTTCCATTGAAGTAAGGTGGCTTGTTAGGAGCTTGAGCATCATTGATAAAGAAACTGCTAAAGTTAGCCATGATAGAAGATCTGTTCCTTTAACATGTTTTGTTTGGCAAAATCTCTTTCAAAAATTTTGCATAGCTAGGCATTTTCTTTAAGGCGTCTACATCAAGAAATTTAGAGAATTACTTATCTATTTTGTGATGCTGGAGTCACAGAGAGAATGGAATTGACAACACATCTAGCTTGGAATTATTTGGAAAAAAAGTTTGCTCTTGCTTGCCCCCTTTGCATAAACCACAATAAACATTATACTAAGGATAGTCTGGACATCATCAAAATCACTTGGAGATATTTCTCCAACACCTTTTGTTTGGCATAATCTCCTTCAAAAATTTCTCATAGCTAAGCATTTGCGCTAAGGCATTTACAAAAAGAATGTTAATATGCAATTTTTTAAATACATCAAGAAATTTAGAGAATCTGTTATTTATTTTATGATGCAAGAGTCGTGGAGAGAATGGAATTGGCAACACATCGGGTTTGGGATTATCTAGAAAAAGTTTGCTCTTGTCTACCCCCTTTGCGTAAACCACAATAAACATTATATTAAGGATAGTTTAGGATACCATCAAAATCACTTAGAGATATTTCTCCAACACCTTTTGTTTGGCAAAATTTGCTTCAAAAATTTTGCATAGCTAGGCATTTGCACCATGGTATCTACAAAAGGAATGTTAATATGCAATTTTTTGAATACATCAAGAAATTTAGAGAATTGCGTATCTATTTTGTGACACTAGAGTCATGGAGGGAATGGAATTTGTGGCACAAATGGCTTTGGATTATCTAGAAAAGGTTTGCTCTTGCCTACCCCATTTGCTTGTTTATTGACCTCCTCTTCTTTGTCTCTAGAAATCTCTTGTTCGACATCTTCTTCACCCACTTGTTTACCACTTATCAAGGTTATAGCTTTTACATTTTCAATTGGATTTTTCTTTGTGTTGCTAGGCAAAGAACCTTGTTGTCTCCTTGATATCATGTTTGCTAACTAACCCACTTGCATTTTCATATTTATGATTGAAGTCTCTTGATTTTGAAATCTGACATATGTGCTCTTGATGTCTTGAGTGGTATTAGCAAGTTTGGTGACTATATTTTCCAAATGTGTGGTTGTTTGAATCATGATGGTTGTCTTTTTGCATTTTGATTACTCCATGAAAAATTTGGATGATTGTGCAATTCCAGATTATATGTGTAGAAGTAGGGATTATTTTATGACCTGTTAAAATTCCTAATGTTGGCATTTTCATTAGGTTGTGTAAAATAGTTTCCTACCATACACTCTATGCTAACATGTTCACCACCACAAAAATCGCATACCATATTCTGAATTATCATGACTCAAACACTCACGCTGTCTATCTTTCGTTGAATGTTTCTAATTATGCAATAATTGCAGTGAAAGCATCCACTTCATAAACTCTACTAGTTTTTCACACTAGTAGCCTCTTAGTAGGCCACTAATAACTATTAGATGTCATTTCCTCTTATAGGTCGTAGACTTCTTTCTAGTGTTTTATCATTCAAAGTTTCACCTACAACTACATCAATCATAGAATGGAGACTTGTGCTAGACCCATTATAAAAATTTGTACCTAAATCCATACAAGAAGTCCATAATATCAGCATCTCCTAAGAAACTCCTTGAATCTTTCCAAGTCTTCAAATTATGATTCATTGTCCATTTACATAAAATTAGTAATATTGTTATGCATTTTTGCAAACTTTGCAGGTGGAAAAAATTTACCAAGAAATTTTTGGACTGTATCATTCCATATAGTAATCGATCATATATGAAGAGAAGAGAGCCAACCCTTAGTTTTGTTTCTAAGGGAAAATGGAAATAATCTTAGTCTAGTAGCATCATCTATAATACATTATATTTAATGGTGTCATAGATTTCAAGAAAAGCATCGATGTGAGTATTTAAATCATCGCTTGGTAGCCCACTAAATAGTACTAATTGTTGAAGTATATGAATGAGTGATGGTTTGATCTCAAAATTGTTTACTTGAATTATAGGTCTCCTAATACTTGACGCGGTGCCCTAAACTATTAGCACGGCATAATCTCTCAAGTATTTACGTGGATCTTCATCCTCACGAACTTGCTCCATCTTTTTAGTGTAATTTCTTTGTTCTCTTAGTCGCATTTTAAATGTATGCTTGATTACTAGATCAAACTCAACAAGTTTCCCTTGTTGGCTATGTGTCGTGCATCAATGTACACTCTAGAGAAAATATAACGAAAGCTAGACTAAAATTAGAATTATATGGTATCAATATTAAGTAGTATTAAACAAAAAAATCCCTGACAATGATGCCAAAAACTTGTTGTTAAAATTCTAAATGCAAACAAAAGTGTCGAAAAAAGTAGTATAATGATAAGAAAGGATAT
The DNA here is from genome assembly GCA_014182405.2 of Eucalyptus sideroxylon. Taxonomy (NCBI): domain Eukaryota; kingdom Viridiplantae; phylum Streptophyta; class Magnoliopsida; order Myrtales; family Myrtaceae; genus Eucalyptus; species Eucalyptus sideroxylon. Next base: position 13,611,167 of record CM024548.2, on the reverse strand, counting down.
CATCCCACGGAGATTGATAATTAATAAGCCAATTAAATATTAAATATGGAATAATTATAAAATTCATCTAACATATCAAAATAAAATTGATAATAGATTAAAATTGACAATTTTAAAAGCAAAATTTCGAAACTAAATGCAATTAATCAATCATAAAAATATGTTAGAGTATCCGATTTCATTATAACCACTATATATAAATTTCAGATCATTACGCATGCAAGAACGACGTTAAACATGTGATAATGGAATTTCCTAATCTATTTACTATTCTATCTTTAGGTATAGTAAACATACTTAGTTTATCAATCCACTATATATTTATGTGAATTTAATAAATGTATTAAAATTTGTGAACATTCCTTGTTTATAATGAATCATTTGGACCACCTTATCATATGGTATACCTCTATCCACATTTAGTTTATGGTTATATAATATAATAAGTAATTTCATCACTTTTCTCAATATCAAACATGCACATTAGATCATTCAAATAGTGATCAATCACTCAAAAGCATTAAGCAAAATAATATATAACTCACATAAATGAAATCACTTACAAAAAACATAAGTATGAAATTCATATCATCATGGTCAGGCTATATCGTATCCCTAACAAAAGAAAATTATAACATAATAGAAGAAGAAATGAAAATATAAATTAAATCTAACATCTTGAATCAAAGATTAAAAAATTTGTCACCACTTTTTGTCTTCTCTTCAAAATATTAAAAAAAAAAACTCTCAAAATAATAAAAAAAATATCTAAAAATAAAAACGTAGCTATCTCCCAAGCTCTCAATGTTATTTTATTTATAGGATAAATCCAAGGCTCCAAATACAAGGTAATTACTTATTTTCACATAAAATTGGGAAATATATCACATAATTCCTAATTCCTTCCAACGCTTCTATGGGTGGCATATTCATTTCTTTCTTTTTGCCATTTTTTTCTTTATTTTCTCCGTATCTTATCATGTTACATAAATAAGGAAAATTTAGAAAAAAAATCCAAATAGTTTCTCATAGATATTACAATATTTGCTTCCTAAAATAGTTGAAATAACTCTATTTTTATAAAGTTATCACTCTTCTTCAAAATTTCATGAGCAAATGCCTCTAAAAGTCTGGTGCTGCTACCTACATAAATGACAAATTGCAAACAATGCCGATGTGGCACTCATGTAACAAAAATACGTCAACAATTGTACGTTTTTCCTTTTTCTTTTCCTTTTCTTTTCCTAACTTCCTCCTCCATTTTCTTCCTTGATTTGGCAACGGTGAAGATGGTGGCAAAACGGCGGTGGCAAAGATAAAGAAGGAAAGGAAAAATCTTCACTAAGGATAAATGTGTGGCGTTGGTCTAAGTTTAGGATTTTTGGTATCATGAAGATAAGTTTGGGGTGATATTTCTCATGGATATAAATATGAGGTTTTTGTGTCACAAAAAAATTTGAGGTAAACGTGTCACATGAGTACAATTTTTTGGTAAATATATCAAACCAGTACAAGTTTGAAGTTTTGTTTGTTGTAAAAAAAAAGTTTGAGAGTAAATGTGTCGCGAGGGACATAATTTAAAATTACTTGCGTCTTTTAACTTTCGAATTGCACTTTCAAATTCTATCCTCTCTAGATATAAATAAGCTTACCCAGGAGAAACTTCCAAGGATCCCCAAACAGATATTTGACAATGACAAGATATTAGTTTGTTTATTTTGCTTTCTAAATCTTTATTTGAAAAAAATTAAGGTTCCATGCAATTTCCTCGTCAACTCTCAAGAGTGTGATGTCGTGAAAGAACATCGCCTGCAATCTTTGCGACCAATTCAGTTAACTCCATCTAATTTGAGTAATGGAAGAAAAACTAAAACCACATTTGTTAAGCTTTTGAAGGTACGTGCCCCTGAAATGGTACCAAATGAGTGTCATATCATAAAGAAAATCAGAATTAAAAAGGGGGAGGGAGTATGTTGAGATGGTCCTATAGGCCTAGTATGTTGAGATGGTCCTATAGGCCTAGTGTGCCTTCACGCGGCGGTGACACCTCGATTATGGCCCAGTGAGAGCAGCCAAGGAAGCCAAGGCAGCATCATCCATTCTAACTCCTCTCCACACTCGCGTCTTCTCTCTTTCTAGCCTTTATTAACATGACCTCCATTTAGAGTCACATTAATGTCATATTTTTCCGAAACTGTCTTTAAATATCATTCAAAGTAAGCATCGTAGATAAAAGGTTCCCAATTGTGCCTAATAAATGTTTAAGACTTGATTGTAATGATAGGAAATTTTTCAAAACTCGACCACTGCACTTTTGAGGTAGGCGTGAGGATTTTGGATGCAATTATTCTATCCTCACTGGATATAGACAAGCTTACTATAGAGAAAGTTCCAAGGATCCCTATATTTGCCCAAACAGATGTCTACCCATAGGATATTAATGTCTTTATTTTGTTATTCAAATCTTTATTTGGAAAATAATGGACGTTCCAAGCAATTTCCTCGTCAACCTTCTAGAGTGCGATGTCGTGGAAGAACCAAGCCCGCGATCTCCACGACCAACGGCCACCACTCGTCTCGTTCCATGTTCAAACGTTGAATTCCACCCCTTCTCCAAGCAAAAACTCCCTTCACAAAACACTCCAGAATCCTACATATACCTCCTTCATCTTCTTGATTCCTGCATCGAGTCGAATCAACTCTCGCTAAGATTCGCAAAATGGGCATGGTTCTCGGCAAAATCCGCGTCGAGACCCCGAAATGCCAAGTTCTCCACTCCTGCGCCAACTATGAGATCCGCCACTACGCCCCCTCCGTCGTCGCCGAGGTCGCCTACACCCCCTCCCAGTTCAAGGGCGACCGCGACGGCGGCTTCACCGTCCTCGCCAACTACATTGGCGCCTTCGGCAACCCCCAGAACGCCAAGCCCGAGAAGATCGCCATGACTACCCCCGTGATCACCAAGAGCGAGAAGATCGCGATGACGACCCCAGTGATCACCCAAGGACCGCCGAGGGGCGGGCGCGAGGGCAGCGGGGAGGAGGCGGTGACGATGCGGTTCGTGCTGCCGGCGAAGTACGGGAGGGCAGAGGAGGTGCCGAGGCCGCTGGACGAGAGGGTGGTGGTGAGGGAGGAGGAGGGGAGGAAGTACGGGGTGGTGAGGTTCAGCGGGGTGGCGACGGAGGGGTGGCGACGGAGAAAGCGGAGAGGCTGAGGGAGTGGCTGGAGAGGGACGGGCATAAGGTGGCGGGGGAGTTCGTGCTGGCCAGGTACAATCCGCCGTGGACGTTGCCTCCGTTCAGGACCAACGAGGTCATGATTCCGATCGAGTGACGGGACGGAGTGGAATGGGCAAGATGAGGCAGCAGGGTTCGGCCTTCTGGTGTTATGTGTTTTCTCTAATTTTTTGTCTTTTTCGTTATTTTTCTTGTTCTTTTTCTCATTTCAATACAGAATGTCGAATAATCTCTAAAATTGATTGTCATTTGACTCAATAAAGAGTGAGCCTTAATTCATGCTTAGTGATTTCTATATCTTGAATTTCTCGTGGAATAAACACACCATTGATTAGTCTGTCTAGTCGTACATTGAAAGTAAAATTGTCAAAACACACCCTTGATTAGTCTAAGTCGTACATTGAAAGTAAAATTGTCAAAACAGGTCTTTGACCCATTTTCTAGTTCGGTGGCTAGAGCTCAACGCACAAAAATAATAAAGGTCTCCATAATATGACATTTCTTTACATGACTTCCATTTGAAGTCACATCATCAACATCGTATATTTTTCGAAAATAGCATAAAATATCATTCAAATTAAAAAGGATAAAATATCATTTATTTGCTCTTTTATAATAAGTTTTAAGATTTTTAGTATACTTATTCTTACTTTGTATTAAAAGGCGTAAGATTGAGAGAATTGTTCAAAAAGTCTTAAATTTATTACATTTTTGCTAATTTCTTCCTAAACTTCTCAATTTTACCAATTTAATCATAAATATTTTTACTTCTTACCAATTGAGTGATCCGACTAATTGTAACTGAAAATTACTGGCGTGACTAGTCAATGTTGATATTGCACTTTTTACTTATTTTTTGATTTTTTTGATTTTTTTTTTTTTTTTTTGGGGTTTGGGATTAGAGCTGGTGAGGGTTACCAACTAACCTTCGTTGGCCCTAGGCAAGGACCACGATGCCGTCGTTGGATCTAGCCAGGTGTGGGCGGCAACTTCACTAGCCACCCTCGCCAGCGCTAACCATAACCCCCCCTAAAAAAAAGAAAGAAAAAAGGAAAATGTCAAAAAATATAAAAAGTATCACATCAACGCCAGTCGGCCACATCAGCAATTGTCAACCAAAATTAACCAAATGAACTAAATTAACAAAAAGTGAAAATGTTTAGAACTAAATTGGTAAAATCGAAATGTTTAAAATTGAATTGATAAATGTATAATAAGTTTTAAAAAATTTAGACAATTTTTTTCTGGTAAGATTAGAATTGGTCGGGAAAAAAAAATATTCCCTCAAAAGAAAGCTCAAAAACTAAAGCAGGTTTGTCCTGGCTTGGGAGAAAGGCCCTTGTAAATGTTTTACCAACTTTAGTCCCTTGTAAAAAAAACATGTTTTTCCACCAACTTTTACATTTAAATGTCAAAAATATATCTTCTTATTAGCCGGTTACCGAACAAAAAAATGCTATTGTCATTGATCATCACACAAAAAATTATACACTTCTTCAAATGGCTAACTTGTGGCATAATACTGGTGAGACAGTATTTTATTGTAATTGTATACAAATCATATACTTTCTGCTATCTATATAGATATATAATATGAACTATCTCTTAAATATGTTGGGTAATCTTAGACTTCTCTTATCCCAAAAGCTAACTTAGAAAGTGGGATTTTCTCTTACTTATAAACTGACGACCAACCCATTCCACAATCAATGTGGGATAAACTCCAACAATTTTCTCATCACACATCGAAACCTAAATCGAAGTCGCAACAACTCAACTCATCTTTCTTGAGTAATTGCTGGGTTATTTGGTTGAAAGTTTTTATAGTCTTCATTCCAATCATTTCTACAAAAAAAAAAGCACCATGAATTATCTGGTGATTAAAATATCATATTATTCGACATAATGCTTAGATAATATTATGCAAAGATTTTTTAAACAAATATTTTACAATAATACCCAACCGTGGTCTTCCGACAATCACTTGCAACTGTCGGTTGATACTTATTGTTAACCATTTTTTTTAACTTTTGTAATAAATCTTTGAAAGGGAAAAGATACTATTAATTCATTTGCCTAGTGTATCTCTCTATATATCTTAACAAGATGAAAGAACACAGGAATCTCTTCTTCCAGTGTCTAGTTGTACATTAGAAGAAGGAATAACTGCTTGGGCTCGCTTGGGCTGCATGGAAAGAGCCATGAACTTGGATTGCCTCTCTTAGGATCTCAAGATCATTCAGATTCCGCAATTGCCTCCCGATTAATAAGATTACAACGGATACCCAACAAATCAATCGATGTTTCCAGAGGATTTCAAGTGTGATCTGCCCATCTGTCTACCAAAATACATAGTTTTTCTTCGCACGTCTCTTGTATCCTCCACCGGCAATCTCCTTTTGTGGTTGTAATAATGTTTGAGGAGTCTCCAACGAGCAAGAAAGAGAGAGGAAAGAAAAATGGATATGATGTGACTTGCCTTTTAACACATTGTCTCTGCCGAATCTGTCTTTCCAATGCTGCATCTTGAGTATGTGATCTAACATTGCTAGATTTAGATCAGCTTTTGTAGTGTTCGCTAATGTCATGGTGACTCGAGTTGCATGGGTAATTAATTACACTTTGTTGGAAGCAATAACAGCAAAATGCGTTAAATTTTTCAGACACAATGATAGGAGTAGTGATGTTACCAAAGTTCGAGCGCCTAATGACCCAGTAGTATTCCATGGTGATCATTCATTGTCGCATAGGTCGTCATTCAAGAAAGAACACAAAGAAGTGATTGTATCGAAGTCCAAGCATCTAATGACCCGGCAGAATCCAACGATGATCAATCATTGACACATAGATTGCCAATTTGCCACCGACAAAAGAATTAAAAGTAGTGTGAAGCTACCAAAGTTTGAGCACCTACCAACCTTGCAAAATCCGACAATGATCGATCATAGAGAGAATCCATGTCAACGGTACTCCGGGGAGATTAATGGATGAGAGAAGTGCCTTTTAGAACGACAATGAAAAGGCTCTTTTATTACACATTCCATGTCATATGATTTTTCGGTGATAAAGGAAACTTTGAAGGCAGCTTTACAGATCACTTTCTGTTGCTGGCATTTAAAGTGACTCGATATCAATTGCAGAGGAGAGAAGCACATGCATAACCGCTTGAATGTTCAACAACTAAAAGCAAATTCTCTATGTTGAAGGGCTGGGAATGTTTCACTTTATAGGCCGAAATGGATACTGAATACCTCCGGCATTGTCTCAACAATCTGAGAGTAGATTACACCAAATGCCTGAGACAGAGCAACGCAAGTCGGTACGTCAATTGATCAGCCCCAGCAGTTCATCTCAGCCCAATCAGATAAGTGATCATCCGGCGATGAGTATATTTACATGATCAACGAATATCCATTGCTCAAATTTTGGTCAAATTGAAAATGTTTGGACAAAAGTAACAAACAGAAGACAGACGGTAGTGAAAAATAGAAATAAAACGTGCAAAATGATTCGCTATTATACATCCAGTGGAACTTACAATGTGTGAACGCAGCCGAATTCGGCTATTCCATCAAATTTACCATCAAATAGTCAAAAAATTATCAAACAAATAAACGAATTCGTGTGGTTTTTTCTACTCTTCAGTGACAGGGGGTTCCCTCTGTATCGGTGTATATACCTGTAACTTTGCAATCTAAGCTAAACTGATCTATCCTCTACAGGTGACCCAGATCGGAATTCATATTTCCTCGAATCACTCGGCAGACTTGAAAGCTTCGGTTTTTTTTTTTTAAGCACATGAGGAACGGCCTAGGAGATCACCCTCTTGTTTGCGTATAAATCCTCTCGATTAGGCCCTGAGCATTGCAGAGTCGTATCAACCTCAGCAAAGAGGTCCCACAAATTCTTGCAGTGAGTCGCCAACGCAAATGACAGCCTCATAACCTACCTCTGCAACTTGACCTTTTCCTGTCTGTCATAGTAGTTCAGGCTCCTCATCTGCTCCTGCAGCTTGTTACACATACACCCAGGAAGAGGATTTGCATAAAAGTTCTCCTCAATCCTCGGTGACTCCCCCGCTTGTCTGAGATAAGGCGCCCCAACCCTGTCTGAATGCAACCTCTTAACCTCCAAAGAGAAATCATCCCATGAAATATCTCCCCGTTCCAACTGATCCACCAGTTTAACATAATTTTGTCTGCAAAGATAAAATAGGAAAGTGAATTATATTTCCAAAAAGAGTAGTTGGAGTGATTCTAATGACAGGAACCATCACAAGCCAGCTGAGTAAAACATCACACAAATTTCAGGATTAAACGGCCACTTCCACAAATAACTAACTCTATCTAGCTCATAATGATGTTAGAATAAGCATGAAATCAATGCAAACCTGTCAGGGTTAATTGTCTTCCGAAAACCTTCAAACCGCCTATGTCCTTGCACCGCCTTTGCCATGTTCCCATCGTAAGTGTAAACAAAAACATCACTTTCAAGGGCAACAATATAGTCCAACGCGGCAAGGCGGTTCTGATATAACTTGAAAGGTTCAAGCTCTTCCTCAGTTGCCAATGTGGAGTGAGAGTAGACATTTGGGTACTCTGACCTGAAGTCGTCCATGCTGTTGCTTCCATAGATCTCGCCCGCAACAATATAGATGGTTGTAGTGGAAGGATATCCCATAGCCTTAAGGAAAAGAGCGGCCTCACGAGGAGACATAGGGCACCCTCCTTGCAGACGGCGCGCCACACCATCTATTTCCTTCTCCTTCCAATGCTTGACATTATACCTCATAATCTGAAGCTCCTCCGCCTCTGATGCTGTGAGGTTGTGGCTGCAGCCAGTGAAAGCCAGCATGTCTTTCTCATATCTGCAAAAGATAGAATCAAGAATTGACTTTAGTCCTACTTGTATTAGGTCCCATTTGCCAAAAAAGCGAGCCCTTTTTTCGACAATGACTTTCTCATATCTGCAACTAAAATCAAGAATGACCCCTCATAGCTTAATCATGTTCCAGATTGAAAACAATGTCTCACTTGTGTTCTGTCCATTTGCCAAATGATAAAAAGGGATTCCACAAGTAAGGTTCGCCCAAAGCACACAAAACTAAATTTTGCGAGACTAATCAGTCGCTCAAAATATAATCATGTGCACACGGAAATGCACAGTTCCTCTAGCATTTTAGATCATTTAACTTCTAATGCCCTCGATGTGACAGTACCTCAGATGCAGAGCAATGTATGGCTCGCTATTCTTCCTCAACCTGTCAACTAACGTCTTCCCAAGCTCCTCAATCTCTTTTCCATATCTAAGAGCTTCATAATTGGCTTGACATCTGAGTCTTTGAATGGAAGAAGCGAGGCCGTTATTAGCAAGGCGTGAATCAGTATGGGTGAACTGTACCACCTTGTGCCGCTTTAACAGCGGGAGGATCTCTCCTCTATAGTAACTGGCCTGTGAACGAACAAAAAAGGACTGTGAGATGCAATTCCAAGACACGTAAAGCATGAAGAGTTTTGGAATGAGGAAAGAAGATCCACGTACCTTGACCATGAAATAGGGGCCCTCACCAGGGGTTGCTTCACAGCATATTTGGGCGGTAGGGACTCAACAATCTCAATGTCGTCTTTCAGAACCTCAATGAAATGCTTCCAATCGAATATATCTTTGAAGTCACTGCAAAACCAAGATTGCCTTTAGTGAATTTCAGAACTAGCAAAAATGGGTGATTTGAGGCCAAACCATCCAAAATGGAGAAAAGATAATACCTAGGATCGGTCCAAAATGATTCGTGATCAAGAGAAGGAAGAACCAGAGTGGCATTCATGATCTTTGCGACCGCAACCATATCGCAGATCTGGGTAGATAGAGATTTAAAGATGAAAATAAGATAAAAGAACCCCTCATATGTTGCAAAATCTGTTCAGTGTCGATGATTTCAGAAACTTACTCCTGTCCTCATCTGATTCAAACCCCCATTAGCATGAACTAACAGATAACCATTGGTTTTCGCATCTGTTCCTGGAGAAAAAACAGAGGATCAATTTCGATGCTGGCAAAGGAAATTCCATGACAGGAAAAAGCAATGCTAGAAAATTTAGTGGGAGGGAAAAATTAAACCGACTTATTCGATTCTTCGGCCGAGTGACGCACTTGTAGTAGTTATCACTGTTTGGCTTCATCCAAATTTCTGGAGTCTGTAAAATGCAGGAGACCCATCATCTTCGTTAGATCAGATCATCACAAAGATCGTAAGAATGCTATAAAAGTGACGTTCAATTCAGCATTGCATTAGCCTCAGTTGGACATATAAATCCGCCAAGGAACACTCAACAAAGCCGAAACAATATCCCAAAATCCCAAAAAGTTCATATTGAATCACGGAAATCCGGTGACTATCAAGCAAATGTGGCAAAATAAATTTCTGTTCTGGAAAAAGAATTAGCTTTACCGTTCAAAGACGTGTCGTGTAGTAGTTGTGAAAGGGAAAAAGACGCCATTTTTTCTCAAACTTTGGCATCAAAAGGTCGGAAAATTCAACGGGAAACTTTCACTTACTGACAATTTCTCCAAAACGCGCTTCGGCATAGATTCACCGTCACCGCCACCGCCACCGCCACCGTTCTCGGCGGCGACGGCGCGCTGGGCGTATGACCAGTCGTCCTTGAAAGTCTGCAACCGCAACAGCCCGTTGTCGGCCCTCCTCCCTCCTCTCCCCGCTCCTCCGCCTCCGCCTCCGCCGTCGGCGACGTAGCCGCCGAAGAGCGACGCCTTGAGGAACACCGAGAGCACGACGAGCAGGATCAGCCCCGCGAACACCTTGCGCCCGACGTGCCGCCGCGACCGCACCCCGTGCGCCGCCCACGCGGCGGCGTCCTCGATCCTGAGCGCCCAGGCGTCGGGGAGCACCTTCCGGCGGAGGAGCAGGTACCGCACGGCCGGGTGGTGGTAGTGGTGGTGGTAGATGATACTGCCGTTGTGGAGGATGTGGGGCCCGCCCATCAGGGAGCCGCCGCCGCCGACGACGACGCCGCCCCCGCCGCCGCAGCCGCCGTCCTCCTCCTCGTCGGAGGAGTACGAGGCGGCGTCCGCGAACGGGTCGGCCACGCGCCGCCTCTGCGCGGCGGTGGGCCCCGCGTGCCTGGGGCTAGCGTTGCATGGGTTCGAGGGGCCACCCGACGCCGTCGACACCATGGCCCGTCGAAAGAGAAGAAGAAAAGAAAGATGCCAACTTTCCTCGCTCTTGACCCTGCAAATTTTCTCCCTTTCTTCCTTTCCTTCCTTCGTTTTCCGGGAAAGAGCCGAGAATGGAGGAAGGGACGCTATTGGGGAGGGGGGGCTGTACACACAGAATGAGGAAAAGGGTCTCTCTCTCTCTCTCTCTCTCTCTCTCTTCTCTCTCTTCCCGCGATGGATGGCGAGCGGACGCGTCGTCGATGGTTCTCTCTGAATTCTCTCCTTCTTCCCCGAGTTTATATATAGACTCTCTCTCTCTCTTCTTTCTCTCTCTTCAACAGGTCCATGCTTGTTTCGTAGCGGTGATGACGGGGGCCGTGGGGAATGGACGGATTTGCCCTCCCTATTCGAGGTGCGCATTCCGTAAAGATACGATTTTTTTGTTCTAACCTTAGGGGCGGTGGTGGTGAATCCGAAGCAGCGTGTCGGATGGACAGAACAGGAAGGGGGAAAAAGACACGGAGGAGGCGATCGATTGGGTGGTGAGATTCTGTCGAATTCCGGGAGGAATGTTACGATCGGGTTCTTCTTTCGATCAGATTCATTGCATTAATCCATAACCCAAGTTGCATGTATTTGTGTATTATTATTGATGGTGTAACATCGGATGGTTCCTCGGTTGGTGCGGTGGTGCGTCGTAAAGGTGCCTTGCACCTTCATAAAAGGCGAGAGCGTTTAAACAAGCAAGTCTTTCCTCTCAAGGTAATTTAAATGTATGGTAAGATTCAATTCATGGTACATTATAGCCACATAAATAAAAAAGGAGGGTATATTATGAGGATTTTTCCTGATTTTGGGTTTAGTTAAATATGTCCGGTTGGAGAGGAGGAGGAGTCTAATGAAAAGGACCATACATCGGTCGATGGACTTTCAAATCCACGTGGAGAATATCGTCCATGGTATCGATGTATGAATGGAGCCCCTGAATTTTGATTATTATTTTAAAAATCGCGATAACTTTGCAATTTATCCGCATCGAGTTCGATTGGATACGCCCTAGAAGTCATGGATTTGTAGTTTTCTTTCTTTTTGTTTGTCAAAACGTTATTGATAAATTACTCTAGCCTCTTTATGCGCAATCTCAGCACACACATCACTTGCATAATATCATCCAATAATAGATAAATCCAAGTCACTAGCCAGTAATGTAGTAGATAAGTATTAAATAAACATGACCGTGACATTAAATTCACTTTTTAAGTCAGTGGAGGTTTTGGTATTTGATTAAAACCAAAAGGGCAATACAAAACCAAAATGGCAATACCATTTGGTCAAAGCTATTAAGTTTAAAGGGAAGAAAAGTAAGTGCCTAAGTACATTGCTGAAAGCAGAAATAAAATAATTTATTGGTGGCAATTGAAAAGATATAGCTAAATTTTATCAATGCCTTACCAAATATGGAACAATGACAACTATTGATAGGTTTTAGCAATATGAATGACAAGATTTGTTTGTTGCCGTCGATTATTTTTGCTACTGAATAAGTTAAGCTGTCCCTCCCTAACTTGCCACATTTAAGTGGATTTTTTTACTTAATTGAGTTAATTTTTTAATATAATTTAAATATTTTCTTCCAAACATGTTTCTTTCCTATTTACAGTTAATTTTTTCTATAAGCTTTTCTATGTGTAACTTGATACACTATTGAAAGAGATGGGAAGAAGTTTAATATCTTCCAAGGGAGAGACCAGGTACATTTCTTAAACCAAGATATGTCATTATATAGGTTAATTATATTTAATAAATAGATTTAGAATGGTAAAACCTAAAATAATATGAGTATTAAATTGGTCCATAACTTATTTAAATTCAACCTACTTCTACAACTCTCTTGACTCTCTCTCACCCTCACTCAATCTTGCGATCGCTCGCTTCATGCTTTCACTTCAATTTTGAGTATAATTTTTCCTCAATTGATTTTAAAATGAAAGCGTCTTCGCAATGTGAATTGAGTCAGGTGCAGATTAGCTATGGGTTGTGTCGAGTATAGCTCATCACATTTGGATTACATAAAAATGGATTAAAATGGATTAAATTGATCAATTAAAATCAGATCATTTTTTACTTGATCCAAATTCGAGCCTGTCCCCACCTATTCAACGGATTTAGCAAGGGTTAAATGCGGTGTATTTTAGTCAATATCAATGTACTGAAAAAGGCAGGAATAATACAATATTTTTCATTGAAAGGTCATTGGCGAGACGTCATGTATTTGGAGTCAAACTTGGATGCCACGTACAAAAAGATTTTCAAAGCGAATTGTTTTTCCGTCTATAACTCTTTCCCCATTCCGAAGTCGTGGAGCAGCCACTTCAACGCAGCCACAGTTCACGCTTTCAAGTACATACGGAATGCGTTTGCCAAAATTAGATAGACTGGGGGCTCCTGAAACACCCAATAGTCTCATGAATCGGTTAAAAATTCTAGGGGGCAGTGCAAAATTTGAAATTTTGTTAAATTTAAAGACGTCCTAAATCGATCAAACTCGTGTCGTGCACTTACACTAGCATTAAAAGCCAGCACTCTATATGGGGTTGCGTGTTTGAAATAGAGCCGCACAAGATCAGTCTATTATAATTGGTATAATAACATGTGACTCGCTCCTAATTCACGAATAAAAGCATATAAAAGCCCACACTATATATGGGGTCGCGTGTTTGAAATAGAGCCATGCAAGATCTATCTACATAATTGGTATAAAAACATGTGACTTGCTCCCAATTCGTGAATCAATTAGTATGTCAATTTAAGCGTATACCCAACAATTCTTTTCTACTTTAGCTGTTTTCCATATAAGCACCTATTTACACTCTTGAAACTAGATGCAATCTTTTCATGAGATTCTGCTAATCACAAGAATAAAAGTGATACAAAAGATCATGAAATTGGAGATAACAATATCCTGTTTTATACGCACATACAATGGTGACAAGATTAACTACAAGTGTAATTAAAGTTAGTGGACTCGTGTAAGCATCTGACACAAACCTGTTATGTTACTCTATAAATGTATTGAGTACATTAATTATGATTAGTCAGACCAAAAAAAAATTATGATTAGACCTATCAAAATAGGTTAAAAATTCATTTATTGAACCATATTTGATTAGTTTGGCTGTTATATAAGTTAGTTATGTTTAATAAATGGGTCATGGAATGTTTAGAATTGTGAACCTCAAAATAATATTGGTATTAAATGAGTCCACAATTTAACTAGAGTCAACCAACTTTCATGACTTTCTCTTACCCTCAATCGACCTCGCACTTGCTCACTTCATATTTTCACCTTAATTTGAATATAAGTTTTCCTAAATTATGTTTAAAAATGAAAGTATTTTAGTAATACATATTAGGTTAGATATAAGTTATTAGATTTGTATTGCACAAAAATTGATTAAAACGAGTTAAATCGATCAATTTGGGTTGAATAATTTTTAACTCGACCTGATCCACCCATTTTAATCAGCCTACTAGCGATAAAAAGGAAGGTTACAATCAAACATATGGCTGAGCATATAGACATCTTTAGTTATTGCTTGGAGTGAAACATAGTCCCACTCGCAAGTAATGCGAGCTCAATGTTCGATGATTACTCAAGATCGACTTGCCTAATTCAAGCTCAAGCGACTCAAGGATTATTTCAGTTGAGCTCAAGCTCACACTTACCAAAATACTTGGCTCAACAGGCTCATGAGCCTAATGGGGTTCAACATTTTCTTTAAAAGTGGTTAATAGTTATGAAAATAGACCCATGCGTAAATCCCTATAATTTAACAACATGCCTCATATATAAAAATGGAGAAAAATATTTGAACTCATCAATCTTGAGTGCAATTTTTTTTTTTTTAATAACTTGATTGTAATATAGCTAAGCTAAGTTAAGGTCAAGTATCTTGATTTTCCATTAATTCAAGCTAAAGCTAGGAAATTTTTATTTTCAATCTAACTTGACTTGATATCCGACTGCCTAGCATGTAAAATGAGTTGAGTTTGATCTCAAACTCGACACCCATAAAGCTCGGGACGAATGCACCCTCCCCACAACTTATTAGGGCATTTAGTATCTTGCAATATTGATTGACTAATGCCTAAACAGAGTTACGAGAGGAATGTTTATATAATTTACTTGTGCAGTACATTAAAAAAATAGGTAATTTAAAATTACTCTAGTTAACTAGTAAACCTCTCTTAAATTTACGGGGAAGATATTTTAAGAGAAGATTATCGTGTCTCCACGAGAAGAACGTCGTCGGTGAGTGTGAAATCTATGGGAGCACAAATTCGAACGTTCCTCGATCCTCTCGTCTGCTGTCTGAAACTGACAACCTGTTTGTTGTCATTGTCACCTCATCTTTGACCTTGAAAAAAAAAAACAAAAGCAAAAGAATTTTTAATAAATAAATATATTTCTGAACCTGCCGGTGCATATGTCATGACATTCCGCTTCCCTCACACGGAGATCCAGAGATCAGTTCAAATCAACGTCAACACGTGTCGCCCTCCCAGAGCACTGGCGTCCCCTACCGTGATCCCCCCCGGCCGTCGCATTAATTTAGCTCTCCTTTCCCAAAAGAATAAAAAAATAAAAAGTGGGGTCCTCTCCAGAAACCCGCCGCCACGATCGCGGACCGTCGGATCGCCCACCGGATCAGATCTCCCGGCTACGCGCTCCCCCGCGTGGCGATGGGCTCTCTGGAATCGACGTGCGATCGGCCGCACCCGATTGGCAGCCCCCCGCCACGCGGGCCTGCGATCGGTGCTGGCCCAATCATATGGTGGGGGCGGGGCCCGCGTCGGGGGAGGGAGTTGGCGGCTTCAACGCGGAGAATCGACGGTACGTCACAGGCTGGCGCGATCGTCGGTGAGGCCCGTCCTCTTTTAAGCGCAATCATTTCGAGCGTTGAAAAAAGGGGGGCAAAAAAGGTATGGTCCGTTCATATTTGAATATTGAGTATTAATTTAGATATGACGCGGAAAAAAAAAAAATTATTTGGGCTCGTATATTGTTTTGAGCATAGCTTCGTAAGCAGGTATAGTTTATCGATTATTGTATTTGGGTTTTGTTTGTTTAAGTCAGAGTTGAAAAAAAATTGTTTGGGCTCATATCTCACTCCAATCGTAGTTTCCTAAGTCGTTATAGTTTATCGGTTATTGTATTTGAGGTGTATTTGTTTAGGTTAGCGTTTTTCGAAAATTAGTTTTTTGGGAATTGCCCCTCTCGATTTTTTATATTTTATTTTATTTTCCCTTCTTCTTCCTCTGTTCATTGGACGGTCGATGACAAGCCATAGGCGTGGGCTGTTCATTAGGCCCTGACGTTGGCCGGTGACAAGCCATTGGTGCAGGCCAATGAGGAAGAAGGAAAAATATAAAAATAATTTTTGGGTGAGAACTAGACAAGCAATTGAGAATCATAAAACCGAATTGGAAACCCATGAATTGGAGATTATATATTGTAAGTGATGTAAATATTTTTTTATTTAAAATTCCTCTATATACATAATAAGTGAATGCTTTATTTAATTTATTTTATCTTCTTCTTTTTTTAAGATATGAATTGTCTTAATAAGAAGATTATCATTGCTAGATACAGTTTACAAGTAAAAGTGGAATAAACATATGTGATGAGGTTTTCTAATAATTATTTTATTTTAATTAATAGTAATGTTAATTTAAAATTATGATTAAGTGATTAACTATGTTTATTGTTTCTTTTGATTTAGGTGGTTAGCAATTGGAGCAAATTTTTCATGGACGATTGAAATTGAAGTTTTATGATTTAGATTTTATATTATGTGTTTTAAAATTTTTTTATTATATATTTTATTATGTGTTCATTGTTTATGGATTGTTGTTATTAAATTTTGTTGTTGTTGCGTAAATAAAAAAAGAAAAAAGAAATTGGCTGGTTCTCAAGGATGGTTCTCAAGTACACCCAAGAACTGATTGATAGGATAGATTTTCGGTTTCATAATATGTAAAATAGGTTAGGTAGATTTTAAATTCCAAGTAAACACTGAACTGATCTTAAATGACTCTAGAACCGCTCACCCCCGATGGCTACCTCAATCTCGGCTCCTACGTGGCATTCTGCTACATAGGTTCGGACGCCTTGTGATTTAACAGCTGAAGTAGGCACAACGCGCGTCCACACACGAGCTGTCCTTGAGTTTCTATACGAATCCCCACCAACAATTTCGAACTCAACAGTATCACCATGGACCTACACATAGAGAACGTGCACAATGAGCCAAGCAAGTTTGGAACTTAGCCCCCAAAAAAAAAACAGAAAAACGTGAACTCAGCTGTACTTTCATCCGGTCAAAACCAAACGAAAACCCCTCCATCTGACGTTGCATTCGGTTGCGGAAATCATCGAAGTTATGCGTACGTCGACTGGGGAAAATTCCATTCACGACGTGGGCGATGCAGCAGTGCTGCGGCTGCACGGAACGCGACCGCCTGTACTCCCTCGTGGTCATCACTATCTCCCGGTTCCCGTGCGAACCCTTCGAAGCAACGACTCCATACATGGTCCTCCACTAAACCCCGGTCAACCTTTCGACGTGTCGAAGGTATATCAGTGCCTTCTTGTCCCTCTAACCGAGAGCATCACACGAGTCTCGCTTCACCGAAGAAAAAAAGCCGGCATGATTGGAGCGCATGATCAATGCCTGGACACGGGAATACGAGGTTTAGGTTCTTTCTGGGGTCGGTGTTTGCCGATCGGTACTTACTATTATATTCAAAGGGGGCTTCGTCTTCGATCTGATTCCTTCGTGATTTGCCGACAGATTGCGCCATGATGCGCGACACTATCTGAGAGAAACTGGTCCTAAAGCTCCTCCCTTTTTCTTCTTTTGACTCGTTGTTGAGGCGTTTCTAATTCTCCCGTATTTTTATGGATTTATGGAGCGTGCACATACATCATGTTTCCAGACCTACACGCCTCTTCATCTCGTGAATGGACGAGCAGTACTTTTCCCTCCTTTCTTTTTCAATTTCCGGGTGTAGACTCGATCATCCATTTCGTGAAGCTTTGTAGAATTTGGATGACGTTCCTTTCGATTGTTTAGGTTTCGAAGAAGGCCGATTAATGTGATTAGTCGGTAGATACATCAGCCTTTAAACACACCCTCATGCTTCAGCTACCTCTTTAATGGTCACAAGTCCCTCGATCGCCCAGGTTCATTGATACTTATTGATTTGTCTTCAGCCCGTGCGTGCATCAGGCGATACTTATGCTGATACGGTAGCTCGCGGGTCATTCCATATGATGATGGAGACGTCACATCGATCGATGGTTTATGATTTTAATCCCTAATAACTTACTCAACAAAACCTGGTCCACGTCAAATCCTGAATCCCACGACGTCTGTTGCTATCCGAAGGCAAGGTGCGAATACGCACTGGACTTTGGAACAACGTTGCAGTACACACTGTGAAGAACGCTTTTTGTGCTTGCACAGTTTGTCATTTTTTTTTTTTTTTGGGGGCTAACGCCAAATCCTTCACTAGTCTCACTGGGCCACAAGCATCGACTTTCTCATGTGCCGCCAATCCCAAGTTCTCATTTTTCGTCACGGTAGCATTGTCTTGAGGAGATTCCACGAATTTTATTACTTGGGTATCGACTAGCGAGTGATAATAGCGTATACAAAATCTAATGCGCCAAATTTTTGTTGACTAGGGATCCAAAAAAAGTAACTTGTTTCCGGACCTCTCTTTGAACCGTAGCAGTAGGGACACGAATAAAGTAGCTGGCCGGATTGTTAAGGCCTGGAGGGGACTAATGACCATTCTTTTTTATTGGGTTCTTGTACCCTCCTCCGAGGGCTGTCTAAAAGGCTACCCGACACGGCCGACCTGAACACGAAAAATAGATAATTTCAGGGTCAGGTCTTAATATGTTCGGGTAAACAAAAATAAATGGGTGGGTACTTGTTCCAGATTAGGTTAGGGTCTTCATATCGTTCGACCCAAACATCACTTTACTTGTCTCAGACTTCCTGGCCCTTTTGGATTTGATTTACTCTGAAGCTCTTAATATGTACTCACAACTTTTTTCAGTGAATGGCAGCTACGTACTACCCACCAGAAAAAATTAGCACAAGGCTGCTATGGAAATTGACATAATGGCAACTACGTACTACCCACCAGAGATTAGCACAAGGCTGCTATGGAAATTGACATAATGGTAACTACGTACTACCCACCAGAAAAAAATAAAAAAATATAAATTTATATTATCGATTAGCACAAGACTGCGATGGAAATTGACATGAGAGAGAGAGAGAGAGAGAGAGAGAAAATTACACCTACTTCTTGAGTAACTGGTCGATTAATTTTTCCTATTGGTATTGCTCTGACGGCAGGCAGGTTTACCATGGAATGCATTTGAAGGGGAAAAAAAAACCAAACCATTCAGGCATATAGGCCTCGTTGATTGGTTGACGTCCCCAAAATCCATGGGCATTCTTCTCATATCTTCTATATGAGCAAATCTCCAACTGCTCAAGGCGACCAGAGGCGGCAACGAGAGCGCCGTCATCAAAGGGAGTTTCCACGCAATTATGACGGTGAAGGACATCCAGCGTTAGCTCACTAACACGACAACTTCCATTAACATCGGAAACATGACAGTAATCTTCACTCCAACATGCCAACCCCACCCACATGTTCAAAGGGCTTAAGCAAAACATAGGAACAACTCCAAACCCAGAATGTAGAAGCAAGAAACTCAGTATTCTGATGCTCTCAAAAGAAAAAATTACACCGCACGCATGATGATACACATAAACATCACACAAAATGTACGCCTCAAAAGCCTCGACCAGCCTGAAGAACCATAAGAACAAAAAGAAAGAAGCCAACATATATAGCACTCCTCTCAACGATGTCAAACTCGCTAAAGATCTTATTTGGCATGTACAAGACACGAGTTCATAAAATATAAAGACCTTCATGCTTATAACTTCAACCACTCCAAGCAAGGACAGAGTCCCCAGCAAAATCGAGCAGGATAGTAGTCCTTCAAATAGACCTCCTTGCTATATCCAATAATGTAGAAGCTGAAGGCCCTCTTACGATGGGTCATGGTTACGCGCGTCACTGGCACGACCGAGATCGTGTGCCTCTCGCATATCACCCTTGCGGTTGGAGGCACAGAAGCCCTTTCGGAGATCACTTCAGAAGAGAACTTATTGAGGAAGAATGAGTCTGCAAAGAAGGCTGGAGTGCACTGATGTGCTTGAGTGTTGCACAACTGGACCCCTTTTGCTCTGTGGAAAACCTCGTCTGGAACCGAAGCGGCTCCACTTGTTGCGCTCACTTTTCGGGTTGATAGAGTCTTCCTGCAATGGCAGAATAGTATCTTAACCAATGTTCGTACCCTTTAAAGGACGCCTAAATCTTTGAGAGCTAGGAAAATCAATACACTTGTTTGAAATACACACCTCACAACATGCTATCACAACTGAAAACATGAAAGCATGTTATCTAACACAATTCCCATTGTTAACAAATTGAAGTAGGTACTCAAATTAGAGCATCTCCAGTTCCTGCACTTGTAAGGCTTCCATGATTGCTTTCATTGAACCCTTAATAAAGAACTATTTGTGCCTTAAGTTCCCATTATCATGCTAAGTTGCTGTTAAGATGCAAACTATATAGTCCAAGAGTGGAAGCAAGAGTCAACAACACTCTGGAGACATTGAAGGATTGCTTCCTACAGAAGAGGCATAGAGCTGTGATTGTGCAGTAACAGAGGGAGAGCAAGCAGGTGTTATACATATCTTTGTCAAAAGGTATAGTATCAAGACTTCTATGCGTTCAGTTAATTCACCCAATAGTTCTACAGTGTAGTAGAACTTTCAAAAGCACATGAGCATGCGTACCATTTGACAACACCAATGCCTCGTGAGAGAAGAGACCCACTTCCAAGACATGTTGTGCATTGAATAAGTCCACGAGACCCACAAGTTGCACAAGGAATATTCCCCTTGCCATTGCATTTGGCACATCTACAAAAATAGAATTATTAACACCATGTCATTCACAATAAACAATCAACATCCAGTCTTCCAGTGCAAGTATATATCAGGAACATCAGATGAACCAATCAACCAGTCCGCTGAAATCATCTTGCCCAACCTCATGGACTATGGTGATTATACTGAGATTTTGCTCCATAAATTTGAGGTTTAAAGACATTAAGCCCTAGTCTAGATGGAAAAGAATGCTGATGACCCGAGAACAAGATAAAGCTTAGAAAAATGTAATCAAAATTGCAAGCTTCAGAGCAAAGATATTACATGGAATCAGATCCATCTCTATGAGCAATTAAACCCCTTCCATAACAACCAGGGCATGGTGCCATCTGATTTTCTTTATAAAATCCAGGTTCCTGATCTGCATTGCAAGCGGGACACACTCGATCTCCCCGTCCATCACAACCTGCACAGCTTTCCTCAAGTTATGCCAGTTCATAAACAAAGCCGCACATCACATGACTGATCATAATAATGACATAAATAGAACTTCATCTTTTATATCTTGTTCTTTAACTGTTGTAAAATGATTACCCTAGACTGCACCAAGCAGATAATAGAAAAAAACTTAAGTGAAGAAGGATAAAGATGAGCAGTATCACAAACTAAAACATCCTTATATGAAAAGCTGTAAAAAAGATTATCCTAAAAACTACCTGCACATTTCTCTATAGTTTCAGAATGAGGAACATTTGCCCGTGTCTCCTTGTAAGGAACAAAAAGGACAGGAAATTGAGACCTCAGATCCAATTCCCAAAGTCCCACCTCAGGACCCTTATCCTTTCCATCGAGGTTGCCACCACGGTGGGGTTCTGTTTCTCTTATAATTTCTCTCTCCTCTATAAAGGTATCTAAAGTTCCCACATAAACATTGCAATCTTCAATCGCATGAATTTTCCAAGTACGAGCAGGACGACTCCCCCAACAGCAGCGATGACCGACATGATCAATAAGCAACTCCCGTATCTCTACTTCATCCAGTAATGGCCTACATAAGGCGACACAGTCAACAAACCGTTGTTTCAGAATGCCATGGGCACAACCTTTCCAAAAAAATTATCACAGGGCATAAAACAAAGCATATTTGCAGTTACATGATGAAGTGTCATCAAAACAATGTCAAACATTGATGTCGTATGGAGAGCAATAAGAATACATTGCAACTTTTTCTAATCGAGTTTAATACAGGACAGCATTCTGTTGGCCTTACTAGAAGGTACTTGCTAGAGTTCCAGACAGGGAATGGATGCTATGCCAATGTTATCACTCTTGAAAATAATGTAAAGGCACAAAATATTCTGCACAAATTGTGTACTTGGTCCACAATATTCTGATTTAACAGCGCAACAAGGGATGTTGCATTTTCTTGACCAATATAGTACCTAAACCCTGTTAGAAGTTCCATGAAAGGAAAAATGTCCATCTTTAACATGATCTTTCAATTAAAGGTTCCAAAAAAAAAAAAAAAAAAAAAAAACTCATTTTTTTGGATATACCAACTTTCGTGGAGTGACATAACAATGTGCTTTATTCCAGGATAAGTCGGAAACTTCACGGAATTTTAAACGACACCAAAAAAAAAAAAAAAAAATCCTCAAGGATAACAGTAGCACTCCCAGCAAACCAAGCTTCCTATACAAATTTTACAAAAGTATTCTATTAACGCTATAAATGTACTGACAGGCATCTGAAAATTGAAGAAACTACTTCATTAAATGCTTTCAAACCACAGAAGTATCACGATCCTGCAAGCTGATCGAATAAAACGGCGAGAGCAACGGACAATGTTGCAAGATAAAGATGTTTCAGCTAAGACACCATAAGTAATTTGAAGTATGAAAGGCTGAAGCACAAGAAAATGAATGAAACCTTTGTGTCGTAACTCCTAAGGGTATGCTCTAGAATAGCAAAATTGTATCATCTAACGATTACACACATGCATATGATCCTCACGAAAAGTAAGGGCGACTCTAACAAATCGTACCTCGTAAACCCACTGGAGGGTCCGCCAATGTCCTCTCCATATCCACCTTGGTATACCATTGCTTGCTCTGCAGAGCATAAAATTCTATTGTGACAAGAACTTAAGTTAACCAGAACCAGTCCTAAAGTTTCAGACTTTCCAGCATGAAGAGTCAAATCCAGAATCAATCAAGCCGAAAGATCACGCATTCCGCAGTTTCGCAAGGCATGCAACGATCACGATCACGATCACAACGTTCAGCAAGCAAAAGATCCGGCACCTAAATCTCATCAACCCAACCCGCATTCTTTCCAAATACGCTCGACCCAAAATCCAAAATTCGGAGATAGGCGACGCAGGACGTACCGTCGAGATCGGGCTCGGGCGAAGAGAGGAGGGCAGCGTGAATCGAGGGCGGGTAGCGGTCTGAGGCGGCGGCGGCGGACCGAATCTCGTCGACGCTGACCTCGGTGCCGGCCAAGGAAGCGGTGCCGGGCCTCCCCAGGGACTGGTAGGAGCGCCACTTGTCGGTCTCCTTCTCCCCATTTTCGCTCCTTATCTCTGCAAGAAGACCCCCAAGAAAGTCACGAAACCGAGACCAAGACAATTCCCATCCGGGCAAGAACGAAACGGCATCGCGAACCCAGAAAGCGATCGATGCGTACCTGAGAGCAGCGGTTCCTCCATCATCTTCTCCTCGTCTCAAGAGGGCAGGTGACAGAGAGGGAGGGAGAGGTAGATGCCGAATATAAATGCGGAAAAAAAAAACCAACTTTTTTCCTTAGCCAAGAAGGAAGAGAGTAGCTACAGAAGGAAGGAAGCGGTTTTTGTCTGAATTGGGTCGCAGCGAGATGGAGAGAGGAGGGTCCACGCGTTGCGGAAGGGACGTGCCGACGTCCAGGGTGAAATCGCTTTCATGGGTTGCGCATAGGATCGAGACGAGAAGGGCCCGCGGCGAGAAGGATCGATGCAAGAAAATGTGCGTTGACTTTCTCTGTCCTCTCTCTCTCTTCTTGGGTCGTTCCGCATGGGAGTGTCGCCAATTTTCAAGGCGCTTTCTACGAGTCCCCGACATCAACAATTTGTTGAATCGCAAAACCACAGATCGGATCTCGATCGTCGCGTATTTGTCAATGTTTGTAAAGTACGACGTGTTTTAAGGCGTCGTGAAATGCAATTAGATACGACATTTTTAAAAGGATTAATATCTTAAAAAGTCTTAAATTTGTACATTTGTGATAGATTTATCTCGAATTATTTTTTTTACTACCAAAAATTCAAAACTGGTACATTTTTGACAAATTTACCCAAAATTAATACATTATGACAAATTTATTATCCGCTAGTTTTTGTTAAATTTTACTGTCAAATTATTAAATTAAATGACACGTAATAATTGATTGGTATACCAATTTATGATTTTACACTGTTTGTTGCGGTTTACAATTTTTGTGATTTTTGTATGGTATCAATCCAATTTAGTGGAGGGTATACTTTTCGCAAATTTACAAGTTTGGGGGCTTTTTGCGGTCGAATAAATTAGTTTGAAATAAATTTGTCATAAATATATCAATTTATAGTTTTTTTATGGTCAGTCGGGGTAAATTTATTACAAGTGTACCAATTTGGGATTTTTCATAATCAAAAAAATAATATGAAGTAAATTTGTCACATGTGTATCAGTATGGTGTTTTTTAAGGTATTAACCATATTTAAAATGGTAGATTGATTTCTAAAGAGACCATAAAATTTTTCGATTTTCTTAATCTAAGATAGGCAAAAGAAAAGGAGTAAAAATTTCTAAGGGAGAAAATATTGTAAAAATAATAAATGATTTACTTATTGTGACTGGTCTTTGAGATATGTGGTTGTGGTTGAATTATGCATGAATATGGGGTCTATAGACAAGATCAATCATGGTTGATGGATAAAGACTTATCAAATAAATTAGAGTGGATAAAGACTGATCAAATAAATTAGAGTGTGGGGATCTACTTCT
This sequence comes from Eucalyptus sideroxylon, assembly GCA_014182405.2. Classification (NCBI taxonomy): domain Eukaryota; kingdom Viridiplantae; phylum Streptophyta; class Magnoliopsida; order Myrtales; family Myrtaceae; genus Eucalyptus; species Eucalyptus sideroxylon. The sequence continues at coordinate 13,586,687 of CM024548.2, read as the reverse complement.
TTATAGTTGGGTTCACATTACATATCAACTTCTCACCTAAAGAAGACTTAAAAAAATTCCTACCTCACTACTCACTCTTTTGCTTCGCACTGCCTTTCTCATCTTTACCAATGCCATCTCACAACCTCCACATTAGGGCTAATCATAACTAGTTATCACCGTGACCACCGTCATTACCACCATGGGTTGCCATCAATGTCGACATCTCCATCCTCTTTCTCTCTCTACTGCTTGCTCTATATCTATGTAATCCATGACTAGTTCTGTCTTCATGGTCAATGCCTACTTAATCGAGATTGACCGTACTTGTCGACCTAACCTTAGTTGGAGCCAATCGGTGATCAAGATTGAGATTGAGAGCCCAAAATAATGCGTGCGCGCACATGCAAGCGTGCAGAGAGAGAGAGAGAGAGAGAGAGAGAGAGAGAGAGAGAGAGAGAGAGAGAGAGAGTAATGACGGCTGATGCTAGGGAGATGATGATGATGATGGCCTCAAAGAGAGTGGCATGTTACTTTTAAATGGCATAATCGATACTAATGAGTAGAGAGTAAACATTTCGCACATCTAACATCTAATATCAAGTGATAAGCGATATGCATTCTAATAAAGGATGATAGATTTATTTACAAATTGTGTGATTAGATCGATATTTTCTATGTTGGATAAACTCATCTGTCTTTATCTAAGATTAAGAGAAAATTGCAATCAATTAGATTTTCATGACTATGACTTCTCATGAGGAAGTATACGAAAATCTTTGGGCTTTCTCAGGGCCTGTGAGATTGAATCTAATTAGACAAAGAATGCTTGATTGATGAAAAAACACTCAGTTATCATATATTCAAACATGGTCAACAGGCATGCGACTCTACTGGTAAAGAGATTGGTGGTGGGCCGAAGAGTACTAGATTCGAGGTTCGATTCCTATGAGTATCACAAGCACATGTGGATAGAAGAGAGGAGTGAGATCAATATTTATGTATGTATATGTATATTCAAACATGTAAATTAAACACACTGTTCGAACTATTATAGAATGAGGTCACTAATGATTATACCAAGCTTAAAAAAACCTGAAGTGAGAAAATAAAAATGGCATGAATCAAGTAGATATCATATAATAAATATGTAAATATTCTTAATTAAAATGTATCAATTTATAGTTTTGTCCTCATGTCAATATTCTAGAAGTGATGAGTTGTTGAGGGCATTTTGGAAAGAAAAGAGATTTCCTTCAAAATATGTGTATCTTCTTTTCATTACTAGGGATGGTCATTTGTGTAATTGGTGTTATAATTGTATAGAAAAATGACACAAATAGGCCCAACATTTTAGCTCTATTTGCAATGTCATCATTGTAATTATTCAATGTGAACCCTAAATTTTCAATTTGTTTAATTTAGTCAAGTCAAGACTTTTCATAGTTACATTATTACCTAGATTTTACAATATATTTGCATTTCAACCTATTTCCTAAATCAACAAAAAGCATGACTATCTTTTTTATTACCTTTATAGCATTTTTTTTTTTGTCTTTGTAAATATTTCGATAGTTTGATTTGAGTATATTTTAGCTTATAATTTCTATAATAATAAAAGTAGAACATCATTTGGAGTTGCATTGAGTTGATATTCTTGTAGTTATTATTTCCCAAATTATAGATTTAACTAAATTTAATTAACAAAACACAAATTACAAAAATTAAATATTTTATCTGTGTAAATATTATGAACAAGATTTATATCAATATAAAACGAGAAATCTACAAATAAACTAATACCATTATTAAATGTTGTGAAGGGAAAAACAGTGTTTTATATCATTCAATAAAATTCAAAATATACATCAAAATAAGCCCCAAAGGTCCTAAAGACCACTTTATCCTTTATACTTATAATATTCCCCCTTAAGTTAGAGCATAGATATTAATCATGCCCAACTTATTACAAATATAATCTATCCTTCCATTACCCAGCAGTTAAGTAAAAACGTTTGCAAGTTGTTTGCAAGTTTGAATATGTGATCGAGAAAGATCAATCCACTTTGCAACTTCTCTTGAATAAAATGACAATTAATCTCAATATGTTTTGTTCTTTCATGAAACATGGGATTAAAAGTTATATGCATTGCAACTTTATTATCACACCATAGAATCATGGGTACCGAAACTTTGAAGGCTCACTCAGTTAACAACTATTGAATCTACACTAATTCACATATCACTTGTGTCATGACTTTATATTATGACTTATCACTAGAGTGAGCAACAACACTTTATTTCTTACTCTTATATGATACCGGATTTCCTCCAATCAAGGTACAATGGCTAGTGGTTGATCTTCTATTGTCTAGAGACATTGCCCAATCAACATTAGAAAATCCTTCAACTTTATTATGACCATGGTTTTGATAAACAATTCCTTTCTCTGAAGTCTTCTTTAAGTACCACAATATCCGAATAACTGCATCTCGATGAGATGTACGGGAGGAAGACGAAACTAGTTTACCACACTAATTGGAAAGGTAATATTTGGACAAGTAATTGTGAGATAATTTCACTTATCTAATAGTCTTCTATATTTATCGAGATTATCAACAATCCCTCATTCCTCAACAGTTAGTGTAACCCCTTATTCCATAGGTGAATCAAGAGGCTTTGATCCCAACGTACCTATTTCAAGAAGCAAATCTAAGGCGTATTTTCACTGTGACAAAACAATACCTTTTTATAACTATGCAATTTCACTTCCTAGGAAATACTTCAACTTTTCTAATTCTTTAGTCTAAAACTATTGTTGAAGATTAGATTTTTTGTTCATCTACACCAATCAAGTCATCTCTAATGATGATAATATCATCAACATACACAATCAAGAACAGTTTGCCCATAAAAACTACTTCAAACCATATAAAGAATTTTTAAATTTGTAAACCAATCTCCCATACTCCCCTAAAGCAACAAACCCCGAAGGTTGCTCCATGGTAACTTTCTCATTAAGAATCGTGCAAAAACGCATTCTCAACATCAAGCTAAAACAAAGACCCGTTTTATGTGGCAACAAGAGAGATCAAAATTTGAACATATATAAGTTTGGCAATAGGAAAAAAGTATCCAAATAATCAACTCCATACACCTGAGCATACCCTTTGGCAACAAGCCTTATTTTTAAACGAGCAAGACAACATCAAGATTGACTTTCATAGCATATAATCATTGACAACCAATAACTATTTTGCTTGGAGGAAGAGGTAACAAATCCCAAGTTTGATTAATTTAAAAAGCCTATAATTCTTCTTTCATTGCTGTTCTCCAATCATAACTTTGCAATGTCTCAGCTATAGACTTATGGATAAGATAAAGTATACACTAGAATGTTGAGTATAAGTATGTGTACCTTTGCAATGAGCAATAGCAAGATCAAGATCAGATATAGGAGGAGGGTCAACTTATGGCAAATCTAGAACAGAAGATAACGTGGTAATGATGGGTGGAAGGGGGGAGTAGTAGCTACTAGAGGACTTCGAGTACAAGAAGCTTGGAGAGAAGGTGGCCCATGTGGAGATACTAGAGAAACAATTAGAGTAGTTGGTCGAATGGTGGTCTCATATAAGTCTTTATCCAATTTAGACATAGTAATTAGAACATCATGATAAAAAAATGGATTCAAAGAATGAAGTATTATCAATTATAAAGTATTTTCTCAATGATGGAAAATAACAACAATATCCCTTTTGAGTAAGGGAATGACCCATAAACATACACTTGATGGCCCTAGGATCAAGTTTTGATCACGAGTAAAACAAACACAACAAAAAATTCAGGGTGGTAAGAAAAATAGTGACTCATTTGGAGATTGTAACATCCGGGTCTCCACTATGCACATATTGTTTGCTTTGAACACTAAATTCTCACAGTTTTGTTCCTCTCGAGGTAGCCCATACTACCCTAAGAAAATGCGTATGTATAGTTAGAGGGACTCAAACCTTATAAGCTAACCTAGGACTCCCTCCCTAGACGATGTGGGACAAGAGACTCAAACCTTATAAGCTAACCCAGGACTCCCTCCCTAGACGATGTGGGACAAGAGACGCGCCCCCTTCCTGTGTGCGTTTGGGGACCAAGGCGCGAACGCATCGCCATCCCTCCTCCCCACGCACTGTGACCTGGGCCGTCACACTCTCCCCCTTTGGGAGCACAACGTCATCGCTGTGGCCCCACATGCGATCAAGAGTCGGCTCTGATACCACTTGTAACATCATAGACCTCTACTGTACACATATTGTCCGCTTTGAACACTAAGTCCTCACGATTTTGTTCCTCTCGAGGCAGCCCATACTATCCCAAGAAAACACGTATGTATAGTTAGAGGGACCCAAGCCTTATAAGTGAGCCCATGACTCCCTCCCTAGGCGATGTGGGAAAAGAGACACGCCCTCTTCCTGCGTATGTCCGAGGACCGAGGCGCGAACGCATCGCCATCCCTCCTCCCCGCGCACTGTTGCCTGGGCTGTCACATAAATAAAATAGAAAATAAAATGCCACCTTGCAAAACAAAAGAAGGCATGCAATTAATGAGATAGCATGTGGTTAGAACAACATCGGACCAAAAGGTTTTAGGGACCTTTATCTCAAATAACATGGATCTAGTAACTTTCAATAAATATCTATTATATCTTCCAATAATACCATTCTATTGTGGTATATCAAGATAAGAAGATTCATGAATCATACCGTGTTAAGTCATAAAATTAGAAATTGGCTCAGAAAAGTACTCCCTAGCATCATCAAAATGCAAAACTTTAACAATCACATCAAATTGAGTATGAATTTCATTTATAAATGCATGAAATATTGAAAATAATTCCGAATGATTTTTCATTAAATATAACTAAGTGACTTTGGAATAGTCATCGTTGAAAGTAAACAAAATATTGGAAACCCAAATTGGAAGCCACATGACAAAACTCCAAATATCTAAATGAGCTAACAAAAAAGGAGACACTACTCATTTAATGACTCTAGGTGGATAACTAATACAATGTAATTTGCCAAGTTGGCATGACTCACATTCTAGACTAGAAAGGGACCAAAAACTAGAATCTAACTTTCGAAGACTTTGTAAAGAAGGATGACTAAGACAGCAATGAATCTATTGTAGAGATGCAACACTGGAGCAAGTAATTAAAGGAGCATCTTCAAGCACATAGAACCCCCCCCGCCTCATGTCCTCCACCAATCGTCCTCTTCGAAGCCAAATCCTAGAAAATACAAGAATCAAGGTAGAATGTCACCGAATACTAAAAGTTTTTGGTTAATTTATTAACCGACATGAGATCAAATGCAAATTTAGAAGATAAAGCATTGAGGACAATGGCAATGAAGGAGTTGGATGAATAGTGCCAACCCCTTTAACTTGTGTAGATGATCCATTGGCTAAGGTAATTGTGGATGAAGATGGAGTAAGAAAGGAAAATATACACTTTTTTTTGTTTCATATTTTATGAAAGCCGAGTTATTAACCCTAATCGATGGAGCAATCACTTGTTGTCGTTGACCACTCTCCGACATTGATCACTCATTTGAACAAGTTACCGGTGTCGTGACTTGCCTTTGAATCCACACCTCCCTCCCTCCCTCCCTCCCCCCCCTCTCTCTCTCTCTTGCGCGACCAATCTCACCGCAACTCACCTTGCGTGAGTCACATGAGTGACGCAACCCTCTTGCATGAGGTCACACGATGAAATGAGATCTCCTTGGCATTTTCGTCTTGCTCCTACAAGGCTATGTGATAGAATTATTTGGCTTTATGAATCTTTCTATAAGGCTACGTGAGATTTTATTGGCTTCCTTAACCACTTTGCTTTGGCTAGGTCTAGATTTCATGGCTTTTTTAATCTATTAACTATGGGTTTTGAATTTGGTCATTGCTAGAATTGTTCAATGGGAGTACAACACTTTTGGATTTTTTTTGGATTTTGACGAGTGAAGGAATTATAGAGAAGTTCTTGGGTCGGTGCTAGTGAAAGCAACATCGATGCTCTAATTTGTGGGTTGCTGTTGATTTAGAAACCCGGGGAAAAAAAATTAGGTGGGCTCTTCTTTTGGGTGGTTAAAATCTTGGGTGCTATAGAATTTTTCGAAATCTTGGATTATTGAATTGTTGAGGCTGAATTGTTGGGAGGAAATATCATGAAAAATTTCTTATTATTTCTTGGGGATGGCTAAACCTACGAAGAATAAAGCTAGGATGATCTTAAGAAGAATATCTATGTGATGACTTTGGTGATTTTCTTCATCTAATTGAATTACTGATAAAAAGCTTGAAGGTAGTTCTAATTTCCATCAAGGGAAGAAAATTGTGAAACTTACTTTGACAAACATGAATCAACATAAACACTTAACAAGTCTAGACCCACATATGATGCAACTTGGGATTTTATTGATGCATGTATTTTTGGGCAAATGTTAAACTCTATGGAGAGTAATGTAGTTGATTTGTTAGCTTATATTGACACAATCAGAGAACTGTGGGAGTACTTGGATGTGTTATATTCTGACCAAAATAACCTGTCGTAGATTTATGAGCTATTGCAAGAGTTTTATTGATTGAAAATGAATGGATGTTCTGTTACACAGTACGTTGCTGATTTTAAGAGAATGTACGAGGAATAGAATGATGTCTTCCCTATTTCAGCCAATGTTCGGCAAATACAACTTTAGGGATAACAATTGGCTATAATGAAATTCTTAGGAGGTCTTGGTTATGAATATGAAACTATTAGATCTCAAATTCTTGGAGAAGAGACTATTGCATCACTCATAGATGCATTTGCTCGAGTTCTTCGGGTGTCTCATGAGTCTTCTTAAAATACTTCACCATGGTAGATAGTTCAATCTCTTGTATCCCAAACTCGAACCAACTCTTGTATCCCAAACTCGAACTAGTAGTGGTAGTAGGACTAATGGAGAAAACCGTGGAGGATATGGTGGACATGGTGGCCGAGAGAGAGGCCAAGGCATATGAATAGGAGAGACCATGGTGTCACGACCTCTTTTTTCCATCCGGGGAAAAGAAAGAAATGTTTAGGGGTATTTGCCTAAAGAGGTGCACCAATGGCCCTAGATTAGGCGCGGGCTCTCCCAAGCCCATACCTCGTGCGACGTTGGATTCGTTTTTTAGTTCTTAACAACCTATGTAATTCTAGGAGTCGCCACTAGCCTATTGGGGTCGGCTAGAAACCAATCGAGACACGGGAGTGTTGTCTCGATTCTTACGCAACCAGAGATTTCTAAGAACGGAGACTTGTTTACACCAATGTTTCTATTAGCGCCCTTGCGGTACCACTAACTTGGAAGGTTGTTTATCTAAATGGCCACACAATCTTGATTACCAATTATAATTTTTGTGAAACCACTAAGTGTCCATGCAAATGTTTTTGTAGGTTTTTTATCCTAACATAATTTAGAAAATAAATTTATACTTAAATTATTGAAAAGCGGTGCGGTAAATAAACATCCAAGAAATTGAAATGACTTGAAAGTAATGCGGAAAAGAGAGACCCGATACAAGTCGGGCAAATAATATTACATGACCTTGTTATCATGCCCCGGGACAGGACCCCCATGAGCGAAATGGGAATTTAAATATGCATGATATTACCCTAAATATACGAAACTACTCTAAATAATTTGAATCTATGGAAAATAGAGTATTTGCAAAAAATGATTATAAGATATCAAAATGACATTAAATTAGGAAAAATGACCTTATAAAATTAATAAAATTTCATATATGTCATTTTTCCTTAATTTGATGCCATTTATCATTTTATATATTTTTTTTGAATTTTTTTGATTTTTTTGATTTTTTTAAAATAATAATAATAATAATAATTTCCTAAACCGATAAACCGATATACGTTAACATTGAACAACACAACACATAAATATTACAATAATAGAGCTTAAATCGACCGTTTCAAGGTTGAAACTTGGTTCCAACATTTTATCGAATACTTGATTGCATCAAATCACCTCAAAACGTCTTCATCGGGCCATGTTCATGGCCTTCAATCTCGACCCATAAGCAATCTCATGCGGAGGTAAAGTATCAAGATTATACTACCACATGCAAGGAGCAAGTTTAACTAGAAATCACAGCCTAGAACATGCAAAAACCGAACTGAAAACGGCCTCCAACATGCGGGTTGGAGCTGTTTTGCAAAACTAGTGATGAACCCAAGTCAAACAGCCATGCCAAATGCTCAGATTGAAGCTCCGACAATCATCGCATGCCATATCTATATGAAATATTACTCCATCTAGATGAAAATAGGTAACACTTACTTTCAAATGCAAAAAACATCACTGAAAACGATCAACCGAACGCATCAAAATGAACTCTCCAAGAAGCATTCATGCATGATCTATGCGGGCCAACCATGTCTCAATGTGGTTTTTGGCTCATCTTATAAATGATTTCATGGTTCACAAGGAGATTTAAAGACTAAACCGGGTTGTTCTATGCATCATTTGTACTCCCATGTAACATTCATCAAAGTCACAACGACAAAAAAAGCATGCAAAGGGGAGTAACAAGTCAAGTATGTAGGGGCATTGAAGAGGTTTTAAACACTTAGAAAAATTTTAGTTTCAGAAATCAGTTCTTCGGACTAGTTTCCTTCTCGATTTTCATGATCAAAACATGTTCAAACTCGAACAAAAATACATCTAGGATGCTTACCTTGCTTCATAGTTTCTTTTTCAAGTGACTCTTGGCCAAGGAAACCACGAAATTGTCCTCTGAAAGCACGTGGAAGTTGGTTCCTTCAAGCTGAAAGTGAGATCTGCAGAAGAAAAAGTGACAACGAAGCTTTTCGTTGACTTCCAAAATTAGACTTCCAAACCTTCCTTGTTGGCCAAGTTCAAATCAACCCAAACTATATGTATTATAGTTTGGCTTGTAAATCATGGCTTTTCTCATTTGTCTCTCAAGTTTCTCAAAAGCACTCGCTCTTCCTCACTTGTGACCAAGCAGGCTCAACACTTAGAAAAATTTCCGGACTTTCTAGGCCAGTTAGGAGGGCACTGTTTCGAGGGGCTTTAGGAGGCCTTCTCGATATCCATTTGGGGCATGCGACCTATGGTTGGAAAGATATTTAAATTCCCTTTCACTCTCTAGTTGAAGATTTTGGCTAATTTTGGCCGCAGGTGTGTGAAAATCTCACTTTTCTCTCTCTAGGTCGGTTCGGAATTTCTGGGTTTTCCTTTTCTGGAGTTGCTTCTGAGGGCCTCTTTGGGGTACGATGCTGAGCTCTCTACTCTCTCCCTCGTCTCTTTTGTTTCATCCCTTGAAAGACCTTACTTCAGTGATCTTATCCCATGAATTGAGGGATTTTTTGTCAGCTATTTGGCCCCCTACCAAGCCTGCCAACTGAGCTAATCCACCCACTCTCCTGATTTAGCCAAATTTTTTAATTCTGCAACTGTTGAGTGTGCAGGTTTTGCTGCGATTTTCCGGTGCTGTCAGGAGCTTATCCTTGGCCAATTTCCGTCCACTTGCACTGCTATATATGGTCTTCCATTACATGCAAATATCAAGCTATATGGGCGGCTGAGTGAGATATGGTGGGGCCACCAATATGCCTACTTATCAGCTCCAAATTAAGACCTAACCGTGGGCTGGGTTTTGGTAGCTAGTTTGTGTGCTTTAATCCATCAATTTGGCCGCGGTTTCTGATCAATTAGCAACCTCATGTATAGTAGTTTAAGATCTTGACCATTTTTCGTAATTGTCTCCACCCAATTTTGCAAGAGAGTCCCTCAAAGTTGGCCATTTTCTTGCCCGAAAATGTCAAATTCAATGCAATTAGGTCCTTTTTGCCCGATTCCATTAATTAGACCTGATCCAAGTTCAATTTCAACTTAATTGGGGGCTAAGATGATGATTTAAGGGCTCGGGTAAATTTTTGCAAAAATTGCGAATTGGTCCCTCAACTTTTGGAAATTGCATTTTTGCCCCAATTTGCCATTTTAATTCCAATCTGACCTCTTGGGCTTGGCTAGTCACATTTAGATCATTGGCCACAACTTTTTTTTCTTTTTTTTAACTTTTTTTTTTTTTTAATCTTTTTTTCTTTTTTTTTAATCTTTTTTTCTCTTTTTTTTAAAAATTAATTAATGCAATAATTTGGGCAAAAAATTAGGTGTCAACACATGGTTAATAGAATAGTAATGAATGGTCTTACATGTTTTATTCTACCCCTAGGGCCACATGGACATGTCATTAGTGTGGCAAACTTGGTCGTATTTAGAAATTTTGTTATAAGTTACATGAATTAGGGCAACAATAACAATTTGTGAATAATGCATATGGTGTTGACTCTTCTTCAGATTCTCCTAAAGGTAAGGTAGTTGTTATGTCTAAGAGGGAATTTGTTCTGCTACCATGTGCAAGGTAAAAAAAAGTGTTTTGTATTATTCAATAAAGTTCAACATATATGTCAAAATAAGCCCTAAAGGTCCAAAAGACTACTTTGCTCTTTATACTTCTAAAAAATGTTATTATGAAAACACTTCTTTTTTTAAATAAAAGAAATATAAATCATATGACTGAAAATGAAGTTACACTTTAACTATTATAGAAATCATATGTGAAAATGTATTTCAATGAAACTATTGTAATATTTATATAGAACAAAAGGGGGAAATATATTAAAAAGATAGAATATACTTGGTTGGTTTAGGAAATGAATTTAAATGAAAAAAATATTCTAAATAGGCAATAGAGTAATCAAGAAAACCTGTGAATAGTACTAAAAGTTAATTTGACTTTACATGGAAAGTCGAGGAATTAGATTGAACAAATTGAAAATTTTAGGTACTATATTAAATATTTAGAAATAGTTCAAGGATCACATTAAGTATTAAAAGTCCATAAATGACATGTACCATTGTCCCTAGTTATGTTTATTATTCGTTTCAATTTGCATCTATAGCACATGAAAATGTGATTTAAAAAGTTAAAAATGTATATTGTGGCTCATGACAAAGACATGCCAAACTCATATCAATATACAAATTAGACATGTCATATCACGTAATATTTGAGTTTTTCTCTTCATATATATATATTTATCTTTTCTCATATCATATTTCCAATGTGTAAATGGAATACGACTAACAATGCCATCTATATTCATTGCATGTCACATGGTAATGAGTTTCCAATAGGCACTTGCCAAGCATGTGATCTAAAAAAATTTACAATTTCCATGTCCATCTTTTCTCTTATTATATGTAATAAATACTTTCAAAATCAAGATATTTCATATTACTAAGTAAACAGTCTTTTGAACAAAATCCATGTTGTTGTACAATCCACATATAAACAAATAAATAAATGGATTTTTGATGATCGGACCTGATGCACCTCCTTAATCCCAAGTCCAGTCTACGTACGGCACGTTAACCCTATCATCCTTCTTCAAGATATTTATCATATACAAAGTTAGGACAGGCCAAGCCATATGAAGCAAGGCCGCTTCTTTGTAAATGAGTATAAAAATGCCTTTAATTGCAATGGCAAAAATGTGATTTTTTTTTTGGGGCGGCGCTATTTCCATTCCCTAGATAACTATATCCACCCCTATTAGTACTAAAAAGACAGCATTGTCCTCAATCTTTCAATTGCGATTTAAAATGATAGCACCACCTCTTCTTTTTTCTATTTTTTATTTTCTATTAAAGATAAGGGTTAATACCTTGAAAACCCCAAACCGGTATACATGTGACAAATTACCCCAAACTAATTTTTTTATCATGAAAAACTCCAAATTAGTACACATATGATAAATTTACCATAATGACCATAAAAAACCATAAACTAATATACTGGTGACAAATTTACCAAAAAATAATTTATTTAACTGTCAAAAACCTTAAACGGGTGCATTTGTGATAAATATATCATTTGTTAAATTGGATTAATACCACAAAAAATCACAAAAAATTATAACTGTAACAAACTGAGAGTAAAATCGTAAATTGATACACCGGTTTACTGTCACGTGTCATTCAACTTAGTAATTTAACAGTAAAATTTAACGAAAACTAACATAGGGTAAATTTGTCACAAACGTACCAGTTTGGGGTAAATTTGTCAAAGATATACTAGTTTGGGATTTTTAGTGGTCAAAAAATTAATTTAATTTTTAGTGGTCAAAAAATTAATTTATGGCAAATTTGTTACAAGTGTACTAGTTTTGAGTTTTTCAGAGTAGTAATCTTAAAGATAATTACCATAATTAAGCATTTCGCTTTTTTTTAGCGTATTAAAGAAAAGTGCAATATCAGATATTCCTCTAATGTTTTATATACTCCTTGTAAAATTATCTCACTAATAGTAACGAAAAAAAAGATTTTTTTGATATAGTATAAAATTGAAAATTCTTTTCTTCATATTTGATTTTATAATAATTATTTATTTTTTGTCCCTCTTATCTCAAGAGCTCACTTTCTTGGTAAAATTTTTATTAATTCCATTAGTCTAAAATATTTATCAAGTTTCTTTATTTATTATATCAAAGAATTTATCTTTTGTCTTTATTATATTGGCGAGATACTCTTATACAAAGCATATAAGACATAGAGGAATATCTAGGAATACACTAAATTTTGTGCACAATGAGGTATCTTGATATTTTTTCATTAACGGTTCATAGATAATTTTGATTTTTGTCAATCCAAAATAATGACATGTAACTAGCGTTTTCCAAACAAATTCTTACTTTATGCAATGTTTCAGTTTAATAAAATTTTATGTACTTAACAATTTATCCATAAATTTGATTGATTACGTAGAAAAGAACTAGATTTCTTGGAAATTTCTCTTTTCGACAAAACAAATCTTTATGGAAGTAATGTCTAACAACAAAAAGCATAATGCCTTTAATATACATGGAGAATCTACAATAAACGAAAAACTAAATAGATAAAATTCTTAATTATTTTACATAGATATAGAAATAATAAAAAAACGAAAAGTAAATAAATTTGGGATCACCAATTTAAATTGCAATTAAATGACAGAAGACAATTTTGCCATTTTTGTAAAAATTGTGTGAATTTAGTCATACAGAGAGGTTGATATATTGCTGCTCTTTTCTTCTTCTTTTTTTAATGGTTTTGGTTTTAGTACCGTCTGGCTTCCTCTCTCTATTCTATTATGAAAAATCTGCCCCCGCCATCCTCAATTGTGACTGGTGTTTAACCAAATAGTAATAATTGGGGCGGTGCTATTTTCACCTCCTACATGACTAAACACACCCAATTTTCACCAAAAAGACAACATTATCCTCTATTATTCAATTGCAATTTATATTGGTGGTCCCAAATTTATTTGCTTTTCTTTTTTTAGTATTATTATATTTATGTAATATTTACTTAATATAATTAATAATTTCATATATTTTATAGTTTTTTAAATTTTTATGTAAGATTTACTTACCACAATTAATCATTTCATACGTTTACTTTTTGTTTATTGTAGTTTTTTCATGTATGTTAAATGCACTATTTATTTTATTATTATTATTATTGTTTGATATTACTTCCATGAGAATTTGGGCTGTCCAAAAGAGAAATTTCCAAGAAATCTAGTTTGTTTCTATGTTGTCAATTAAATTTATAGATAAATTTTTAAGTAGATGAAATTTAACTAAATCAAAACATTGCATAAAGTAAAGATTTTTTTTTTTGAAAATTTAAGTGAAATATCATTATTTTGGATTGGCAAAAATTAATATTATCTATGAACTATTTATGAACAAATATAAAGATATGCCATCGTGCACAATATTTTTAGTGTATTCCAAGATATTCTTCTAACATTTACATGTATAAAAGTATCTCATCAATATAATAAGGAGAAAAGATAAATTATTTGATATAATTAATAAAAATACTTTCTGTATATTTTCGGCTGATGAAATTAATAAAAGTTTCACCAAGAAAGTGAGCTTTTGGAATAAGAGCAGCAAAAAAAAAGTTGTTATAAGATCAATGATGAAGTAGAGACTTTTTAGTTTTATATTGTATTAAAAATGTCTTTTTTCCTTACTATTAGTGAGATAATTTTACACGGAGCATACAAACGTTATAGGAATATATGAGAATGCACTTATTTTTAATATGCTTAAAAAAATCTGAAATATTTAATCAAGATAATATCCTGAATAAAAAAGGAAAATTAGAAAAAAAAAAAAAAAGGGGTGGGGCCATCATTTTAAACTATAATTGAAAGATTGAGGGTAATTTTCTCTTTTTAGTATATATGGGAGTGGATATATTTATTTAGGCATTGAAATAGCGCCTCCTAATTAAAAGGTAGAATATATTTTGTTGATTTAAGAAACGAATGGAAATTAAAAGACGTTATAATATCTAGGCAATAGTATAATCATGAAAGCTTGTGAATAGTTTGATTTTGCATGGAAAGTTGAAAAATTAGATAGAACTAATTGAAACTTTTAAGTATTATATTAAATATTTAGCAATAGTTCAAGAACCATATTAAAAAAATTAAAAACCTATGAATGGCATGTGTCATTGTCCCTAATTTTATTTGTAACTTGTTGCAATTTGTATCAATAACACATGAATGCATTAGTTTTTTTTTTTTTGTCAAAAACATGGTATATTAATTAAAAAGGTACAAATGTGTATCGTGGCTTGTCATATCAACTTACAAAATTAAGTATCTCATATCATGACATATTTGAATTTTTCTATTAGTATTTTGCATCTTTGTTCATGTCATATTCTTGAAAATGTGACTAACGTTATCATCTATATTCATTGTATATTACACAATAACGAGTCCAATAGACACTTGCCCAGCATGTAATCTAAGAAAGTTTACAATTTCCATGTCCCACTCTTCTCATATTATAAGTAATAAATACTTTCAAAATCAAAATATTTCATATTACTAAATAAAATTGTCTTTTCAACAAAATCCACATTGTTAGTCGACGAAGTTGATCAAAAAGTCCGGGCCACTCTAGCTTCAATATCTTTCTTAAGCTTGACCCATGGATTGAGAGAACTAAATAAAACCGGGCTTGGGTTGCTAAAACCCAACCATGCCACTCTCTACCTCGAAATTGGGCCTCTAGCCCCCCATAATCTCTTTTGGATGTTATTTATTCTGAAGCCCATTTAGATTGTTCCTCTATATTATCTATTTGAAATGAAATGAGATTTTCTTTTGGATAAAAAAAATACAATACACATATAAACAAATGGATAAGTCGACTTTTATGATCAAACATAACACGTCTCCTTAATCCACAATCTAATCCACTTGTGGCAAGTTAACCAATCCTCCTTCCTCGAGATAATTATTATATACAAAGTTGAATTAGATCGGCAGAATGATGCGAGGCCGCTTTGTTGTAATTAAGTATAAAAATGCCTTAATTATAATTGCGAAAATGCGATTTTATTTTTTTATGGTTTTGGTTTTAGGGACTGTCCGACCTCCTCTCTTTATCCAATTCCAAAAAATCCATTCCCACCGTTGCTGGTGGTGGTACTATTGTTCAACCCCAAAACCTTTCGATGGTTATTTTAACAATTCAAATAGAAGTTCCTCCAAAAAGTCTTGAAATTGCCGGGAATAATTTGATTTTGCATGGAAAGCTGAAGAATTAGATTGAACTAATTGAAAATTTTAAGTATTAATATTTAAAAATAGTTCAAAGACCACATTAAAAAATAAAAAATAAAAGCCTATGAATGATATGTGTCATTGTCCCTAATTGTATTTGTAACTTATTGCAATTTGTATCAATATCAAATGGATATATTAGTCTCTCTCTTTTTTTTTTTTTTTTTGTCAAAAACATGAATATATTAGTTTAAAAGGTACACACGTGTATCATGGCTTGTCATATCAACTTATAAAATTAAATATCTCATGTCATGTCATATTTGAATTTTTTTTCTTTGTATTTTGCAGCTTTCTTCACGTGATATTTATGAGAATGTGACTGATGTTATCATTTGTACTCATTATATATTACACAATAATGAGTTTCCAATAGACACTTGCCAAGTATGTAATCTAAAAATGTCTACAATTTCTGTGTCCTGCTCTTTTCATAGTATACATAATAAACACTTTCAAAATCAAAACATTTCATATTACTAAACAAAATAGTCTTTTCAATAAAATTCATATTGTTAGTCAACGAAGTTGTTCAAAAAGACAGGCTGCTCTAACTCCAATGCCTTTCTTAAACTAAATAAAATCGTGGATTCAGTTACTAAAGCCCAACTACACCACTCTCTAAAATCTTTTGGATGTTCTTTGTTCAAAAGCCCATTTGGATTGTTCCTCCATGTTATCTACTTGAAATGAAATGAGGATTTTTTCGATAAAAAAAATACAATACACATATAAACAAATGGATAAATCGGCTTTCTTGATTGAACCTAACACGTCTCCTTAATCCACAATCTAATCCAGCTATGGCAAGTTAACCCTATCCTCCTTCCTCGAGATATTTATCATATACAAAATTGGGTCAGGTCAGGCCGAATGAAGTGAAGTCGCTTCGTCATAATTAAGTATTAAAATGCCTTAATTGTAATTGCGAAAATGTGAAACTTTTTTTAATGGTTTTGGTTTTAGGGACTGTCCGGCCTCCTCTCTCTATCCAATTCCGAAAAAATCTGCTCCAGCAGTCGCCTGGTGGTGACATTATTGTTCACCCCAAAAACCTTTCAATTTGTAGGGTTTTTCCAAGAATTCAAACAAAAGTTCTTCCAAAAATTCTCAAAATCATTGGGAATAATTTGATTTTGCATGGAAATTTGAGGAATTAGATTGAACTAATTGAAAATTTTAAATATTCAGAAATAGTTCAATGACCATATTAAAAAAATAAATAAAAGCCTATGAATGATATATGTCATTGTCTCTAATTGTATTTGTAATTTGTTGCAATTTGTATCAATAACGCATAAATATATATATTTTTTTGGTCAAAAACATGAATATATTAGTTAAAAGGGTACATATATGTATTGTGGCTTGTCATATCAATTTATAAAATTAAGTATCTCATGCCGTGTCATATTTGAATTTTTCTCTTCATATTTTGCATCTTTCTTCACATTATATTCTCGAAAATGTGACTAATGTTATCATCTATGCTCATTATATATTACAAAATAACGAGTGTCCAATAGACACTTGCCAAGCATGTAATAAAAAAAGTTTACAATTTCCACGTCTTGATCTTCTCACAATATACGTGATAAGTACTTTCAAAATCAAAGTATTTCATATTACTAAATAAAACAATCTTTTCAACAAAATCCATATTGTTAGTCAAAGAAATTGTTCCAAAAGGCCGAGCTGCTCTACCTTCAATACCTTTCCTAGGCTTGACTCATGGATCGAGAGAACTAAATAAAACCGCGGATTGAATTGCTAAAGTCTAACTATGCCACTCTCTATCTCAGAATTAGACTTCTAGCCTCACACAATCTCTTTTGGATATTTTTTATTCCGAAACTTATTTAGGTTGTCCCTCTCTATTATTTACTTAAAATGAAATAAGGATTTTTTTTTCAATTGAAAAAAAAATACATTACGCATATAAACAAATGGATAAATCAACTTTCTTGATCGATCCTAACACGCCTCCTTAATCTACGGTCTGATCCACCTATGGCAAGTTAACCCCATCCTCCTTCCTCGAGATATTAATCATACACAAAGTTGGGTCGGGCCAGGTCAGGTCAAGCCGGATGAAGTGAGGCTGCTTCGTCGTAATTAAGTATAAAAATGCCTTAATTGCAATTGCGAAAATGTGAATTTTTTTTTTTTTTTGGGTTTTATTGTTTTGGTTCTAGAGACCGTCCGGCCTTCTCTCTCCATCCAATTCCCAAAAAATCCGCCCCCGCCGTCGCCGGTGGTGACACCGTTGTTCGCCCAAAACCTTTCGATTTCTAGGGTTTTGCCAAGAATTCGAACAGAAGTTCCTCCAAAAATTCTCGAAATCGCCGGGAAATCCGAGGTCGAGGAGGGAGGAGATTCGCGACGATCCCCGGCGGGAAGATGCTTCAGATCCGATTGAAGAGGGACCCGATCGCCGACGGCGGCGGGGGGCTGAAGCCGTCGCCCGCGGAGACCGTGACGGTCGCCTGCCCCGACCACCTCGTCCTCGCCGACCTCCCGGTGGCGAAGGGCCTCGGGTCCGCCGCCGCCGCCTCCGTCGTGAAGCCCGTCGGCCGCAAGTCCCGCCGCCAGCTCGGGGAGCGCGTCCACTTCTGCGTCCGCTGCGACTTCCCGATCGCCATCTACGGGCGCCTGGTAATGCATTCCCCGTTGCTCGATTCGAACGGAGTTGGGGTTGACCGGTTGGGACTGATTACATTAGCTGGCTCTAAGAAGTGTTAATGTAGGAAATTTGGGACAATGATTAGTGATTTCAGGATGCCTGTTCAATTGCTGTTCCTCAATGCGCTCGCAGAATTTTTTTTCGACCTGTAGTGTGAGTGGATTTCGAGGACTGCGGCCGCCTTGCTAACGGGGTTTCGCTTTGTTGTTTTGTTGGCAGAGCCCCTGTGAGCATGCCTTTTGTCTTGACTGTGCCAGGAGCGATTCAATCTGTTATCTGTAAGTACATCTTTCCTATGGCCCCTGTGACTACAAAGTGCATCTCCTTAGGCGATGTTGGGTTACACTTTGCGCTGTGTGGTCGATGTAATTTTAGTGGATCCGGGGTTCTGAAAATGAAGATAAGTGCAAGCTCTGGCTTGATAGAGCAGCCTCCATGTATTCATGAAACTTAAACTAACCCCCAATTAAACTTATTGTGAAACGAGGCCTGCTTTAAGAATTGTCATTTCCTATCTCTTCTGCCATATCTTCCTCATCTCATAATACCACCCTGGAATTTATCTGTACCTGCCAAATTCTTTGGTTCTCCAACTGATCTCTATGTTTGATGCTGTAATGTTTCTCGATCATCTCGGAAAGACTAGAATTTTGATCTGAAATTGCATTAGTAAATGGTCTGTATGTGACGTTGACTATGGTAGATGTTAGATTCTTGTGACTAACAAGTAAAGGCATAAGATAGAGAAAGAGAATGGACTCGGTATGAGAATTTGCCAGTGCAAACTGAGCTTTTGATATGTGAACTTTCTGTGTTTTGACCATGCAATGACAACATTTACTGGCTGAGGCTAACTCAAAATTCTTTACTAGTCAGGATCTCTACAGTAAAGTGTACCACTCCTTTGTTGATCTGTTCATGTCAGAATACCCAAATAGTTATTTAACAGCTGTGACAACTTACAATTTTTCTTCTTCTTGGGAGATCTTTTATATTGATTTAAGTCAGTCTGGATGGTGTGTGACCTATTCTAAATGTTAGTCTCTTAGTGGATCCTATTTTCTAGTCAAGCAGCTGAAGTGGAGTGAACTGGAGAGTTTATTCATGAATGGAATATTCTCCGAATTGAACTTTTGTTCGCCCTTTTGGATTTATGTACCCATACCCTGTCTGCCTTCTACATGAGAACAATGTTACATCAGGTGATACCGATGCTTCGTGCAATTTAAGTTGGGTGCTGTACTTGATTCAATGCATTAGTCAATTATTTTCTTTGTTGAGATAGAAAATTAGGTCAGATATTATTGGTAAATTAGATTGTGGCTTTTTGGGCCAGGCTGCCTGAGGGTATCTCTCTCT
The DNA here is from genome assembly GCA_014182405.2 of Eucalyptus sideroxylon. Classification (NCBI taxonomy): domain Eukaryota; kingdom Viridiplantae; phylum Streptophyta; class Magnoliopsida; order Myrtales; family Myrtaceae; genus Eucalyptus; species Eucalyptus sideroxylon. The sequence continues at coordinate 13,566,912 of CM024548.2, read as the reverse complement.
GCAATGATCTAGTAGCAAAACATAACAGAATGAAAGGAAGTTAAACACTTGCAATGGGAAGACTAATGTAGTAAGCTAAATGCTTGCAATGGGAAGATTAATGTAGTAAGCTAAATGCTTGCAATGGGAAGATTAATGTTTACAAGAAGCAAATTGCTTTGTCTAAGGGTAGACTTATTGCTTCTTTGCTACCATTTGCAAGCTATAGGTGAATATAACAGAACAGGAGCAGGTTGAGTACGTGCAAAAGGGAAAATTGTTGAAGCAGATTGCTTTTGTGTAAGGGTAGACTGATGCTTCTTTGTTGCCATTAGCAAACCATTGGTGGTGGTATTTTTCACCTTTTTCTTAATTAAGAAGACATGGCAGCTGCAGAAGTTATAGTCTTCATGGCAACGAACAGTAATTACCCTCTTATAGTGATCATTTCTAGCATTGACAACTTTATGAGATCTTATTGACGAGTGAGCTGAATAAATAGTTAATTCTTTGCGTGACACAGGTGTGATGAACGTATACAGAAAATTCAAACCATAAAGATGATGGAGGGACTCTTTATATGTGCAGCACCCCACTGTCTGAAGTCTTTTCTAAAGAAAAGTGAATTTGAATCTCATATACATGAGACCCATGTTGATCTTCTTCAGCCAAATGCAGAAAAGGAAGATGGAAATGAATCAGATGCACGCAGTATCAAACAATCTACTGCTTCTGAATCTACTGCACGAGCTCCACCAAGGCCTGTTATTTCTCCTGGTTCATCACAGCTTCATGATCGTGACGACAAGGCTCGCCATCAGCATGGAAGAGAACAGCCTCCTCCAAGACCAATTATGCACCAGAAGCCACCAGCTTTCTTAGGGCAGGCCCAAAACAATCCTTCAGACTCGCAAGTAGACAACCGTCTTCCAGGGTTTGATAGGCGCTTCCATATGGATGTGCAGGGTGGACCACAACAAGAATCTAGCCATTTCCCAGAGAAACAGCCTGGAGTTTTATCAGAATCTCCCTTTCAAGAATACCCTCTGCATTCTATGCAACAACCAAACTTCGTTATGCCATTACAGTCAAATCAAATGCTCACACCTCCACCTCCTTTCGGTTTCCCTCCTTTTCCCATTGAGGGAGCTCAGCCATTTTTCCCCACACCCTATGATACAGTGCGGCAGGATTCAGCTCCTGAAGGTGGTCCAGAGCCAGGTTCATTGCTGGGATTCCCACCAGGTCCACCTGGTGGTGTGAATTTCATGGGTGGCTATCCTCAGCCATGGAACACTGGGATGGCTGCACCATTTGAACCTCCGACAGGAGGACAAGGAGCTGGAGATCCTTATGTAAATCCCGCAGATGTCCAAGGAAGAGTCCCATTATACCAGGGAGATTACATGCGAAATGCAGGAACATTGCCTTTGAATCCTCCTCCGCCACCTCCTTTAGCAAGCAAGGGTATGGAAACAGCTCGAGGGGGTAGTAGTGTCGATGTAAGAGACGGCAAGGGAATATTGGCACCACAACCCTTGCCACTTCCACCGCCACCGCCGCCGGGACCTCCATCTCATATGTCACAGATCCAGCGGGGCAAGTTCTATCCAGGTGACATGGGGCATGAGGGACAGAATTATGGGTGGCAGCATGAGAACAGGGATGGCTTTGGGAGCAATCACGAATAGAGAAGCCAATTTTCCATACTCTTATGTATCCCTCTTTTTAATAGCACCGAACTGATTTATGAAGCCTGATCTGTAATGCTGTTTGACGTTACTGATCCCCAGCCACTGTATTCTTGGCGTTGTTCTTTATTCTGCTTGGAAGCCACCCTCAAATGCCAGAGGGTTGCCCATTTAATACTTTCGCCCTTCTATTATTACCACGCTGACTGTTCATTTTCAACCGTCGCTAATACCATGGATTCCCATCGTACCATGTCGTTTTCTTAAACACGATCTTTAAAATTTGGTTGTCTCTAGGTTTCATATTGGGCAATGGCGGTGCTGGTATATAAACTGAGCTGTAGAGCGTGCTTGTATTATAGCCATTCAGGTAAGTGAGCACTAACATTGTACCGACTTGCACAATTAGAACAAGCCAATCATGTTATATAATCTCCTGGTTCCCAAGGTGTCAACAAGAATGTCCTGGGATCCTGGATAGGAATAATTCATGCTACTGGAACGACCACGGCCTTTGACAATTTGTGCTAGGATGTTTTCGTTTGCTTGAAACTTGAAGCCTCATCTTCCAAAATGCTTCTTTGATCCTCTGGTGGTGTTACAATTTCTCCACAAGTAATTCCAATTAAGGCTAAGGGAGGAAATGATAACAGAAATTAACTGTAGATCGCTTCTAGTTCACAATGTCTATGGCAGTTTGCCTTCATTAAGAGTAAAAGAGGCACCGATGTATATCATAGTTCAAGCCTAGCCCCAAAAGAAATTGAAATTTGTACAAATCGTAAGTACATACAAGTTTCCTTTTTCAACTGTTCCGTGAACAAGGAGGATTCTCTCCAAATACCCACACAACATTCTTGCCCCAGGTGAAAGCTGCTGTTGGAGGACAGACTCATATCCCTGAAGCTCCAAATTCAGACTAAAACTTGATAAGCAAAATACTATATTGACAAAAAATTAATATAGGCATATAAGGAAGAGGAAAAAAAAAGCACTCAAAGCTCACTAATAAACCCGTCCACCCCCGCATCTTGGAAAAATGGAATGGAATGGGAGACAGAGAGACGGAAAAGGAAGATACAGTGGTTACAGAGAAGACACAAATAAAGGGAATAAAGGTGATAGATGTAGGACATCAACTCAGTTTTTTCTGCTCCGCAATCCATCGCTGAACTTTGCTTATATAACCCTCAGATAATTTGGAGTAGAAATGCACAGCACTGCCATAACCTGCCATGACGTACTTATCAAAATGTTCTTCATACTTCTCATAGAGAGCTGGAACTGTGAGGATGACAACAAGGCCTGCCATTTGGTAGGGTATGAGATTTATATATTTCTTCTCGATTCTTAGATATCATCATATGACAGGAATGAGTTGGTTAATACAACACTATAGCAATATGCATTTTGAAATTCATTTTCTACTACCGATCACAGAAAAAGAGAATGGAGATGAAACTTACTCGTGTATCCTAGTGTGAGGAAATCAGTCAGGCTGCCAACTATGGAAATCAGCAACAAGGATATAGCGACTTTAAAATACATCCATGTATCTTTACCCAAGGCAATATTTTGGAAAGCCAATAGCACGGCATTTATATGAGTTCGAGCAAAAGCTGCCACATCATTCATCATATCTTCTGATATGTGCATCTCTGGTAGGGGTGGAGAAGGTCTGCGAAAGAAAAATATAAACATAAATAAAACTGAGTATCAATTGAAAAGATTTTGACGTCATCAGTGGCGTACTTATGTAAAGGTCATCAGTGGTTCATGCTTGATGCGGTATGTCATCAAGAAGGAGATACTACTAGCCAGCAATTTCATTCATATGGTAGATGTCACCAACAAGATTTAAGTATCTTAAATAACACTTGCAAAACAAATCTTCTCTGACTCATTGAATGGATAGCAAACAATGCCATTAGGAAACTCTATCTTAGATGCAACCTCAGCACATCAAATGTTCTAGAATAGTCCAAGCCAGCTGATAACAATTAAATTACATGCCCAATGCCATTCCTTATTCAAGATAGTTTCTGTAGCTCAAACATGCTGCTGAGCAAATCACATCGGCTCACTAAATGTCATCAGGATCCTGAATTAATAAATTTTACAGCATGAAAATCAAACTAACCAGTACTCAAGTTGATTCATTTTCAACCAGTAACCACCTTCTTCCTGGAGGACTTTAATACAGATTTGCAGGTTTAACACTTCTCCAATCACTAACTATAATTTAAACTGTAGAACTTAGAAGTAGAAGAGAGAGTACCAAGGTATTTGGTTCTTTAGAAATCTCCCAATTTTCAATTGATCAGTCCATTGTGCTGTCCACCCTTGCACCATTGAGCATCTGCTTTTCTCTTTCTTTTCTCGTTTTTCTTTTAAATGATTAGTAGTTGGTAGTAAATGTGGTCCAGATTTATGGGGCCTAGACAGCAGTATACTCAGATCAAAGACTATTATTGTGGTAGTGGATCACAAAGAGGAAACAGGGAATGGCACGATCCTAATTTTGCACTCTCAAACAGAATCAATGCACCACCAGAATCTTCTTAATCAACATCATTCAAGGTTCTAATTATATATTCCAGACAAAGACAACAAGAGATTCACACTCGCATAACTAATCCATTACGAAAACACCAGAAGGAAAACCATGTGTCTGTCAGATGCAGTTTGATAAGCACCGAAGTATCAGACCACAATAAAAATTATGTTCATTTCCTCTTAGTGCAGTTGACCAAGGCAATTTACAGAAGACTTACCTATTAAGTATGGCTGCCGATTTGGCCCAAATAAAGAGAATAGTGGTGAGTAGGAGCAGAACACAGGAGGATAGCGATAATAGAGTATATCCAGATATTTCAAACACAACCCAAGCAGCTAGAGTCACTACCAGTATCCCCCATGTCAATTTGCTCTTCCTCCATAATATAACATCCGCAACTGTTCAACTCAGACCAAACAAAAAAGGGAAATCCACCATTAATTTCTCAAAACCATATAACGCGAAAAACTCATGGATCAGAGGCATTGTCCCCGATAGCCACAGCACGTTCATGGGGTAAGTATCAATTGCAAAGAAAGATCGATGGTTGACAAAATCAAGAAGACCCATCAACGATACAACACTGCATTCAAAGTCAAGCGCGCTGATTACTAATGAAAAGAGGAAGAGGAAACTATCAGCAATTGGGCAAGATCGAAAGGCCGATGATCGGAAAGAAAGCAGAGACGGATTGGAAACGAGGAAAGAAGTAGTAAATCGTACCAAGACCTCCACCAAGCACTTCGTGGACAGTTCTCTGCCTGTTAAACAACCGATCAGACGAACCCATTTCCGAAGAGAGATCGGGTCGAATTCTTGGACAACCGTTGTCCTAAAACATCTGAGCGTGTAGGTCGGAGACCAGTTCAGGGGAGCAGCCGCAATCCCATGTCCTGGACTCTCTCTCTCTCTCTCTCTATGAAGTTTCTTACTTTTTATGTTTTCTATAAAAAAAAACCAGTGACTTTGGTTGGTATATAGGATAAAAGTATTACTCGAAAATCTTAAAAGAACAGAAAACAGGGGATGGATGAATGTTCAAAGTTGTAATAGGTTGGTGGTCTCCCTTTTCCAGCCTAAAAGCAAAAAAGAGCATCCTCGGCCATCATCACTCATTACTCTATCACTCATCACCTCCCTCAAGCTTCAATCCATCCTCCCTCTCTTTTTCTCTTCCATTTCTTCCTGAGCAAACTATGGAGAAGCGGTGCACTCATTGGGGCGATCATCATCATCTACATTCGCATCCAACTTTTCATTTTTCATTTTTTCCTTTCTACCCATTAAAAATAAATGTTGGGATATCATTAGCTGTTATGAATGCACAACATATGATTCATCATCTAATTAAGTTATTTCGCGTGCAAATTACTAGTGAGTTTTTTCAAACCACAAACTCCTAACAAAGTTTCCACCAAAAAATAGAAATTCCTAACAAAATTACTGAGGATAAGACAAGTGGGATCGTGCAATGGTCAGGTGGGGAGACAGCTTGCTCACTCAATGACATTTTCAACAGTTCATTTATTGGGCAGCTTGACATAGCTTCAAGATCGGGAAAAGAAGACCCCACTGACCATCAATGCATCATTCGCCCGCTGAGGGCCACGACTCTCTGGGAACCGCAGTAGAATAATGTCTCCCCTGCCTTTCTCTAAATGAGGAAATGACGAAAGTACTAAAGGGTAATTCATTCCGGAGAGAGTGCTCTCTTGGTACGGACTCAGCGATTCCTCAACCAACTACGCTCAACATCAATTTGTCCCAACATAACAGACAGGGAAAACAGTCATACAGCCCATGGTACACGGATCGTTAGGGAACTCATGTAAGAACCTACATGATCAACAGACACCAGAGTCTTGAGTTCTTGGTAGCTTTTGGGTCTGTCCATGTCCAGTACTCTGTTAAGATGATACCAAAATTCACCCTCAACCCCCCTTGAATCACATTTTTTGGGGGTAAGCTTCTTGTAATGAAATTGTCCGGACATTTACTATCAGGAGCTGCCGGAACTTATAAAGTATTTCCACAATTATGATTAACTTTATGCCTCCCGAACTGCAATTTCTTTCAATTCTACATTGTCGAAATTTCAGTCTCTTCCAAAAAATTAAAAAGCCAAACAATCTTCTGCTCTATCTTGTTTCCTTCTCCGCTTGAGTGGTTGCAGCTTCACTTGCTTGAGTGGTTACAGCTTCACTTGCTTGAGTGGTTACAGCTTCACTTGCTTGAGGGGTCACGGCAGGGGTTTCCATCAGGCTGGCAGCTATTGCAGCCTCCAATTCCTCGGCTTCCATGTCAGAAAGGGTATGATCAGTCTGACTTCTTTGAGGAGGAGGAGGAGGTTGCGTTGTATTGCAAGATTTTATTATTCTCTCGGCATCTTCAGGGGATAGCCACTGGCCGTAACCACTGGGGGCTTCCGATGACGAAATTGGGCACTCTCTTGGGAAATTCCCCCTCACTAGGAAAATGCTCCACCCAAAGCTTTTGAGAGAGTCCAAATAGGCAGAGAGATAGAACTTGGAGAGATACTGTGGCGCTGCATATAGGCTGTCGAAGTTATACCACTCTCCATTCACTTTCCTAATGCAGAACCAGTGGTCCTGCAAATGGCATATGAAGGCATTTTCCAGCTCCGGATCTATCTGCGCTGGCTCAGCAACTGGTGAGTTCAGGGGGATGACCTGCAAGTCCCACACCTCTAAAGCCTTTTCCAAAACCTGCAAACAAAGATTTGTGTAATAGTTACGTACCATGCCCACGTTCAAGATTGATGTCAAGTGTACATTGTATAATATTGTCCAAACGAAAAATCGAATGAGTCGAAACAACCTATGACTATTTACATACAAATCCTTTCCAAATAATCAGAACAGGTAAGCACATCTCCATCGGAGTCCAACCAGAATTTCATGAGGAAAGAAAGAGCGGAGGAAGGAGTTTCCTAAAAGAAAGGACAAAGTAAAGAAGAGGTGCGGAAGGAGTTTCCTAGAAAGAAAGGACAAAGTAAAGAAGGGGTGCAGAAGGAGTTTCCTAGAAAGAAAGGACAAAGTAAAGAAGGGGTGCGTTCACCGTAAAATCTTATTGTCTATAGGCAACTCTGAAGAAATGACCCCTTATTAGCTCTTTTGACGATCACTTTGAGAAACAACAAAGAATCAGCAATGCAACTATTACCAAATTAATCTTCACATTCAATCACTCAAATGCAGGAATCTTCTTGGCAACATTGTCATCTTATGTACCTATCAGTAACTAGTCATATGCACTACCATTTCCCCAAATGTTACAACCAGAGAGAGAGAGAGAGAGAGGCATCACAATTAATAAAATAACAGTATCTCAATTCCATCTATATCTCTTTTGCTCTTCTAATTGCCTAGTGGTATAACTATACCTCCTAGCTCATTAATAAAAGAGCGAGCACTACTAATGGTACAATATTTTCCTGAGCCCGAGGAAATGGAAACAAGGATCACCATTATTATCTTAACAAAAAGTTTAATTCTTTCTTCTACAGCAACTGTTGGGATGCATTAACCAAAAACAAGAACTTGTCAGATACTTACACATTAAATTGCTGGTTCAAAAAGCTTCCCAAAGAGACTATCATTGACTCAAAGCTAATACAGCAATGTCCACAGCAGTTTTTCACTAATATTCATTTAAAAAAAAAAAATTGCTTGAAACCTAAACCATATCAGAATCAAAGCACCAAGAATTCTTAATTGACATATCAAACGTTGACAAAAACTAAGAATTCGTAGCAATAGCACGATCAAGCAGTTCAGAGTTAAATCACAAGTACACCCATACTAAGTCAAACAGGATGATCAGTCAGTCTATCCTGATTAACAAAATGGCAACTTTCTTTTATGTGCTAAGATTTCAGATTCTCTCCCTTGCATGCGCATGCACCTATTGACAATTGTCTTTCCTCTATTCATATAATTTGATATATATTTCATTTTCTTTTTCCAGGAAAGTAAACCGTCCCTTTCCTCTCACATTGACTGACATTAATCAGGACCTCCCTGCACGAACCCTCCCTCCCTATGCGCGCGCGCCCACGTATTGACACCTGTCTTTCCTCGCGATATTTATATAATTTGATAAATCGCTTGTTTTCTTTTTCCAGGAAAGTAAACTGTCCCTTTTCTCTCAGACTGACTGACATTAATCAGGAGTTCCCCAATCTCATGCACGAAATTCAGTGGCTTTTATATTCATACCCACAGCTTCTTCATGAGATGCACCACTTGAGTTTGTTAATACCATACAAATAAATATGCTTGACTACTGATATGTGTCTTCTCTTCTGATAATGTGGAACTTGGGCAAGCATTGTCATTAGCACTTCTTTTGCCCACAGTATGTAGAAAATCTTATAGTTCAATAGAGGAAAAACTGGGGAAAAGACTCTTAAGATGCCCTAAACCACCTAACAAGCCCATGTGATTAATTTCTGCAAATATCTATCATGGAAGGATTGTTATTCTAACCGAAGCACAAAACTCTAGTCAACCTTACAAATGCCACATGCAATACGAACAGGGTAAAATTCAAGGAATAAAAAGGATGGCACATAAGTTGCATTCCAAAGAAAGACAAACGAACAATAATTTAGATCAAAATTGGGCAGGATGCGCAGCCTGCACAAGAGCAATCCATAAATAATCAAATAATGCTTTCTCATGCATATTAAAATATGTGCCTATTGGGGAACTAGAGCTATAAATTCCACAACCAAGTCATGCAGCAAGTAGTGACATCAATACACATTGCACAAAGTCAAATCCAAAGGCAGAGGTGCAGTTAATGCACACCTTCATGTTTGAACCATTGTACAAGAAAAATTGCACTAATTGCAGGGCGAGGAAGCTCACACTTCCACTGGAAGTTGGAAGCGTACACTCTAAATACTTGACCCATATTCATGAATTCTTTCAAGTAGCAGAGCAATTCATATTTAAGCACTCAGGTGAACATTTTGCCAAACAATGGGAAAAATTTCTACAATTTAATTACTTTCTAAGATTCTGTAACTGTAGTTTCTTGAAAAAGTTTGATTTTTTCATCTTTTAGTCAATGGCTATTCGTGCAATGTAAATACAACTAAAAACAACCCTAAAGAGATTCAACAATGGGAAAGATTATCTATTAAGCCTTATGAACAAGAGATCAAATGTCAAGGCCCCATGCGCAATGATAACAAACAAATGCCTACTTATGTAATTGCACTGCCCAAACCATGCTGGTAGTCCACAATCAGTATCCATCGGACTCATCATTCTTCTTTGAAAGTCATAAGAAAACCCACTATCCATCAGACTCTTAAGCTATTTCTTGTCGGGTTCCAGCAAAAAACCTTACAGCCCCACTCAGTAAATTAGGACTTGGTTGGTTAAGCATCACATTAAACCCATGGCCCTAAAAGGCTACAACTTTTCAGTCAATCTCTAGGGATTTACAAAGAAGTAGATGCCACTTTGGAATAATGCGAATTAGCATCCTCATGGATATTTGGACCCCCTCACATGCCCAGAGACTGTTCAATATATAGATTTTAGGTTTGCTGTAGTATATCTTGTGATTTTAAAATCTTGTTTTTATTTTTTAGCCAGGACTACATGTAAATGAAAAGGAGTTGAAACAGCAAAATTCTAAAAAGTCAAAAGCCAGGCAGAGTGTTTTTACTGCTCTTGACAAACAACGTAAATAGATTAAGAGTACATCTTTAAAGCATCAAGTTCAGTGATGCCGTGTTCTTTTCTGATTTCTGTGAAAGGTCCAGTAGAAAAAATCATAAATTGGAACCAAAACTTGTAGATCGCTATCCCAAATCTAACCCATTTCAATTGATGAGTTGTCGCTCACAATTTCTTAGGCAATTTAAGTTAGTATTTCCTGGAAAGAATTCTCTGCTTTTCCCATGTTTACTTGTCAACAAACCTATATTTTCAAACTGTGTCATCGTATACGCGTTTAAGATAGTTTTATTAAACATAGCCTATTAAATCATCCACCTAGTTAAGCCACATATCTGGTCATTAGGCATTGAAACCTTAATTTTTTTGTTTGGGAGATAGGAGAGGGGAGGAAAAATAGAGCCAGAGAAGAAAATTTCACAATTCCCTTCCAATTCACTCTCGCATAAAGTTCAATTTTATTTTCAAAATCTTCCACCCCCACCCCTCATTTTCCCTCTCCTGCCTCTCCCAAACAAAGCCTACAAATCTAAAAGGTAAGGTAAAGCGTCATGCAATCCCACTATTGCAATCAAGTTAGTTAGCTTTTATTCAACTCCTCCACCCCTATGGATGGATAAAAAATGAAAAGACAACATACACTTGTGTAGACTTCCCAAACAAAACTAAATTTTATTTTTTTCTTTGATTTGACAATCTTACAATTGCATGAGGAGCATTTAGATTTATGTATGGTCACATTGCAAAGAACAGACAGAAGCAGCTATAAAGCATTTAATGACCCAGAGGCCACCATTTCTTGCTTTTTGGAAGTTCTTCGCATTATGCCGATACATTAAGGCATACTCTTCCATCCAAAGACAGATCTTTTTGGTAGCCATTCTATACATGACTTAATTCTGAATTAGTGAAGTTCACATTTCCAATTTTGCCTCAAAATCTATAACGGCGAGTGTATTTATGTCGTAACGTATCAGGATATTTCATCAGCGTGATTGTCAAATTTAGCACCCATTTCACTGATACTGACAGTTTTGTAGACTAGCTTACAAGCATCAGAAGAGCCCAACACACCATGTGCTCAATATAAACTAGTACTAGGACGATCCAAAAGATCCTAACTATCGACGTATAGGTGCATATGCAGATTAATCACCATGGATGATCACTCTGCGCAGCTGAAAACTAATTACTTGCCACAGGCCGACATCCACACCAACAATCACCACCATCACACTCATCCTACAGTCAAAGATCGAGAGCCCCCTCTATAGCGAAATGAGCACTAGCAAGGATTTCCCAATGCGACAACAAACCACTCCGTCATCCCTCACGGAGCGAGAGCTCCAACGAACAAGACAACAACTCGACAGCGCCGCCGTACGAAGCCATCGACGATCATTCCAAAAGCCCCTCTCAGAATTCAAGCTCCAAAGCAACTCAATTTCGAGAAGGGCGGGAGAGAGCGAACCTGGATACTGAAATCGCCGTCGAGGGAGACGTTGTGGGACTCCTGGGAGAGGAAGTCGCCGCCGCCGACGCCGCCGACGCCGGCGACGCCGGGGACGCCGGGGACGGGCATCATCATCATCTGGCGCTCCTTGCGGTCGAGATCGGAGGCGAGGGCGGCGAGGTCGAACTCGGAGAAGAAGGGGCCCTGGAGGACGGTGTTGACGCAGTGCACCGCGCACAGCTTCGACTCCTGCACCTCGTGGTACAGCATCCCCCCGTTGCTCGCTCCCTCCATCGAATACAGACTCGAAGAATCGAAGAATCGAAGACGACGACGACGACGACGAAGACGAAGACGAAGACGACGAAGAATCGAAACCCTAGCGGACTGGATTCTGGGGGAAGCTTTTCGAATGCGATTGACGCGAAGGCGATGGAAGATTTTTTTATTTTTTTGTTCTTTCGGGGGGGAAGGGAATATTTATCGTCAACGATCGATTTTGATTCGTTTCTTTCCCCCAAAATTTCCCCCCTCTCCCTTCCTCCTCCCGGGACGTCGCGACCGCGGGGGTCAGCGCGTGCCCGCCACGTGTCCGAGGCCACGTCATCGGTTGTCGCCTTTGTCGTTGGTGCTGGTGATGTCCTGCAACCGGCTTCGGTCTCTTTTTTGGCCTGGTCTACGTTCTTTTCCGAGGTGGGCCCCCAATTCTTTCCTTCTGTCTTTCTTCCTTCGTTGGTGAGTTTCGGTCGATACCGTTGTTCGCCCTAAAGATGCCGATCTTTCATGGATCGGGACGGCACCTAGTGCAATGACGACGGCCCGGATGGTGGAATTTGACCCGTCGAGGGCGATAATGGTCTCTTTGGTCGATGAGAAGGACCTGATTAGGCTCGAGCCACGCTCGCCCCTCGCCTGCCTAGCAAAATGCCGTTCTAATTTGCGACGATGGGCGGGCCTGGATGAAAAGTGAGGTCGGGGTTATTGTATCTCGACTTTCCCAATGATCATCTCTTGTGTATATATCGAGGAGTTTTTTTTTTTTCAATTAAAGATAAAAGTATATCAGAAAGAAACGATTAACTTATTCAACACACGACAAACAAATTCTCCAAACATAAGCATTGAATCACCAACGAACGATCAACAATATGAACTCACATAATTCCAAATACGATCAGGACGAAAGTATTCATGTCTCATAGCATTAATGTCGATTATTTTCTCAAAATAGTTAACGAAAGCCTTTTGTTTATTCGTTTTTGATGGAGTGAGAGAGAGAGAGAGAAAGGAATAGCGTTCCTTTCTAAAACATTTTATTATCATGAGTCGATTAAGTTATCATTTTTTATACTTCCTTTAAAAGATAACTAATTAATCCTTTCAAAATGTGCCCTCTTAAATATATCATATCAAAATGAATCGGTGTCTCTTAAATGTACCTTATCATGAACAAACCAACAAAATATAACAAAAAAACTGGAGTTTGCCCCAGTGATTACTCTTCCAACATGGGGGATGAGAGGTTCGAATCCCCACATTCTCAAGGTTAGGGTGAAGGCAATTTAGTTTCAAGTGTGGATTTTGACTCCCACGTTCTAAAGGCAAGATTAAAATATGAGAGTGAGAGTTGAAGTAGGAATAGAGTATAACCGAAAAAAAAAAAAAATCATAATATAACAATTTTTTTTTCCAATTTTGAAGGCAAATCTTGTTCGGAATAAGATGGAGGTGAAACAAATTTTACCCGTCAGTTTCAATGCGACAATAATGTGACTAGGCTTCTCAAATTGCATGTGCTTAGGAAGAAATTAGAAACTAGGATCGAAACGAAGAGAGCTAACGGAAGAAATTGAACTGACTTCAGGCATTTGAAAGATCAAAGCTTCTAGTTTGCTACCTGGCTAACACTCGTGCAAATCAAAGTTCACGTTGCACAAAATCTTGGTGTTGACTCTGTTCAGATTCAATCAAACTACTCTGCCTTTGGTTCTCCACTTGCAGCTTCCTCGTAGAGCAAGAAACAAGATTGTTCAGCTAGAATCGGTATTACAGATAGGGTATATATCTCGGCAATTCACCAAGCAATAATGGCCTAGGACCTGTCCAAAAACTGCGATATTGCCGACGGAGAACCAGGTCCGGCTGGGTTCATTGCCCGGCCAAGACCCACGTTTCCGAGTTGCCTGCGACAACTCCAGTTTCGGCCCAAAGCCCACTTCATCCTGCAATCAATGCTCGAGTGAAGTAAAAATTCTGCACTAAAATCTCATCACAAGGAACGTCAACCGTGGAAAACCTAAGTATAATATCTCATTTCTGCTCGAATAAATCAAACACGGCATTGGGGATGCCATTGCATCAGAGCAAATCGAACAAGCCAAAAGGAAAGTCTAGGACTCCGCCATTTGCATTAGAGCAAGCTGCTATAATTCACAAGACGATTCGATGAGCCAAAAATGAGGGAATGCAGTTCAAATTGAGTTATAATGATACCATCGAGCCGGACTTGCAGTTGCATTAATCATATGTGCTACAAGGACTACTCGCGGCACAACAACTTCTCAAGTTTTGACAGTAATCATCTACAAGATCTTGAAAAGTTCCAAGTCTATATTGACGAATTCGCCAATCCATGTTTACAGCTTTCTCCATGCCAACTACATTCAATCTATACAATACTTGAATAAATGCAGATCATCCAAGAGAAAAAAAACGAACTTTTTACTCTAAACACGGTCATATGAGCTTCCAAGATAATCTGGGCCTAAACTGTGCCTCCCGTTGAACACTTTTGAGTTGAGGAGAGCGGGTTCAAAGGTTTCTCTCTTGGAAGAGAAATCAATTTCCATAGATCTGCTCATCTTCAATCCATATCAACCATCCCTGCTCACCAGTCGCGCCTCCATCTTTGACTACTTTGAGCTTTGCCATCATTTTCACTGAACTCAAGCAACCAATGGCGGCCATAATATCACTTTGGCCATTTCACTGCTTCGCTGAATACCCCGTTCCACTCTGCTTTTGTGGCCGAGAATCTTCAAATACGTTGCCATCCGAACTCGATCTACAATTCTAGAGATGAACATCGAGCAGCAAAATGCCCGTTTCGGCACATTGGATAACAAGATTGACGAGCTGGCCTCACGCATTTTGCCCAATTCGCCAATGAACTAAGGGCGACTATAGTTTCTCTCCATACAAGACGCAGACCTCCACTTGCTATATTTACAGAACAACAGTCCCACCTCCTCCAGCGTCACTCTTGTCCATGGATCATTCGCCAATTAATGACACTTTTTTCCAATTCACTAATGAACTAAAGACAAACATACGACGCACCGGGACCGCGCAGTCTGCCTTTCTGGTACCGCAAATGAACAGAATACGAATACTGAGAACAGAATCCTTCTTCCCACGTTCTCCAGAATAAACAAGAAGGCCGATCTCTTCTTATTTCGTGAGTTTTTGAAGATGACAGTAAAAAATAGAGATGTGATAGATACTCTGGTATCAAGTCCTCGTCATCGACTTGAGGAGGGCCTGTGGATTCGGACGATTATACGTTTGAATATGTGATTGTCGATTTGGCGGCTGAGGAATTCGCGAGCTTGGAGTTGGGAAGAGATTAACCGGAATTAGTGGTAATTGAGCTACCACTTACGAGCAAGATTAAATCTAAAGGAAGGCTATGCAGTCCCGTGCGATTACGGGACGAATGGATTATGAGACGAATGAAGTCGATGCCATCATCCGAACATGGTGTCGCCATAAATAAGAAGGCGGCTCCACCAAGAAAAATAAAAGTAAGATTAGAAATAATTTGCTCAAAACAGAGAACCCAATATCAAACCGGCTGAAAAACAAGATGGTCTTGCGGCATAGTCCAACCGAATCCATTCGATCCATCCTCACCGCATCTCCCCACCGGTCGGACGGAACCGAGTGTCGAAGGCAACAGCCGAACCACAATAATCGTCGTCTTTCTCCGACCCGCCATGTTTGCAGCCATTCCTCGGGAAGTCCGGGACTCCAAAGGGAGGGATCGACGGAGGGACGAAGAGAACGAATCGATGCAGAGTCGAGAGGAGGGTGAGACTGAGAGGCTTAGTGAGATTTTACCAGATGCTCTCGCTGGAGAAGAAAGCCCTGGTCTAATCTAATGGGAAAACCCCTATGGATTGGGGATGATGGGAGATTTGGCAGTTGGGCCCCCTGAAATTTCTAAATTCAACTAACGATCCACCATATGGAAAGAATTGCAATTAAGTACTTATTGAAAATAAAAGATTGGAAAGTAATTCTAACTACAAAATCTGGGTGGTGATGATGATGGTTTTTTCAGTGAAATTAAGTTGAGAAAATGTAGAAAAACTCAACTTTATACTTCAAGAAAAGAAACTTTAGTTAAATTCGTGCGACACGTCATTACAAAATAGACAAAATTGTAAATTAGACACATTAAAAATAATTGAGTGTGATTTTGCAGATCTCTTGAATTTAAATTTAATCATTTAATTGATCTTCGAAAAGAATCCAATTCACCATGTATCTTCTCTTATCTTGTAATTTAGTAAAAATTGATGTGATGGGAGTGGCAAATTTTGAAAGCGAGTTTATCGCCATTCTAATTTCTTAATGCTAGCAGGCTCTTCACTTCGCAATTGTACTCTGGCACGACTCCATCGGATGCTCCGTGCCGTATGAGACTGGCACCATTGGATCCCAAAGAGCATGCCACTCTTCTCTTTCTTCTTTCTTCTTTGTGAATTTCGCTTGATACTATTTAATTTGCGGTGATGGCCAACTTAAATAATAAGTGAGGCCGGGGATTACCTAATATGGATTTGCCCTCGAATCACCTCTACTCCATATAATTTTCTATGGGAAAGTTTTCTTTTAGCCAATTCAATAGGCATATCTTGTTATAAAGATAAACTAAATTCATCGATCGGTTCAAAATCAACAATAATGTGAAAGAATATTTGAAATTGCATGCACTTACGAAAAGTTAGAAACTAGGTTCAAATATGAACTAAAAGGAAATATTTTGAAAGTGGAGATTAGCAAGTCAAAATAACTGGACCGACTTTGGGTTGACTCTGTTGAGATTAAATCAAAGGACTTTGCCCTGGTGTTCCATTTATGTGGTACAAAGATTAGCATGGAATTAAAGTACCATGGAATTTGGATTTCTCATAGGAATAAAATAAATAAACTAAAGTCGGCATCGCGCATATGATCTCGTCTCGACGGGACTTTCCAAGTTCCTGGCACGGGCTCGAACTCGATTCCAAAGTGCACTTCATCCTAAAATAGAACCGGAATCTCATCACAAGGAGTTCGACCGACTTCCATCATATGCAAGCTCCAGCCGACGCTAAATCTCCTCAGCTTAGATTCAATATGAAGCTCTATTAAACTCAATGAGAAATTGAGCGCAGCAAATAATACGAATAACCTTAGCAGCGTGCAGAAAACAGCTAAGGTGTTTGAATCCCTCTATTAAACTCAATATGAAGCTCTATTAAACTCAATGAGAAATTGAGCACAGCAAATATTAAGCTATGTTTGAATCCCTCTCTTTCCCAACCCAATTCTCATATATGGCTGTTCCGAGCTTTCTCGCCCTTCCTTCCTATTCGGATGCCCCTGTTTTACTTCCCTCTGTATTCTCTTCTTGGCGTCCTTCTTTTCCTCTGGTGTAGTATCCTTGGACTTTGCATGGCCCTTTTCCTGGTCTTTTCTGCAACTCTGTTCAAGGTCACAATCCCTCTTTAGGTTATGGACCGCGACAGTGCTGACAGCTCTTCTCGCCTTGCAGCTCTTTGTCAACGCCTGGGACACTTATGCTCGCCGATGAACATCGACGTATGGGACGTCGACCCTTCTCCTGCAACATTGGAGGAATGTCATTTGACTCTCATCGGCTCGACTCTAAGAGCGTGCCACGCCAAGATAGAAATACCGCTGTCGAAACCCCTTAAACCAGGTCATCTGATACGGATCAAGAACAGTACCTTTTGGTTGGATTTTAGGTATGAGTGGCTATCGCATTTCTGTTATTCATGTGGAAAGTTAGGCCATTATACAACTTCTTGCCTAGACGTACCTGTTGACGAATCTCAGCTGGATGTAAAGGAAAACTTTCCCTACGGCCAATGGCTCCGAGCTGAGGTAAAGGAGTTCAGTCCTTATTGGAAGCTCTACTATGACAGGCATGATATAGCGGAGGAGATGGAAGAAAGTACCTGAGACACCCCCGACGAATGTCCATCAACTCTCCTTGTTGCTGCCACCATCCACAACTCAAGAGCCTCCCCTGTTTCAACTCATAGCCATCATCTGGACTCCTTTGACAGATTCACCAGCTCCCCCTGTGGCACCCTGAAACACCTTAGGTCGCCACAGGCACCTATTGCTACACCTAATGGACACTAATTACATCTCTTAGAAGAAGCGTCACAGTTCATAGACATTTTTTTTTTCCTTTTTTTTTTTGAAACCGGTCCCAGCGCGACTCATTAGCGGATGCATAATTTAATATCGCCATCTTTCCCTCCAACAATCATTATACAATAGCACACCACTAAACATCATAAGAAAAGATAAAGCCACGACATTTTTATTTACGTATTTCCATGATGGGTTTTCTTGGGTCGGTACATCAAAAGAAAGGCCAAAATTTGTAGCTACACTTGGCCATAACCCCAAAAAGAAACACTCGACCCACTATGTCTATTGTGTAAGATCCCCCATAAACTAGTGTCGGCTATCATCCCAAAAATTTTCAGCTCCTACTTCTCACACATGGGCCCTCACACCCATCCCGGTGCATCAGGCGGCGGCGGCAGCAACATCCCACGCATCACTATGTTCTGACAAACATGAACGGATATAAACTCCTGAATGACAAGGCCCTCAACTAGGCCCACGTCATACATCACTAAAGCGCGAACTCGAATAAATGTCAAACCAGGAATGGTGAGACAATCGATCTCCACACACTCGACCTCTACATCCAAAGGAAGGCCGTAAAAGACGTCCCGCGTGACAGCATGGAGCAGCATCCTGCTAATCTGAAATATTGGTCCTCGAAGGGGTGAGTACAACCACTTAACAGGTAAAGGACCAATAAACCACTCAATGCATCATGCAATACAATCATCGCAATCATAGCATCACATGTCATTAAAGCATCCATGCACAATTTACCTTGATATCATGCACATGTCATCACACCTCATGTACATACATTATCATATAGTCATCATCATCATGTCACATGTACCATCATGCCATGGGTGCACATACATCCATGCACTCACCATCATCATGCATCCATACACTCATCATCATCATATCACATGTACCATCATACCATAGGTGCACATACATTCATGCACTCACCATCATCATGTCACATGCACTCATCATCATCATATCACATGTACTATCATCGTTACCATGCATCCATGCACATATCATCATCATGTACCCATGCACTCATCATCATCATATCGCATGTACCATCATCATTACCATGCATCCATGCACATATCATCATGCATAATTCAATTTCATCCTTTCATTTTAAACCGCCACATTTCTCTTTCCTGGGACCAATGTTTGCATTCCACATTTATCACTCGCACCCCACCTAGCATCACGAGAACCATCCGGCACAATACTTTCTGGGCATTCGGCGCAATACCTGCCAGGCATCTTGTACCCCAATTGGCATCATGAGGCATCCCCCGGCTCAAAACCAGCCAGGCTTCCGGCTCCCTCACTCTCCGGGCATCTCGAAACTCCCGAGGACCCTTCGGGCATGCATCATGATACAACCGGGCATCCAGCACAAACTGTGACACCCCGAACCCTTCGCAGGTCGTCACCAGCACCAATGTTACACTTTATTACCTTTTTCTATCTTGTACTTAAAACAAGCGTCATTAATCACAGGCAATTTTTTTTTTAAACGATCGATCCCAGCGCGACTCATAGCGGAAGCAAATTAAACATCACATCTCTCCCCCCTTACTAACCATGATACAAATACACACCAGCTAAACATCAAGATTTTATAAACAACTTCAACACTTTGCTTACATATATATATATAGTAAGATGGGATTTCCTTCGGATTGGTACATCAAAAAGGAAAAGCTAGGACTCAGCCACGTCCAGCCTAAAACCTCAAAAAGAAACTCTCGACCCTCGACATCATACAGATACGAACCCCCATCAAAAGTGTCGACTATCTACATAAAAAAGAGATCCAGCTCCTACTCATCGCGCGCAGGTCTCACACCCAACCCGGTGCATCAGGCGGTGGCGGCGGTAACATCCCTCGCATCGCTCCATCTCGACGAACGTGCACAGAAATGAACTCCTGAATGACAGGACCCCCAACCAGGCCCACGTCATACATCACTAGACAACGTACTCGGATAAAAGTCAGTCCGGGAACAGAGGGACAATCTATCTCCGCACATTCGACCTCTACATCAGACGGTAGACCATAAAACACCCCCCGCGAGACGGCAGGTAGCGACATACTTGCTAATTTGAAATGTTATCCCCAAAAGGGGTGAGTACAACCACTCAGCATATAGGGAAATCCAATAACAACTCAATGCATCATGCAATTTCACATGCATTGCAGGCATTACTTAACTTGAAGCCAGGCACACACTATCATGCATCATCATGTCACATCACATATTATCATCATCATCATCATCATGCATATCATCATGCATATCATATCATTTCATAGGTGATCATCACATCACATCACATATCATCATCATCATCATCATCATCATCATCATTATGCATATCATCATGCATATCATATATCATATCATAGGTGATCATCATATCACATCACATATCATCATCATCATCATCATCATGCATATCATCATGCATATCATCATGCATATCATATATCATATCATAGGTGATCATCATATCACATCACATATTATCATCATTATCATCATCATCATCATCATCATCATCATGCATATCATCATGCATATCATATATCATGGGTTCATTTTTCATCTTTTATCTTTAAGTTTGATCACCACATCACCCACTTCTCATATTATCAATATCATCATCCCTTCGGGCAAAGACCTCCGACAGGGTTCCCAGCATTCCAGCCATCTCATGGCCACCGGGCTTCCGGCCCCCCACATTCCGGGCATCTCGCATCTCAACTAGCATCACGAGGCATTTCCTTCGGGCAGAAACCTCCGACAGGGCTTCCGAAATTATGTACCGACATACCACCAAGCCTCCCATGGAATTACGTACCGTATACCACCGGGCATCCCGACACTCCCGGGGAATCTCCAGAATTACACCACTAGGCCACCAAGCATCATCATCCACCACAACCACTTCCTCACTTATCATTTTCTACATTCACCACCCTTTTAATCTCATTATTACATGGCATATGATTCACACATGCATCGCAAATTATGATCATACATACACCAATGTCATATAACCATGCATAATAAATTCAATGGAATTCATGGCCAATAAAATAATTCATTTTTATTTTATTATTATATTATTATATTATTATATTTATTTATTTCCATAAATAAATATTAAATTTAATATCCATGATTTTCCCAAAATCATAATATTCAAACAATTATTAAAAAAACCAATAAGATCACAATTTCATACAAAATTCATGGCCAAATTGAATTTCTCATAATTTCACAATTTCCACAAAATAGCACATGATATTCGGATAATGACCAGAATTGCACAGTTTCCAAATAAATTCGATTAAAATACTCATATGGCCTTCAAAAATTACGAAATTTTACAGGGTGATATCCAACACATTTTCGTGCACTTTTCATGAAGAACTCTAAGCCAAATTATTTTTAGATTAATTTATACAACCCCACGAAACTTCTGGAACCACTACCGCGTCGTCCAGAACACACATCTCTGAAATTTTTAGATTTCACCCATCTATTCTCTTTCGTTTCCTCTGAAATTTGAGTATGTTATGTACCAAGGTGTTCTTTACAAGTTTCATGAAGAGATCTAGGTCAAATAACCAAATTATGGTCACCATTTAAGCCCATGAAGTTTCGGGTGTTTCGGAATACTTCACCAGAACCATCGTTTCCAAGATCTAGCCGATTCACCAAGTTATAATTGTTATTTTTGCTTCAAATTTTAGTATGTTGTATTTTAAGGTGTTACCTACAACTTTCATGAAGACATAGAATTCAAATCTTCAACAGAAATCAACATGAAAACAAGAATCTAGCAAGAGGTCAGTGGAAACTTCACAGATCTAGGGTCTCCGTATAATAGAACTTTAACCCCTCATATCTCCATCATTTTCCACGAAATTTCAGTATGTTATAGTAAAAGACGTTAGATACAACTTCCATGAAGACATCGAAGCCAAAATCGGACTCCAAACACACATGCAAGCTCAAACAAGATACTGACTCCCACAAACCGAACAAGAATAGTCACACGGTTTGAGAATAACCAACTCTTACCTCGGTTTTTCGCACAAATAACACCTAAAATCGAACATGCAACCAACAAAACAAACATGCAAGAGAAGTTAAGGACTCCACTTGCCTCTAAGATGGACAAATGACGACGAACGGCGGCGGGACACGGCGATCGGATGGCGAACGAACGGCGGCACCCCTCGGCTCCGCCTCCTCTCCTCTCGGTTTCTCCCTTTCTCTCTCTCTCTCTCTCTCTCTCTCTCTCTCTCTCTCTCACCCTCTCTCTTGGCCGAATGAACAAAGAACCGGCCACTCTCTCTCTCCTCATCCCTTTTATACTCCCCTAATCCCATGATTAGCAATCATGAGATTGCCTACAAACCCACCAATGCATGCTCTTGCCATTTGCCACTTGTCTTATTGGGTTTTCTTTTTTTAAATTTGGTTTGGGCCTGGGCTTAGGCCCATCCGGCCACTCCCCTTGGGCTGGTCGAATTCTCTTCTTGGGCTCTAATGGGCCGACTAGCTTGGCCCACCAAGCTTTTGGCCAATGGGTCCAAGGCCCATTCGAAAATTAACCCTTTTTTTCTTTTTTTTTTTTTTTTTTTTTTTGAAATTCCTTCTATAAATATTTCTAAATTTCAATTTTCAATCTTGGCCAAAGTCTTAGGATATTTTTGCTCATTGAAATTTAAATCATATGGCCAAAAATAGATTATTAATCTATTAAATTTAAATTTCCACAATCAAAAGCACAAATCATCAAATTAAAAGACTAATGGCTAAAAACATAGGCCATGGAAATTATATCACCTAATTAAAGACTTTAACACACCTTATGGCTCGGCTTTGAATTTCTGGGATGCCACACAAACCTCCGGGCATGTATCATGACACAACTGGGCAATGGGTCGTACCCTTCTAGCCAGGCATCCCGACACTCCTAGGGCATCGTCGGCTCACACCTCTGACGGTCTTCTCACTTATCTTAATTCACATCTTCAATTATAGTTCAACTTTAACATGACATGTGATGTGATGGCAATCAAGATCATATTCATCATTTGATTCACATATGCATAATCATCATCATGTATGCAGCAAGACACAATCATTCATAACAATACAATTCATTGAGTCCATACAATTTAGAATAGTCCATATATCATGCCTTTTTGAAGTTTATTAAATTCCAGCTTGTACAATTTTTGAAAACATTTAAATTAAATATTCATATGATTCTAAAAAATCATAAAATCAGGACATGTGATAGACAAGACAATAAGATAAGATAACAATTTCATGAAGAATACATGCCCAAACGAGTTTCACGCGAGAAGATATAATTCACACAAATACAACATGTAATTTCGGACAGAAACATATTGCGCAGCTTTTGAAATAATTCGATTAAAATACCCGAATGACCTCCGAAAATTATGAAATTTTACCAGGTTGTATTTAAGACCCTAGGGTAGATTTTTCATGAAGACATATAGGCCAAATTCGCTCTAGAAAATTTTATATAGGCGTCCAAGGCTCCTGTTTTTAGCACCAAAACGTCCAGTATAGAGATCTCTGAAATATCAATTTTTCACCTACTTATCCTTCTTCGTTTCCTCTGAAATTTTGATATGTTGTGCTTCAAGAGGTTCCCTAAAACTTTCATTAAAGGATCTAAGTGAAATTTCCAAAGAATAGTCACGATATGGGTCCAAGAAGTCTCGGGTGTCCAGTACCGTGTTTCCAGATTTACCGTTTTCAAGAGAAAGTCGATTCACTAGGCTACACTTGCTCATTTTACCTCAAATTTGAGTATTTTGGTATTTAGGATGTTCTATACAAGTTTCATGAAGAAGTTAAAGGGAAATTCTCGGTAAAAAGCAACATGCAACCCACAAAACTACCAAAAGGTCAGCAAAGCAGTTCCAGATCTAGTGTCTTCGTAGGAAGAAGGGTTTCATCCCTTAAATCTCGGCCTTTTTGTCTCAAATTTTAGTATGTTATACTTTGAGATGTTGTCTACAACTGTCATGAAGGAGTTGAAGTCAAAATCCCACTCAAAACATGCATGCAAGCCTCCACAAGTTTCTGAGTCAGGTGGTTTACACGAAATCAGCAAGCTTTTTCAAAAACAAGTCACACTAGCTTTAGTTTTGCCTATCCTAAACATCCGAGATCTACCACCAAACAATCACAGACACACATGCAAGAGCAGAAATTGATCCTAAGATCAAGTGGACGACGGCACATGGATGGCACACCGGCGACGGACGGACAGCGACTGCTCCTTCTTCCTCCTCTCTCGGCTTCCCCTTCTCTCTCGCAACTCTCTCTCTCTCTCTCTCTCTCTCTCTCTCTCTCTCTCACTTGGACAGCAGCCCTCACCGGCCACTCTCTCTCCCCCTTTTATTTACCCTAAGCCACAATCATTAGCAATGATGATGTGCCTCTCCACAAGCCAATGCATGATCTACACTTGGCAATTTGGGAGGGACACATGGCCCTCTTCATGCAAAAATGGGCCTTATTCTCGGCTGGGCTTTGGGCCAGCAAGTGGGCCGGTTGATAGCCCCTCCTTGGGCTCCAATGGGCCGGCCATTTAGCCCACCAAGAGTCCAATCTATTGGGCATAAGGCCCAAACCTAATTATACCCCAAATTATACCTTTAATTCTTTCTTTTATAGATTTCAAGTTTTAAATTTCACATGGCCAAAATCTTGTAACATTTTATCTATAGGAATTTAGTCTATGAGATGCATGGCCAAGAATAAATCATTCTAATTAATTTATCCTATAATACTAATTTTAAAAACTCATGAACACAAGCATACATCACTTAGTCTTAAGAGGAGAATAATGGCTTTAATACACCTTAGAGCTTGTCTTGAATTTTTGGGATGCCACACCCCTCCCCTGGTTGGTGTTGTACCTAGTTGTCCTCTCACCACTGCTCTTATACATGCCACGGAAAAATTAAAAGGCGTTCAAGCTAGGAATCTCCGTCCCTTCAAGTTAAGAAGTCCCAGGCTTCTCGTCCTACTCCAAAGATAGGACCTGCCAAGAAACCGAAGCGTTACAACCCTTATGACCTAAAGGGTGTCGTTCCAGCTGATTTTGATGAATCCGTGCTTCTTGATACTCCCATTTTGGAAGCTACAGAAGCTGATCGATGGGCGAAGGTGGCTGGCCCTCAACAACTACCACCTCATCGATGAAAATTCTGAATTGGAACTGTCAGGGGTTGGACAATCCCCTGACGGTTCAAGTGCTTAAAGCCCTGGTGGCTAAAGAAAAGCCTAACCTTCTTTTTTTGATGGAGACTAAACATAGTGAGGTTTTTCTCTGATGTCTCAACCGTAGCCTCCATTTTGGGAATCTCCAGGTGGCCAGTTCGGTGGGTTTAGTTGGGGGCTTGGCTATTTTTTGGAATGACGGCCTTTGTTTGACTTTGATCAAGTCGACCCCTTCTTTTTTTTTGACTTGTTCTGTTAGGATACTGAGGATGATAGCACCTGCCGTATTACTTGTCTTCATGCTTTGGCGATATATCCCCTTCGGCAGCAACTATGACAGGAGCTGCGCACTATCAGCCGTGAGAATCACTCTCCATGGGTTTGCCAAGGTAATTTCAATGACGACATCCTTTACCCATGGGAGAAGGTGGTCAAAAGACTAGCAGATTTCTCTCGTATGTCTTCATTTCGTGCTGTCTTAACTGACTGTGCTCTCATGGATCTTGAATCGAAAGGTTGCGACTTCACTTGGCAGAATAATCGAGATGGGGATGAACTTATTAGAGAACGCTTGGACAAGATTCTTTGTACTATGGCATGGCGTTTACAGTTTCCTTCGGCAAAAGTCTTCGCTCTCCCTACCGTTGCCTCTGATCACAATCCTCTTTTATTATCTACTATCGTTTCTAGAAAGAAGAGTCAGCGGTTTTTTAGATTTGAAGCTTTTTGGAATGAGGATAGTGAATGCCGCCATATCATCGCCTCTTCCTGGTATTCGGTTTCGATGGAGGATTCGAGCCTCTTCGCCAAGTTACAGCATGTTGCTGCTACTTTGATTAGGTGGATTCATACCAAATTCCGAAATAATCATACTTGCATAGCTCAAATCTAGCAGCAGCTACAACACCTCACTAACCAGACTATGACTTCTTATGATAGATCCAAAGTCATGGCTTTGAAAAAGGAATTACATAGTGCATGGCAACGCGAAGAACAGTTTTGGGCCACGAAATCTAGAATATATTGATTGAAATGGGGGGATCGCAATACATGATTTTTTCACGCAACTACAATCCAAAGGCGACAACAAAACAAGGTTAGTATGCTTAGGGATGAAACAGGGGATTGGGTCAAGGATCCTAGTAGGCTTAAGGAAATGACAACTACTTTCTTCTCATCATTATATACCACAGTGGGTGCACGCAGCTTTGGACCTATCTTAGATCAATGTCCTACGGTGGTGACGCCAAACATGAATAACATTTTAACGTCATTGTTGACCTTGGAAGAGTTGAAGCTAGCTACGTTTCAACTGGGAGCAACCAAAGCTCCTAGTCCTGACGGCCTCAATGGTATTTTTTATAGGACTCATTAGGATATCATCAAGGACGATCTCTTCAAAGAGGTTCAGCATTTCTTTATCTCGGAGTGTTTACCTTTAGCCTTAAATAAAACGGTTATTGCTTTGATTCCAAAACTCCCTCACCCTAAGAGTCTTGATTAGTTTCGCCCTATTAGTTTATGCAACTACGCCTATAAGATTATCTCAAAGGTGCTTGCAAATAGACTAACACCTCCGTTACCAACTCTCATTTCTGAGGAATAATCTGCTTTTGTGAGTGGGCGTCAGATACAGGATAACATCTTATTAGTCCAGGAGGTTCTACATCAACTCAAATCTAAAAGGAGGAAGTGCAAATTTCACGTTGTTATCAAGATGGATATGCGAAAGGCCTACAATAGAGTCGAATGAGATTTTTTACATGCTTATCTACGTAAGTTAGGCTTTCATCAACTATGGAGTAATCTAGTCATGCAGTGTATCACCACTACATCTTTCTATATTAGCATGAATGGTGAGCAACTTAGGCCTTTCCATCCTATCAGGGGCCTTCGCCAAGGAGATCCTCTATCTCCATACCTTTTTATCCTCCTAACCAATCTATTATCTTCTCTTATTCATAGTGCACTCGATATGGATACACTAAAAGGTATAAAACTCAACAGATGGTGTCCAACTCTTTCACACTTTCTCTTTGCAATTGATGCTATTTTCTTTGTAGAAGGATCAGTTCGGGAATGTCAAAACTTATCAAATTTATTGAATCATTATTGCTTTGCAACGGGTCAAGAGGTAAATCACAACAAATATGGAATCTTTTTTAGTAAATCTTGCCCTACCTCTTTACAGGAAAATATGGCTAGTGCTATTAGAGTACTTATACTGCAACGTTGTAGGAAATATCTTGGTATCCCATCTGATTGGGGTAGGTCAAAAAGGGATATGTTCTCGTGAATACTAGCTAGAGTGAATACCAGATTGGAAGGTTGGAAGGAAAGTCTTTTCTCAAAGGCGGGGAAAGAGATTATGCTAAAGGCTGTGGTACAATCCATACCATAGTACGCCATGTCTATATTTCGATTACTTGGTTCTCTATGTACATCTATTGAACAGAGAATCGCACGATTTTGGTGGCAGAATGACTGACAAAAAACATGAATCCATTGGCGAAATTGGGAGGTACTCAAACAGAGCAAGGAAGTTGGTGGTTTAGCATTTTGAGATCTCCTCAGTTTTAACTTAGCCATGCTTGGTAAACAAGCATGGCGACTATTTCTTCAGCCTTCCACCTTGTGGGGTAAAGTCTTTAAGGGCTTATATTTTCCATTTACACGGTTCGATAAGGCAAAAAAAGGCTCTCACCCGTCATGGGGCTGGTAGAGTCTTATGAGTGGACGTGATGCTATTTTACCATATGTTTGTTGGTCGGTAGGAGATGGGAGTTCCATAAGTATCAGGGCAGATAGGTGGTTACCTATTGGTAGATTAAGTAGACCTTCTCAATGAGAAGAGCCCACTTTAGTGGCTGATCTTATCGATCACACCACCAGCACCTGGAAGTACCCTCTGCTCCACAGATTTTTTGACTCCCAGGTGGTTAACCATATTGCATCTATTCCGGTATGACCCAGATTTGCCAAGGATAAACTTATATGGACTGCTACGACTCGTGTCGACTATACAGTGAAATCAGCATATCATAATATCAAACATTCAGCAGACAATCAGATCAATAGCGCACCCTCAACCTCACATCAACACCCAAAATGGCTATGGCAAAAATTGTGGAAAATGCACACTACTCCTAAGGTACGACATTTTTTTGTGGTTACTGTGCCAAAATAGTTTAGTGACAAGAGCGAATATGCATTATAGACATATCAATGGTAACCCAACATGTCCTATTTCCGATCAAGACACCCCTAAAACCTTGGAACATTTGTTCATGTTTTGTCCATGGACTTCGCGTGTCTAAAGTCATCCCTAGATTAATCTCCCCATTCAAACTCAGCATATACAACATATAGCAGACTGGATCACAGAGCATGCCCGCGAACAGAAACCCTTACCTGGTCTGGAAGTAATCGCAACTGTCTTTTGGCACATTTGGAGGGCTCGAAATGCCTTTATTTTTTAACGAAAGATTTATGATCTGCATCATGTGGCTGAAGAAGCATTGCTTCAATCTCATGTGGCTACTACTGTTGCTCGTTCTTCCACCTGCAAGGCCACTTTGTTTCAGAATAGCGGATCTTTATGGCGACCTCTAGATCTGGGGGTCTTAAAGGTCAATATTGATGGATCTTATCAACTGGGAAGCAGGGAAGGGGCTATGGCTTGTGTGTGTCGTGATTCACAGGGACAACTTACCGGTGGCTTCTCCAAGAGCTTTGCTGCGTTCTCGGCTCTGCAAGCGGAGATCCATGCTTGCTCGCTTGCTCTCCAGCATTTGCTCGATCAAGGCCTCTCTCACGCTATGCTGATTCTCGAATTGGATTGCCAGGCCCTCATCGAGACACTGAAGGGTTAGCGCCAGCCACCATGGGTAGAACGAAGCCTCTTCTCCGAAGCTATTTTCCTGCTTTTGTTTTTCCCTAATCTTTCCCTTGCCTTCTGTCGTCGTGAGGCGAATGTCGTCGTTGATTGGGCTGTGAAGGCCGATAGGGTAAATTCCAAGAGAAGAAATTGGGCTATATTTCCCCCTTCTCATCTGTTAGAACTTGTTTACACTGATGCAATTGCTGCTGGTTGTAATCGTTTTGGTCCTTCTATATAAATTTCGTATTCCTAACAAAAAAAAAAGAAAACCTTAGCAGCGTTTAATGTAAGTCTTCTATTTTGCTGTAGTATTGGAGAAATTGGCGTCGTAGCGAAAGTCGACTCTTACAACTAGAATACTTGTCGAAGGAGGTTGAGGTGGAGATGCCGAGATTCCAAGGAAAAAAATACCTCGGTCTCTGTCTTTGCCTATCTTCCCTTTCATATTCGAAATCACAAATTCTGCTGTTGCATTAGAGCTAGATGCTAGAGTTCTACAAAAACAAAAATCGATTGAACTGAGTTTGTGATGACATCAAACCAAACTTCCCATAAGAATCAGATTCACTTCACCAGTGACGAAATCATATGTGCTTGTCTACGGTGACCTGAATCATCTGTCCTGCAAGATTGCCTGAGCTTGACCCACTCATCAGGAGCATGATTGGAGGAAAGACACATAAGATCAGCGCAGAATGGACCAGATAAAATTCCAAGTCTATACCAATGTATCGTCAATTCCATGTTCAGAGCTTTCAACTGATTTAGTTGAGTCTTCGTTCCAACAGCATCTAAGGCTGCGCATGATAAAATTTCTGTTTCTTGATTTCTCTGTTTCTCTGTTCCCCGGAACAGGTTTGGAACAAAAATCCATTTGGTAACGCAAATTGATTTTTCTATTTCTGAAACAAATTTCTGTTTCAGAAATTGTTTTGGGGGAGAAATCAGAAACTAGAAATTGTAGCTTCTCTGTTTCTGAAATAGAAATATAAATTTTTTTTTGAATTTTTTTTTAGACTTTGTTTAAGAAACATGCATGACTTATGTATTTCATTTCATGACTTATGTATTTGAGACTTTGTTTATTTATGTTTTTAAGTTGCAATTATGATGATATTATTGCTATATGCATTCTTCTTTAAGGAATGTCATTGAAAGATCATTTGGGGCATTGAAGAATCGCTTTTTCATTTTGAGGCACATGCCCTCATTTGCACTTTGAAAGCAAGCACATATTGTAATTGCATGTTGTGCCATCCATAATTACATCCGCGATTAAGACAAGATGGATAAGAATTTTTCCCTATATGGAGATCCGATGTACGTGGCTGAACCTACGCAGGATGAGCTTGTAAACATTCAGTTGACCGAGGAAGGAAACCAAATAAATATGCTTAGGAAAACCATTGCCAATAAAATGGCAAGGGAATAATATGCCGGAAATTTCATGAAATTGTATTTTCAACTTTTGTAATGTATTAGTATTATTTCAACTATTATTTTGTATTTGAGGATTTCCTATGTTGTTATCTAATCAATTTCTATTTCTAGCACAACTTTCATTTTATTAATTTCGAATCACTCGCAAATTGTGCCTCCCTCCATGTCAACTAGTACCTAACATAAAATCACTTTGTGGTTTCAAAAGAATGCAAAAAAGTGTAGTGACTTAAACCCGAATCTTGAATGAGGAGAATAAATACATTCACTATTTGCATATTAGCATTTAAAAATACCAAATCTTCTATAGTTTGCATATTAGCATTTTTTATACTAATTACTAGCTTTTATTTACATAAATTGCTAATGTTTTGAAGTTCCTAACTACTCTATCGAATTACCAATATAAATTAAAGTGATTTATCAACTTTTATCAAATTAAATTACCATCATAAGCACCAAGAAGAGTGAGGTAAAAGGATGGGGACAACATGATTCATAGAAATAGAAATTTTTTTTTCTGTTATCAAACGGATTTCTGTTTCAGAAATAAAAATTTTGAGTCGTTATCAAATGGATTTTTTTGCTCAGAAACTTGGCTGGGAATAGAAATTGAGAAATTGATTTCTGGCCAGAAATCAATTTCTGTTTCAGAAATTTTATCATGCGCAGCCTAAGCCACTGCTATAATTTCTCAATATAGACTGACTACTGTAGTCTTTTCAGATATTGTTAGACAGGAGACTAACGAAACTATAGTTAATCTATTGAGTATCCGTCAATTGGTTTCGGCCTACCATGGCCATCATCAAGAGAGCAATATCAGCTCTTGACCATTTTTTTTTTTTTTGTGAAATTTTTTAGTTGGGTTGGAGTCCCTATTCACTTCGAGATTAAGCATGCTAAAGCCAAAATCTCTAATACAAGCTAGTAACCACATTTGTAATAGTCGGAAACTTTGTGGTAAGACACACTTGCCTGACTACATCCTTAAAGGGTTCATGAAAAGATGATAAACCTAAAAGAGGCTTGAGAAATTTTCCTCAGAAAAGAGAGAAAGGGCTAGTTATCATCCATCTTGTACCACTGCAATTTTTTTTGCATTTTAAAAGCTACTATTTGCATTTGAAAAGTTGCTCTCCGCTTTGGGTGAGTTCTGCATCATCCCATCTAAAATCTTCTAACATTTCCAAAACTTCATTGCAACAAAACAGTTAGAAAGCATTACTCGTCCTGCATAATGTTTCGTTCACCGAGCTCGTAGATTGCAATTCTACCCTCTTCATAGAGCCCATCGCTTAAATTGAAGATGGCCGCTCCACACGGTTCAAGTCGAAGCTCGAACATACAAAGAACCCAAGATCAAGGCTGAAAATATAAAAGTTGCGATGTATTCCAATCAAATCCATTTGCACCATCCTCAACGCAACCCCCACCACTCGGACAGACCGAGAGCTGAAGGCAACGGTTGAACCACAGTGATCTTGAAGAGACATGAAGTACCGTCGGCTTTCCTCGACCCACCTCGGTTGCAGTTGTTGGAATATAATCCAAAGAAAGCAAATTATTTGTTGTAATGAAAACATCAACATAAAGAAGACGATAACAACTTTATAATATCCTTCTTTTTATGTACTTACAAATTTTGGAGAAGAATAAAATAAGATATTATTGAAAAAATAACATAAAATTGGAGGTGAGGTACGGATATCCAAATCTCCTTAAGGTGATTAGTTTCTGCCAATGGTGTTCCGCAGATTCACAAACTATGCCTCCCAAGATACAACACCTCGAACTTGTTTAGATTAGCACCATGCAAACAGGATTTAGTCGAACCGTTCAATTGAACCAGCACACTCAGAAAAATCATAAGAGTAAAGTAGTATTTCAAATCTCTTTTGGAATCCTTGTCTCGAATTGTACTATCGAAAACCTTCTTATGAAGCTCTATGCTCTTATCTATTTATAGAGCTTTAAAGTTTATGTATAGAAGAGATACATGAATTAAATAGACGCATGTATCCACGAAATTCATGAATCTAGAGACACGTGAATTTAAGAGATTCGTAAACTCAATAAATAGATGAATTAAAAGATAGGTGAATCTAGGAAATTCATGAATTTAATAGATATATAAACAGAAAAGATGTATCTTAATTTGTTAGCTTTCGTTGATCAATTACCCATAATTATAACAGCAGTCGTCCATCGAAATGGTTGGAACTTGAAACCGGTTCATCAAATCGCTCACTCCATCAGCAAGAAAACGACTCAATGCTGAGACGAGAGAGAAAGTGAGACGTGAAGGGTCTAGAGAGATTCACAAGACCCTTGCAAAAGGAGACGGAAAACGAGAGCAGAAGCAGGATTCGATCAAATCACATTTCATCCGCTTCGCCATCCTCAGCTGCCTCTTTAAATTTGATGAGGTGGTGTTAGGATAGGATGTCAAGCTATAACCTATTTATCGCAAAGACCTACTTGATGCGAGATCCGGCCATCGTTTGGAACTTTCTATAGAAAATTTCATTAGAAGCCCTGCTCGAAGTCAAAGCCAACTTTTTTTTTGGTCGAACTTAAACGGTATATTATTGCAAAATGGGAAAAAAGTCTCTTTAAGTTTAGATTTAGTAATTTAAATTTATCTTCTATACGGAGGATCCAAATCACTCTATAGCGGGAATTAAGGTTTATCCTCTCTCTATTTCGGACAAAGGGAAGGACAATCAAAGCTTAAGAAACAGTATCAAGTAGAGGTGATAGATTTGGGTCAGATTTCCATGCTACCCAACCTGACCCGATTCATTAGGGTTGCGTACTCGTTCTAACTCGAACGCGACCAGAATCGCATATGACTCAAATGCAAAACTCTTTTTTTTTTTAAATGATAATATGGTTGCTAGAGGTGAGCAAGACGGACCAACCATATTTAGATTACATTTACAATCTAAGAGATAATGTCTACATTGGATATGAGGGAAGATGTGAAAGTGTCGAACTTGAAGAGATGAAACTATATACAGAAATAAACATCAAATTATTTTCAAACATAAAACTATCACCCATGCACAAAAGTTTCACAAGAAGCAAACAAGAAAACAAGACCATATGGCATCTCAGTGAAGAGATGCTAGTACGACAAGCTCCTTGTATTCATCCGAAACATACGAATTCACCTATTGCAACTTCACTTGTTTCAGGGGTCACAGCGTTGGTATCCATCAGGCTGGCAGCTATTGCAGCCTCCAAGTCCTTATCTTCCATATCAGAAAGGGTATGATCAGTCTGATCGATTCTTTGAGGAGGAGGAGGAGGAGGAGGATGTGTTGTATTGCAAGATTTTATTGTTCTCTCGGCATCTTCAGGGGATAGCCACTGGCCGTAACCACTGGGGGCTTCCGACAATGAAATTGGGCACTCTCTCGGGAAATTCCCTCTCACTAGGAAAAGGCTCCACCCAAAGCATTTGAGAGAGTCCAAATAGGCAGAGAGATAGAACTTGGAGAGATGCTGTGGCGCTGACATATAGGCTGTCGAAGTTAGACCACTCTCCATTCACTTTCCTAATGCAGCACCAGTGGTCCTGCAAATGGCATATGAAGGCGTTTTCCAGCTCCGGATCTATCTGCGCTGGCTTGGCGACTGGTGAGTTCAGGGGGATGACCTGCAAGTCCCACACCTCTAAAGCCTTTTCAAAAACCTGCAACCAAAGATTTGTGTAATAGTTACGTACTCATGCCCACATTCAAGATCGGTGTGAAGTGTACATCGCATAAGATTGTCCAAACGAATAAACACACGAGTCAAAACATCCTATAACTATATACATAGAAATCCTTTCCAAATAATCAGAAAAGGTAAGCACATCTGCTTCAGAATCCAGCTGGAATTTCAGGAGGAAAGAAAAGAGAGGAGGAAGGAGGTTCTGGAAATGAAAGGACAGAAGTAAAGAAGGGGTGGCGTTCCCTTCAAATTTAAAATGAGACATTGTAAAATCTTATTGTCTATACGCAACTCTGAAGAAATGACCCATTGTTAACTCTTTTGACGATCGCCTCTAGATGCAACTATTACCACTTTAATTTTCACATTCAATCACTGAAATGTAGGAATCCTCTTGTCGGCAACATCGTTATCTTATGTACCTATCAGTAGATAGTCATATGTACTACCATTTCTCCAAATGTTCCAACAAGCGAATGAATGAGAGAGAGAGAGAGAGAGAGAGAGAGGCATCACAATCAACAAAATAACAGTATCTCAATTCCATCGATACCTTTCTCTTCTGATTGCCTCGTGTTATAGCTATACCACCTAGCTCATTGATAAAAGAGTGAGCACTACTAGTGGTACCATCTTTTCCAGAGCCCGAGGAAACATAAAACAAGAATCGCCATTATTATCTTAACAGAATGTTTAATTCCTCCTTCTGCAACAACTGCCGGGATGCATTAACGAAGATCAAGAACTTGTCAGATACTTACACATTAAATTATTGGTTCAAAAAGCTGCCCAAAGAGACTATTATTGACTCAAAGCTAATATACTGATGTCCACAGCAGTTTTTTTTACTAATATTCATTAAAAAAAGAATTTGCATCAAACCTAAACCATATCAGAATCAAAGCACCAAGGATTCTTAGTTGACGAAACAAAGGTCCACAAAAACTTCAGAATTCGCGGCAATAGTACGGTCAAGCATATCAGAGTTAAATCACAAATACACCTATACTAAGTCAAACAGGATGATCAATCAGTCTATCTTGATTAAGAAAAAGGCAACTTTCTTTTATGTGCCAAGATTTCAAATGCTAGTTAAATCACAAATACACCTATACCAAATCAAAGAGGATGATCGGCCAGTCTATCTTGATTAAGAAAAGGTAACTCTCTCCTCCCTTCCTTCACAAGATGCACTGCTTGAGTTTGTTAATACCGCACAAATAAATCTGCTCAACTACCGATGTGTCTTCTCTTCTGATAATGTGGAACTTGAACAAGTATCTTCATTTTCACTTCTTTTTCCCGTAGAAAATCTTATAGTTCAATAGAGGAAAAACTGGGGAAAGGACTCTTAAGATGCTTTAAACCACCTAACAAGTCCATGTGATTAATTCTTGCAAAGAAGGATTGTTATTCTAACTGAAGCACAAAACTTTCGTCGACCTTATAACTGCCACATGCAAAACAAACAGGTTAAAATTCCAGGAATAAAAGAAAAAGATGGCATATATCTTGCATTCCAAAGAAAAACAATCGGATAATAACTTAGATCAAAATTGGACAGGATGCGCAGCCTGCACAAGAGCAATGGCATACACACACGAACGGCACCCTAAAGCAGATGTGTGCAACCATATATAATAACCAAATAATGCTTTCTCGTGCATATGAGAATATGTGCCTAAATGAGGAACTAGAGCTATAAATTCCACAACCATGTCATGCAGCAAGTAGTGACATCAACCCACTGCACGAAGTCATAATCCAAAGGCAGAGGTGCAGTTAATGTGCACCTTCATGTTTGAACCGTTGTACAAGAAAAATTGCTCTAATTGCAAGACGAGGAAGCTCACACTTCCACTGGAAGTTGGAAGCATACACTCTTAATGCTTGACCCAAATTCATGAATTGTTTTAAGTAGCAGAACAAAGCATATTTAAGCACCCAGGTGAACATTTTGTGGCGAACAATGCGAAAAATTTCTGCAACTAAATTATTTCTAAGATTTTGTCAACTGTAGTTTCTCCACAAAGTTTGATTTTTTTCATCTTTTAGTCGACAGCTATTTATGTAAAGTAAATACAACTGAAAACAACCCTAAAGAGATTCAACAATGGGAAAAATTATCCATTAAGTCTTACGAATGAATGTCAAATGTCAAGGCCCCATGCGCAATGATAACAAACAAATGCCCACTTACAAAGTTGCACTGCCCAAATCATGCTGGTAGTCCACAGTTAGTATCTATCGGACCCATCATTCTTCTTTGAAAGTCATGAGAAAACCCATTATTCATCACACTCTGAAGCTATTTCTTGTCAGGTACATGCAAGGAACCTTACAGCCCTGCTCATTAAATTAGGATTTGGTTGGTTAAGCATCACATTAAACACATGGCCCAAAAGACTACAGCTTTTCAGTCCATCTCTAGGGATTTACAAAGAAGCAGAATCCACTTCGGTATATTGCACATTAGCATCCTCACGGATACTTGGACCCCCTCACATGCTCAGAAACCGTTTGATATATAGATTAAAGGTTTGCTGTATTATATCTTGCGGATTAAAAATCCTAGTTTTATTTTCAAGGCAGGACTAGATGCAAACGAAAAGGAGTTGAAACGGCAAAATTCTGAAAATTCAAAAGCTAGGCAGTGTTTTAACTGCACTTGATAAACAACATAAATAGATTAAGAGTATATCTTTGAAGCATCATGTTCAGTGATGACGTGTTCTTTTCAGATTCCAGTGAAATGTCTAGCAGAAAAAATCCTAAATTGGAAACAAAACTTGGAGATTGCTATCCCAAATCTAACCCATTTCGATTGATGAGTTGTCGCTTGCAATTTCTTAGGCAATTTAAATTAGTATGTCCTTAAAAAAATTTGATGCTTTTCACTTAACCCTAGACCAATCCGCACAATATTGGTTTTCAATTTTTTGGATTGAGGACCGATCCTATTAAACTTGAGAACGAGGACCGAACCGACCCAATAGGTTTAATCTGGTTCTAGGACCAACTGATAATTTTTCTATTTCATTTTTTGTACTCCCTAAAAAAACGATCGAGAACCGTACTGACCCAATAGATTCTATGACGAGCGAGGTCAGCTAAGAGAGGTGAGCGGCGAGTGTCAAGCGTGGGGTGAGCATTGAGTGGGGCAAGCAGTGAACAACAAGCAAGGCAAGCATTGGGCGACGGGCGGCACGAGTGACCAAAAGTGAGCAAGACAAGTGTCGAGTGGCGAGTTGATTGTTTCTTTTGATTTTGGCAAATTGAAGACTAAAATGACAAATAAAACAAAAGAGAACGAGTACTAGAAGAAGATGCCATGAGAATCTATTTATGCTCTTTTGGACGCCGTGATAACTCATCACAAAAACATTTTCCTCCTTTTTTAAATTATAACTATTGACGCTATAAAAAATATCATAAATCTAAGTTATTAAATAATGGTGTAAAATTACTTGGACTCCTCACCAAGGAGTTGTTTAATGTTGTTGACATCATTTGTTTTAAAATTTTCTCTATATAAAAAAAATTATAAATAATATCTATATGTATTAATGTTGGTTCGGGTTGGACCGACCCTTAACTCTTATGACTGAGAATCAACCTACACGGTGCTAGTCCAGAAATCTTTGGACCAAGGACCAATCTAGTCTCTTTGAGAGCTGAATCAGAACCGGCCGGGTTGGGCTAATCCAAGGTCGGTCCAAAGTTGACCTCAAACCAATGCTCACCCCTATTTCCCATGTTTACTCATCAACAAACCTATATTTTCAAACCATGTC
This sequence comes from Eucalyptus sideroxylon, assembly GCA_014182405.2. Lineage (NCBI taxonomy): Eukaryota > Viridiplantae > Streptophyta > Magnoliopsida > Myrtales > Myrtaceae > Eucalyptus > Eucalyptus sideroxylon. Next base: position 13,528,930 of record CM024548.2, on the reverse strand, counting down.
ATCATACAAGTGTATAAGATAGCATTAAACATATCCTATTAAATCATCCACCGAGTTAAGCCACATATCTGGTCGTTAGGCATTGACGAGGAAAAATGGGGCCGGAGAAGAAAATTTCACAATTCCCTTCCAATTCACACTTGCAAAGCGTCAGGCAATCCCACGATTTCAATCAAGTTAGTTCGCCTTTATTCAACTCCTCCACCCCTATGGATGGATGAAAAATGAAAGGACAACAACCAACTGTGTAGACTTCCGAAACAAAACTAATTTTTTGTCTTTGATTTGACAATCTTACAATTGCATGAGGAGCATTTAGATTTATGAATAGTCACATTGCAAAGAACAAACAGAAGCATGCTATAAAGCATTTAATGAGCAAGATGCTGCCATTTCTTGCTTTCGCGAAGTTCTTCACATTATGCCGATACATAAAGGCGTATTCTTCCATCCAAAGACAGATTGTTTTGGTAGCCATTCTATAATTGACTTATTTCTGAATTAGTGAAGTCCACAATTCCGATTTTGACTCAAAATCTGTCCCAGCAAGTGTATTAATGTTGTAACATATCGGGATTTTTCATCGGCATGATTGTCAAATTTAGCACCCATTTCACCGATACCGACAATTTTGTAGACTAACTTACAAGCATTAGAAGTGTGAGAATCTAGTAGCCCGACACACCATGTACTCAATATAAATTAGTACTAGGATGACCTAAAAGATCCTGACTATTGACGTATAGGCGCATATGCAGATTAATCGCCATGGATGATCACTCCGCATGGTTTGAAAACTAATTACTTGCCACAGCCCAACATCCGCATGAATAATCACCACCATCACACTTATCCTACAGTCAAAGAACGAGAGCTCCATTATAGCGAAATGAACACTAACAAGGATTTCCCAATGCGATAACAAACCACTCTGCCATCCGTCATGAAGTGAGAGCTCCAATGAACAAGAAACAACTCAACAGCGCCGTACAAAGCCATCGACGATCATTCCTCTTTTGCCTCGTCCACGTTCTTTTCCGATGTAGCCCGCCATGCTTTCCTTCTTTCTTTCTTCTTTTGTGTATTTTTTTTTTTTAAACTCGATACTTTTCTTCCCCACAAAAATTTCCACCTAGTGCTAGAAGGGCCCGAAGCCGCAATTTGACGAGTTGAGGCAATGGTGGTCTCTTCAATTGATGGGCAGGACCCGATTGGGCTCGAGTCATGCTGGCTCCCGTCTGACGAAATGTAATTATAGTTAGTGTTGTCAGGCAGTTCTGGATAATAAGTGATGTCGAGGTTATTATATCTCGACTTGCCCGGCGATCATCTCTCGCATTTATATTGGGGAGTTTTTTTTTTTTCCCAATTTTGAAGGCAAATCTTGTTCGGATCAACATGGAGGCGAACCCGATTAGCCATCGGTTTAAATGCGACAATAATGTGATTGGGCTTTTCAAATTGGGTGCCTTTACGAAGAAATTAAAAACTAGGACCGAAACGTACAGAACTAACGGAAGAAATTGAACTGACTTTAGGCATTTGAAAGATCAAAGCCTCTAGTTTGCTGCTTGGCTAACACGTGCAGAATCAAAAGTCACGTTGCACAAAATCTTGGCTGTGACTCTGTTCAGATTCAATCGAACTACTTTGCCTTGGGTTCTCCACTTGCAGCTTCCTCGTAGAGCAAGAAACGAGATTGTTCAGCTAAAATTGGTATTACAGATAGGGTATGTATCTCGGAGATTCCACCAAGCAATGGCCTTAGGATCTGTCCCAGCTGTGATATCGCTGGCAGAGAACCAGGTCCGGCCGGGATCGTTGCCCGGCCAAGACCCATGTTTCAAGTTGCCTGCGACAACTCCAACTCCAGCCCACAGCACACTTCATCCTACAATCAAATGCTCGAGTGAAGTAAAAATTTCCGAACTAAAATCTCATCACAAGGAACTCCATCCGTGGTAAACCTAATATCATATCTCATTCCTGCTCGAACAAATCGAACACAGCATTAGCCATGCCATTGCATCAGAGCAAATCGAACAAGCCAAAAGGAAAGTCTCGGACTCCGCTATTTGCATTAGAGCTAGCTGCTACAATTCCACAAGACGATTCGATGAGCCAAAAATGAGGGAATGCAATTCAAATTGAGTTATAGAGATACTGCCAAGCCGGACTTTTCTCATCGCAGTTGCATTTAATCATCTGTGCTACAAAGATTATTTGCGACACAACAACTTCTCGAGGTTTGACAGTATTCATCCACAAGATCTTGAAAAGTTCCAAGTCTATATTGATGAATTCGCCAGTCCATGTTTAATCTTCATGCCAACTACATTCAATCTGTACAAAACTCAAATAAATGCAGATCATCCAAGGTAAAAAAAAAACTAACTTTTTATTTTAAACACGGTGATATTTCACAAAAACTCGAGCTTCCAAGATAATCCGGGCCTCGACTGTGCCCCTTGGTCGAACGCTTTTGAGTTGAGGAGATCGGGTTCAAAGGTTTTTCTCTCGGAGAGAAATCAATTTGCAGAAATCTCCTCATTTTCAATTCATGTCAACCATCCCTGCTCACCAGTCGCATCTCCATCTTCGACTACTTTGAGAGTTGCCATCATTTTCACTGATCTCAAGCAAACAATGGTAACCATAATCATCACTTTCGGCCATTTCACTGCTTCGCCGAATGCCCCGTTCCACTCTGCTTTTGTGGCCGAGAATCTTCAAATACGTTGCCATCCGAACTCGATCTAGAATTATATGGATGAACGTCAGGCAGCAAGATGCCCATTTGAGCGCATTGGATAACAAGATTGATGAGCTGGCCTCACACGTTTTGCCCAATTCGCCAATGAATCACAATTTGCCCAATTCCCCAATGAACTAAAGGCAACTGCAGTTCTCTCCATACATAATACAAATAACTTTAGCGGCATAGAATGTAAGTCTTCTCTTTTAATGTCAGATTGGAGAAATTGGCATCGTAGCGAAAGTCGAATCTTATAATTAGAATACATGTATGGAGGTCGAGGTGCAGATCAGACGCGGGGATTCCAAGCAAAAATTACCTCGGTCTCTGTCTGTGCCAATCTTCCCTTTCATATGCAAAATCACAAACTCTGCTGTTGCATTAGAGCTAGCTGCTACAGTTCTACAAGACAAAAATCGACTGAAATGAGTTGATGTTGACATTAAACCAAACTTTGGATCAGAATCAGATTCACTTCACCAATGATGAAATCAGATGTGCTTGTCTACGGTGACCTGAATCATCCGTCCTGGAAGACTGCTTCAGCTTGACCCTCTCCAACAGGAGCATGTTTGGAGGAAAGACAAAAAGATCAGCACAGAATGGACCAGATAAAATTCCAAGTCTATACCGATGTATTCTCAATTCCATGTTCAGAGATCTCAACTGATTTAGTTGAGTCTTCATACCAACTGCGTCTAAGCCACTGCTATAATATATCATAGACATAAAGACCGACTATTGTAGTTTCTTCATATATTGTTAGACAGGAGACTAACGAAACTATAGCTAATCTATTAAGTATCCCCCAACTGGTTTCGGCCTACCATGGCCATCGTCAGGAGAGTGGTATCAACTCTCAACCAGTTTTTTTTTTTTTTTTTCAAAATTTTTTTAGTTAGATTGGTCCCTATACACCTTATACCACTGTAGTTCTCTTTGCATTTCAAAAGCTGCTATTTGCATTTGAAAAGCTGCTCTCTGTTCTGGGTGAGTTTTACATCATCTCATGTAAAATTTTCTAACATTTCCAAACTTCACCATGACAGAAGAATCATAAAGCATTACCCATCCTGCACAACCCCTTCATACTCGCTTCACAATCAATCATATCGGCATCGAATCCAATGCATAATATTTCGTTGACCGACCTAGTAGATTGTGCAATTCTACCCTCTTCACAGAGCCCTTCGTTTAAAGTGAAGACAGGCATTCCACATGGTTCAAGTCGAACCTCGAACATTTTGCTCAAAACAGAGAACCCAAGATCAAGGCTGAAACTATAAAAGTCGTAACACATTCCAATCGAATCCATTCGATCCATCCTCACCGCAACCCCTGCCAGTCGGACAGAACCAAGAGCCCCAGGCAACAGCTGAACCGCAGCGATCTTGAAGCCACACGAAGTACCGTCGGCTTTCACCGACCCGCCGAGGTTGCGGTCGTTCATCGGAACGGCCGGAACTTCAAACCGGTTCATCGAATCGCTCGGTCCATCAGCAAGAAAACGACTCGATGCAGACACCAGAGAGAACGTGAGACTGAGGGGGCTAGAGAGATTTACCAGACCTTGCTAAAGGAGACTGAAAGCAAGAGCGGAAGCAGCATTCGATCGACCAGATTTCATCAGGCTCGCCACCCTCAGCTGCCTCTTTAGATCTGATGAGGTGGTGTCAGGATATGATGTCAAGCTATAACCTATTTATAGCAAAACCCTACGATGCGATATCTGGCCGTCACTGGGAACTTTCTATAAAAAATTTCATTATATGTTTTTTTTTTTTGTTTGGTCGAACTTAAATGGTATATTACTGCCAAATGGGAAAAATCCTAAGTTAAGGATGGCAAAGATAGCCATCAATGGGTAATTTCATAAGTCTCTTTGAGTTTAGATTTAGTAAAGGAAGATCCAAATCACTATATAGTATCTCTTTCCTCATAATTTAGTAAAATTAGTTTTGATAGGTGTATCACAAATTTTGAAGATGAGGGCATCATCATTTTAAATTTTGACGTTAAAAGAAAAGCGGGCTTTGTAATTTCACAATTGTTCACCATTGGTACCATGGGATGCTCCATGTACATGCGTCGCACGGGAATATGCTAGATGAAAGAGAATATTAAAATATTTATGTGAAATGCGCCACGTTTCTAGCTGCAAATGATTTACGACATGAGCGTTACTTTAGAAAAAAAAAAGCAAAAGGAGAAGCAAACATTATTGTCCTCTAAGGACATGTAGTGGATTGTGGACCTTACTATAGATAAATAAAAAAATTTAGGTTTGGGAACATGCATATTAGTGAGGAAAAACTATGCTTCCCTAACAATTTTGACTCCATGCTTAAAAATAAAGACGAACCTAAGATTATATAAAATCGAATAGTGACATTTTCTTTATGTAGCGAAGCTTATCTGGGCGTCAGGATGCAAATGGGCCTTTGCTAAGTAAAAATGGCACCATCTCATTTGACAATTCTTAATGAATGGCAGACTTGGATTTGAGATTCTAATCCTCAATGAATGGCACCTTATATGTAACTTAAGCTCCAGTCAATTGCTATCGTATTCATGCAGTAGTTTGGGTTGCGCAAGTTCTCGCTCTTTCTAGCGGTGATCTTCCATTCGCGTCTTGATTGTTCTGTATAGCGGGAGTTGAAGGTTTATCCTTTGTCTCTATTTCAGACAAAAAGGAAGGACAATCAAAGCTTCAAGAGCAATATAAAATAGGGGTGTCTATGAATAGGGTTGGATTTCCATGCTAACCGACCCGAATCATTAGGGTTGCGTGTTTGCTCTGATCCAAACCCAACCTGAATCACTTATGACCCAAAAACAAAATCCGGGTTAAATCAAGTAGGTCCAGGTTAGGTTTCGGATTTCCTCTTTGTTTTCTTTTAACAATGTTATAATTGATAGGGGCAAGCAAGATGGACCGATTGTGTTTAGGCTACATTTACAATATGAGAGATATTGTCAACATTGGCTGTGACGGAAGATGTGAAAAGGAGAGTTGAATTTCAAGAGACGAAACTATCTACAGGGATAAACATCAGATTATGTTCAATATGAAAACTTTATCAGTCATGGACAAAAGTTTCACAAGAAACAAACAAGAGTACAAGACCATATGGCATCTCAATGAAGAGATGCTAGTTCGACGAGCTCCTTGTATTCATCCGAAACATACGAGTTCACCTTCATAGTGGGTTTTCCATCAGCCTTTCCTGGAGATACTTTATGCCCATTACAGTGGCTAAACCTGCAACGAGATTGGCTAAGGATTGGGTATACCATACTGCAGGGCAGGGATCACAGGGAGAAAATCTAAGATTTTGATAGTTTTATAACGGGATAAGTATACTAGAAGTGTCAAAAGTTGTGTACGGCGCTCATTTTAATGCCAAAAGTTCTCGCCGGCTCATTTAAGTACTAAATCGGAGGAAAAACGATTGATTTAGTGTCAACGGCGAGAAATTCTGGCCAAACTAATTATGTGTCATTTATAATTAAAATTATAAAATGACTAGGCAAAATTTTTAAAAAATCCAGTCCATGTGGTATTTCACGTGGCATGCTTAGCACTAAAGTGATTCTTTTTTAACAACAACTAGCATTGAAGTGATCACTTGAAAAAAAAAATTTGGCACTGAAATGATTACTTTTAATAAAATTTGGCACTTAAATGATCGTTATTTATAACTTTTGGATGACGTCGTTTAGGGGTTATATGCTGACTAGACACACTGGTGAGCCATGTAGGATTGAGAAATTAATAAAATATAGCCACGTCGGATTTCCAGCAATCCTGACCAGAGTTTACACTTAAATGATCGTTTCTTTTTTTTTTAAAGTAGCACTTAAATGATTCGGAAAAAACTTTTGGTACTAAAGTTAGCGTTGTACACAACTTTTGGCACTTCTAGTGTATTTATCCCGTTTTATAACAATGACCAGCATTTATCACGTTTTAACTCAAACAGCAAGTAATCAATACATTAAAGAAGCAAACTTCTTTGTTGACTACATATCATGCCTATACCAGTAGAGAGCAGCAAACAATCTAGTTGCAGAATATAACTCATAACAATGAGGAAAGACACTTCTTGAGCACTGCAAACAACTTCAGCTAACGCAAGCCAAAATGAAAAGTTTAGCAACCAGAAAAAGCTTACAACTAAGATCAATTTGCAGTCCAAAATCATACCACGTAAGAAAGAGAGAGTCCTTCACAGAAGACATAATTAAAGATCAATAATCCCAACACAAATAAAAAAATGGTAAGATTAGAACAACACATATCTCTCCCCATTACAAGCATAAAGCTTTATCCGAAACCCAAGCTCAGATCCAAAGCCTAATAGAGAACCAGATGCCAAAAGCTGGACTTGGCATCAAAGAAAAGCCAACCCAATAAAGCCACGACCAAGAGAACAAAAGGGTAAGAACAGAGAAGGTAATGTAAAAGAAAAGAAATACCAAATTCTTTCAAGTATCAGAAATTCCATGCGGAAGCTTTGCTTTGGCAGCAAAAAGGAAGAGAAGGAAGCAGTTGCTGCTAACAACTTGCTTTGCAAACAAAGTAAGAAATGAAGAAAGACACAATCACGAAATCCCTAATGCAAGATATGAAAAAGTAAATTCACAGTAAAAATTAAAAAATTAATTCAACAAGTACCAAGCTCCATCTTCATCAATCATCCAAAAAAATAGATATCGAGTTTGGCTCCACAGTTGTAGTTGGCAATTCTGAATTAAATTCATGATGAAAATGAGAATTAACGTATCCATTGAAATATAAAATGGTATAAATATTCTACCACCATATTTTTCACCTGGCTCAAAGATTTCAAGTTCTTCTAAGTCCTCAATTGAATGTTAAAATGGAACGGATCATAACCAATTTTGAGCATGTATAAGAGTCTCCACTTCCTCGGGGTTAAGGATACTACTGTTAAGGCAAAACCAAAATACTCAAGCAATGGAAAAGAGAATAGGATATCTTGAAAATTTTACTTTCCAGCAACTATATCAAAATCAGTGTTATAATGTTCACATTCTTCTTTCAAATATTTGTCCAATTTAGATTTTTTTCAAATAGATATTTTGTTGTTCCATTTTGCCCTTGTTTTCAAATGATCAACTTTACAAAATATATTTTTAAATTATTTATTTTTCATACAATAAAGAAAATTTAAGCTCCTTTAAAAAACCATCAATTGAAAAGGTGTCGCAATCAATTACTTTCCGAAACAAAATGGAAAGTATCATCTTTATATTTTGGATGATGATAGTTTCGGTGAAAATAAGTTGAGAAAAATATACCTCTCATATTCTTCTGCATATCAAAACAAAGCTTACTAGGCAAAATTCAACTTTACACTTTAAGAAAACATAAAACCTTACGCCTGATGTCAAGGCGAATTTCAACGGTGTGTTATTGCAACTAGATAAAATCATTAGTTAGGTAAGCTAAAGATAAATCTGACTATAATTTTATTAATCTCTTGAGTTTGGACTTAATAATTTAATTCGTTTAGTAAAATGACTAAACAATTGTTTTGATCGGTGTTTCACAGGGTTTGAAAGTGAGCACATCATTATTCTAATTTTAATGCTAAAAAGAAAGGCGGGCTCTTTAACTTCACAATTGTACACCGGCACGACCTCGTTGGATAGTCAACGTCATACAAGACTGCACTAGATGCGAATCCGCCATTCAGAAACGTGCAGCCCAAAGAAAAGTGGTAAAAAGTATTGTCAATTTGAAATTGAGTTCATACGAGACATAACCAATAAGTCCTAAACTTTTCAATTTTGTTAATTTAATTATAAATCTTTACAAGATTCTAATATAGTTTTCGATTAATTTTTGCCACAAATCACTAACATGGCAAGATGTCATGTAGGATGATTGGCAATAATTGAACCATCACGTAATTGATTTTCAAAGAAGATTGATTCAATTGTTTAGGACAAAATCGATCAAATTCGAAAGTTTAGAATTGAATTTGTGTATAATAGGTTTAAGATCAAATGGTTAAGTTTTTCTGTGTGGTGTGTAGAAGTTGCTGGTCTTTCTTGTGGCGATCGTGCTTCAAAAGCAGGTACCAAGAGCCAGTCAAGTTCACAGCAATTCTCACATACTTTTCTCACAACCTCTGCGGCTACAGTACAACGAAGAACCCTATAACTTATGGCTCTAGAAGATGATCAATTAATCATCATTCTTATCTTCCGATCTTCAGTTTGATAGAAGGATGATATCTTTCGATTACATACCCAACCAAGATGCGCTACGCATGGACTGTTATGTCAATCGTACTCTGCACAGTCTACTCGAGAGAAGGGGTGGAGAGGGAGGAGCAGGAATTCTAACGCTCAGATTGGATGGAGTGATTAGGAGGAAAGGGATTCACATAATTTCGAGTAGAAAGGACGAAAATAAGATACGAAGGGATTGAGGTATGATGTAATTTGGAGAGCAGCGTGGGAAAAAAATTGGAAAAAAGTTAGTCATAACACAAGTATCGTTCTATGTAATTATAAAAAGATGTAAAAGAAGGGAACGAGCGATAAAGAAGATAAAAAATTACTGGTTAATACACGAATCCCCTCGAATTCCTCCATATTTGAAGCGATTCGGAGGAATTTGCATCAAATTGGCCGGACCAACCCTCCTAACAAAAGAAGTTCAAACAATTTAGCGGCCTGCGTAGTCATTACCGAATAAGCAAGTTGGATCGAGCTGCTCGGGTTAGCTTGTTGCTCAATTTACTGACAACTCATTTAAACAACTTGACATTATTTCTGAAAAGCACCCAGCATGGCATCATCCTCCATAACTCTGTACAAACGCGACAGTTTTCCCCTGCTTTTTTAGCGGATAATCTCTCTCTCTCTCTCTCTCTCTCTCTCTCTCTCTCTAATGAAGAGGTTCGCAATAGATTCCCATACTCCAACTCGTCATTGAAAGGTGATCTCATTAAACATCAGAAAATCAGTTGAACTCATGAATTACAATTTGCTTCCTAACCTGCAAAAGCCCAAACTTTTTTGGCTAAATCTGCCCAAGCTATGACTCGTACAGAATACTGAATCCCCCTGGCATCTGCATCACTTGGGTACTTTTTTTTCTGCCACAGTACAATAAGGGGGTAAAGATGCGCCTACCAGTAAGGAAACTGTTGTGAAGAGGACACCTGCTGGAATTCCAGCATAAATGAGTAGTTCGATCTCCTCAGGAAATGTTCAAGGTAAACTATAATTCCTGTGTAAGTTCTGCAAGAACATGGCCTCCATTTCCTTAAGTTATAGCTCGGAATCATGGGCAAATTTATGTCGCTCTTCTTAGACGAGCAGATCATAGTGGTTTCTACCACTGTAGAGAAGCTTCACAACTTCCCTCTGTTTTCCCTTTCTTGAACCCTTCCGAAATTCTGATCCATACTCAGCAATGGGGATAAAACCCGAGCCCCATCCACCCCTTGTATGCTGTGGTATAGTCGAAAACGCATATCCGTCAAGATTGGCAAATAAAAAGCAATCTTATCTTCTGTTACATAAAAGTACTAGATAATGATTTCAACATCAGAGTATGCCATATAGTTTTTATCACTCAGATGAGTCCCGAACAATGTCATAAGCATCTTGAGATAAAACTTGAATCTCACTGTTCTAGGGCATTGCATCTTATCCGCCGATATACCAGTACACGCAGAATCAACTCTCAATACGTCTATATACCATAACCAACTTAATTAAATTCTCTAAGTACAACTAATCCAGTCACAACAGGGGGACTGATTGGGGGTACAGCATGAAAACTATTAGAAATACCATAATGGGAGCTGACTGTTTTGATAATCCCCTTCCACTATTATCAAGAACCAATTCACAAGTCCTCTACAAGGACCAGGGAACGTGCTTGAGTTATTTATCCATAACAAAATTCAGGCAGCTGAAAAAGGCAGAATTAGTCACTTTTCAGTGTCAGTGAGATGAGTTTAAGCATTCTAGATTTTGGTGTTCCTATCTTAACCATTATATTACTTCCACGACAAATTAGAATACCAACTTACACTGATAAGTGCTTATTGCCACGACACTAATATTCTGCAATCTCCAATTAAAGGAGAATTTGGAGATGCAATTACTCTGTGGAAATTGATATAGTTCAGGAATTCTATCAGTGACGTGTTTTCCAAATTCAATTGCACTACAGTCCAACAAATGTGAAAGACCGTGTAAGTTTAGAAAAATCTCACCTCATGCTCTGGAATATAAACAATGATTGGCTGCTTGCATAATTTTGAGATTACCTGTAATGTATTGGAACTGGTCAGCAGCTCAAGAAAAAATAAAGGGAGTGCTATTAGCAAATGAAACTGTTAAAATGTAGAGAACAAGAAGACAACGCCAGCTTCAATTAGCGGTTGAGAAACCTGGAAGAATTTACAGGCAACAAAGACTACTAAATTTGTCCCTACATGATCAATGGTACTGTTCAACTTGAAACCATAGTCAACCCTAAATTATACCCGAGAGAAAAGGAAGAAAAGAAGCACCCTATTATTTATGTCTTTACTAAGGGCTTAGTTTACCAATTTGCAGTTCTATGTACAATGAACAAAAAGGGGAGACAAATGTAGGCCACAGAGAGGAGTAAATTATGTTTAATTAGGATGGAAACAGTTTCTGACCAGCAGCTCTGACTCTCCACCCCAAAAATCATGTCGGCCAATTCGTTGGCAGTACCTAAAGAAGATTTGGAAAGCATCAATATTATCTCTGTAAAAGTATGTGGCAAGACATCCATCAATCAAAACAAACTAATTAAACACTTGGAAAGCTACTGAAAAGTGAGATGCAGCACCTTACCGCTTTAAAGACTCGTCCACGGTAATTGCCACCAATGCTTCTTCATATTGACGACGTTCTTCACCAGAGTCGCATATAATTTCTTTGACAGCCATCCGTAATTCATCTGGAATTTGATGTTCATGTGATTGATATGCATTACCCACATTGACAACACGCAAAATAAAAGATCGAACATTGCTATTTTCTAAAGTTTGTAAGCTTCTAAGTTTCCACCACTGAGCAAGCATACAACTTTCATCTCTATTACACAGCATTTGCCAGAAGAGACAGTTTTAATTTGTCCTCTGATTCAGTTTTTCTATTTCAAACCAAAAAGGAGAAGGATGTATTCCTTGATTCTAACCAACAGAGAGATAAGCTCATGTTTCAAGAACTTGTGAAAATATGGTCAATGAATCAAGTAATTTTGACATTCAGAAAGAAATGAGTAAGCAGGTTCAAGCCCTACCCACAAGACTACAAGCAGTGGATTTTACATGACAATGCTCAATGAACTAGGACAACCATGCATAAAACCCAAAAAAAAAAATCCCAGCCAAGGTTTCGGGCAGTCAATTAATCAAATATGCGACAGAGAGCAGATGTTTTGTTCAACTTCTGATAAGTAAATTCTACGATAACTGTTCAAGTACCAAGGTAAAAGAACTAGAACCATATCCTTGATCTTATTTGTGGGAATCCATTTCATCAGGCTCCAACTACATACCATTCTTGCATTAACTCAACTTTAAGGAACTTGATTACTACAGAACAGCTAACCAAGTCGGCTTTATATAAAGCATAAAAAAGTTTCTCTCTTGTGTTGACAGATCTTGCACCACAATGACCTAATCACAGTATGGCGACATCCAAGACAAGTAATCAAAATGACTATGGCTAAACTAGACGAATGTCAGAAATTGGATCAGGGAAATGCTTGGCAGGAGTAAAAGGAATTGAAAATGTTTAAATAGAAAAGGAATTGTGATCCTGTTATTATTAAATCATGGTACACCATAGGCCCGGTTCTGTTCCAGCATATAAATAGTTGACAGATCTTGCACCACAATGACCTAATTACAGTATGACGACATCCAACACAAGTAATCAAGATGACTATGGCTAAACCAGATGAATGTCAGAAATTGAATCAGGGAAATGCTTCGCAGGAGGAAAAGGTATTGGAATTGTTAAAACAGAAAAAGAATTGTGATCCTGTTATTATTAATTGTGGTATACCATAGGCTCTGTTCTATTCTAGCATATAAAGAGTTGACAGATCTTGCACCATAATGACCTATTGACAGTATGACAACATCCAAGACAAGTAATCAAAATGACTATAGCTAAACTAGACCAACGTCAGAAATTGAATCAGGGAAATGCTTGGCAGGACAAGAAGGCATTGGAAATGTTTGAACATAAAAAGAGTTGTGATCCTATTATTATTGAATCATGGTATCTCATACGTTCAGTTCTATTCCAGCATAGAAATAGTTCATGGTGGAGATAGACCATTGAGAAATGGTATCCTAAAAAATTAATATTGCCACTAGTACGATGAACATACCTGCATCTTCTCTCTCTTCTCGTGGGTTAAGAGATATTCCTTTGGTGAAGGCCATTCCCTTGACCTGATATCATCAGCAGCAGAAGTTATTTTGAGACGAGGTCAAGTTCTTTTAGTCCAACATAAGTCAATTTATAAGATATGAGCAGAAACAACATTGGAGGAGACTGGAGAGGAAAGAGCACTTGAGTTATATAGCAGCTATGGTCCATGGGAATCATAATCACCAGTCAAAAAATATGGTTATGGATACGATTGACTAATCTTCATGACTAGTAAGGCATTGCCTAGGTTGAATGCCAATGGACTCATATTAAAATTCTTTAACAAGAAAAAACCAGAAACTAATAACTTTCACTAGCTAGCTCAGAATCTTTTCGGCTGTTCTAGCAACACTTTAAGAAATATGGGTGGCCAATATCGGAAGAAACCTATCAGAATGCATGTCAGGCCAGGATGCACTTTGAAAATTATTTACCAAGTCCCAAGTGTCCTAAATGTTGGAGCAGACTGCTCGGTCCAATTAGTTGGACTATGCATTGGATTGAGATCTAACTTGGCCTAGATGATTGAACCTTCAATGGTTGAACAAAGGATTAAATCAACATTGACCCAATCAATTGAACCAGTATTATCAGAGAGTTTAACCGGTTAGCTTGGTTGCTTTTTTCTAGAAGGAATTACAGTGTGGTGACCATGTTTTGAACAGCAGATTTTAAAGCCCCAGGACATGCCACGGAGACTTAAGTGCCACTGTGATGCAGTGGAATCAAGGTATTTACTGAAAACAGTGGAAAACAGCCATCTAATTGAAGCTGAAAATGAGATAATCCAATCTCCAGTGCCTAGAAAGAACAATCCGTAGCAATCAACAAAAGAACCACGAATTTATCAGCTAATGCCCATAATGGTCCCTCGGAAAAAGATATGTAGCCTTAGCTCTACAATGAGAAGGCGTTTCACTGGTAAACTACAGCCAAATTCTCGAAAAATCGCCCATTCGAAACACGACATGAAAGATAGCCTCGAAAACCCTATGAGAAGTCGATATTACCAGGGCACGGAACATACAGCGCCCATCTCCGGCGACTTTCTGCACCGAGTAATGCTCGACTTTCTTCGCCGCTGCCGGCGGTGATCCTCTTCCTCTGGAAAAAAATAAAGAAAGATAAAAAAGGCACAATACGGCATGAATCACGGCATGACATGTACAGCAGACTCAATCCTTCACCCGACCGATTACGAATCGAACGAAAAGCGAGTCCAGCAAAATGCAACCGCGACGAAACAGGCACGGAGGCGAACGCTACAATCTCGACCCTATCAAAAGCCACAGCGCTAACCGAAACCGTACACGGACGACGCGATCCTCGCGAAGAACAGGCGGCCGCCGCGTCCGGCGAGCTCCAGGGGCGAAGCCGCGGGAAGGCGGGGGGCCGAGATCGAAGGGGCCGGCGAGGAGAGGAGCTCGAACTTCGCGGTGCCGTCTCTGAGCTGCTCGAGGATACTCTCTGGCCACCAAACAAGAAACTCGATTCAGCCACGAGAAGAAGAAGAGGAGGAAGGAGGAGGAGTTGACTCCGGTCGCCGGGAGGTTGACCGGCGGACGAATCCTCGGAAGCGAGGTTCCGGTGCGCGCGCGCGAGAGAGAGAGAGATTTACCGTTGAGAGGCATTTTCGCCATGGGAGCCGAGCAGCTGCGAAGTGGATAATGCCGTTGCTGGTGCTTTGCCAACGTGAGAAGCCGTTCCGCTCCGAGATGGAGGTCTCAAGGAGGTTTAGGGTGGATTTGTTTAGCAAAAAACTGAAGATTTGAAAAATATATTTTTTTAAATGATTATTTTTATAAATTAAAAAAAATGAATGAATGAAAAAAATCTAGTATCCTTAAAAAGTTTAGATTTGAAAATATTTTATTAAATAATTATTTTTAGGGATATAAGTAATTATTTTTAGAAAAATATTTTCAAATTATTTTTTTATGAAGCAAATGGAGTTTTAAATGTTTATTTTTATCATCTTTCATGCCCTTTTATTAGATGATCCTACTATAATATAAATTATATAATGCATCTTTCTTTTTTTTAATCTCCCTTTATTCATTTTAATATTTATTATATTTTAAAATAAATATTGAAGTTGTAAGTCAATTCTAACACGTGAATACGTGGTTTCATATATAATCCATCAACTTGTGATATATATCTTTGTTTGGCCAGTATTTCTTTTATCATCACTCGGAATTTAATCTCCTCTAGAGTTTTGA
The DNA here is from genome assembly GCA_014182405.2 of Eucalyptus sideroxylon. Taxonomy (NCBI): domain Eukaryota; kingdom Viridiplantae; phylum Streptophyta; class Magnoliopsida; order Myrtales; family Myrtaceae; genus Eucalyptus; species Eucalyptus sideroxylon. The sequence goes on along the minus strand of CM024548.2, from coordinate 13,513,477 downwards.
AGTCTTCCTCAATTCCTTTATGTATCTATAATATAAGGAGTACTGATATTGACACGCGATACGACACGACAAGTTAATACGTCGTTTTTCAAAAAATAGAGAATTTTGACACGTTGAGACACGTTGTATATTAAATGTATATTTTTATATATACATAATAAATTATCATTTTTATGATTATTTAATCAAATTAATTTTATTCAAATTCACAAATAAATAATTAAAAAAGCTAGAATGAATTTACACTAAAAACATTAATCTACCATTTATTAAAATCATTCATTGCTTTAATTTGACAAATTCAACTATATTTAACATTTCGGACTCACATGTTAGATATGTTGAAAGAAAAAAAAAAAAACTTAAAGAATGAATTGTGTATCGCCGAAAGTGAGAGTTAGAAGAGAAGAAAATATTAGGTTTTTATTATTTTTATTATTGTGTTTTTTTTTTCACATATATATATTTTGACATCTCATTTATTGAAATTTTTAAAATTGGCATTGATATCGAAATCACGTGTTAGAAACTCGTATATTGTAATTTTGAGTATCAAAAAGGTTAACTAGAGGTGTCGGATTTTTCAATATGCGTTGATCGAGTGTCGGAGAGTGTTTATGAGTGTCAAAGAGTGTTAAACATATGATTAAGTGTCCGACACGACACGAAAACTCTTAGAGAGTATTGATGCTTCATAGTTTGTAACATATTTAAAAGAAGGTGTATAAATTTTCGAAATCTCACTCGTTATTAGAGGAATCAAAACACAAAAAGATAGACCTAATTATGAGCTTGGAGTCCCAATAAGCCTAGGCCCTACATGTTTTCACTCTTTTTTTTTTTTTTTGTTTATGAACAGAAATTCTTTCTTTTGTTAACCAAAAAAGAAAAAAACGTGTTTGTTTGCGTTTAAGCTGTTTTTTTTTTTTTTCGTTAGGAACAAAAAAAGAATGTAAATGAGAAACAAAAAAATTGTTTTCTTGTTCTAGAAACGATTTCTTGTTCTAGAAACGATTTCTTGTTTCTTGTTTCTTCTTCTCTCTCTTCTCTTTTCTTCCTCTTTTCTTCTTCTTTTCTCTTTTGGCGACGCCGCAAAAGTCGAGGGTGGGCGACCTCACCGAGCATCGCGGCAGGCCGGGCGAGGCCGCGCCTCGCCATGGGCGGGCGAGCTCGAGCTCGCCAGATCCGACGAGGCTGCCGGGCCCCATCGGCCGTGGCGGAGGCCGGCGACCGGCCAAAAAAGAAGAAAAAAAAAAAAGAAAGGAAAAAAAAATTAAAAAAATTTAAAAAATTAAAAGAAACAAAAAAGAACATAAATTTACCAAACGTGTTTTATTCATTTTGTATTAGAAAAGTTTACCAAACGCATCTTTTTGTTTAAAAATCGTTCTCCCAGAATTTGAAACGTTACCAAACGCGCCCCTACTCGAACTGGACTTGAAGGCGCTTTTTGGACACGCTTGGATAAGGGCGTTTGATGAGGAAATCTGGGCCTATGTGGAGACTAATGTAAAACAAATTTGATGGGCCGACTTTGGTAAAATTTTAGGCCCGATCTTGAGGCCCTCCTCCGCCCAATGAATTCGCCTTTACAAGTAACGATAGGAGTTCCTTGAATGTTTGAGGTGATTATTGATAGGACATAGACAGAGATTTTGTCGACCTTGGCGATAAGTTTTGCTGATCAGAATATTTTTGATTAAGACATACCTGATGTGCTTGAAAAATCATGTCTTAAGGTTCAATAAACAAGTGGGGAACATGCACAGACAGATGAAAATTGATTCTCAAGGATAAGAGAAGAATCTGATGCAAGATACTCAATTTGGCTTGAGTTTAAACCCGACATTGAACAAGCATGACGGAAAGTTTTTATGCTTTGGGTGTCAAATTGTGCAGTGATAATGAAAATTCGAGTGACACGAGCTCTTTTGTTTTACGTAAAACAAATGATTTCAAAAGCCAATGAAAAAAATGTTCATTATCAATAATAATTTATGTCTAAATATTTGATGGATAATGAAAATATTTTTTTTTATTTTTATAAACAATACAAACAATCATTTATTTAAAAATACTTATCAAATAATTTGCTAAAGTGTATCTTATGGCTAGTTTTACTTTATAATGTATATATTATTGATGGTAACTAGCCAAGTAGGGTTTGGTGCTAACTTGCTCGTCTACTCCTTTGTGAATTGCCACAGGACTTCAACATTGCGCCCCCAGCTTGGCTTGGCTTGGCTTGGCTTTGCTAATGGAGCGGTTGAGGTCTCGAATTGGGTAGGTGTATCATTGGGGTTGTTACTTGTGGCATGATTAAGTTTCGGATGATTCCCGTGCTTAGCATTGTATTTTCTCAAATCAACCATTTTGGTCCAACCAGCCATACAAAAAAGATGTTTCACCGAAGTTTGCATTCGCAACAAAATACCTTTCATTGAAAATGACTTTGATTTTAAAAAGAAAAAGAAAAAAAGATAGGTTCTATGGTGACTTCAAATATGAAATATCACAAATACATAAGGAAACTGATAATTTCACTTTAAATAAAACAAAAAATATGTCTGAAGACATAAAGATAATGCAAAGATTTAAAGATAATTGAAAGATAATACATTGTTTATGTGTTGTGTGAGGGCTCTTCAAAGAGTATAATGTTGCTATTTGAATTCTATAGTCGGTTAGCGATAAAGGTTACAAGAGGCTATTGATTGTTATATTAACTCCACTATGTTGATATTTTCATGACTCCACTATCTTGATGGTTTCTTCGACTTCACTATCTTGATGTTGCGTTATTCCACTACATTGAGAGTTACTTCTTTGATGGTTACATATGAGAATGTGGACTCCACTTTTTTTTTATCGATTTCTTTGAGCTATCAATTCATTAAGCCATCGATTTTTCAACTTGTCGATAATTGTGTTTATAAATGACCATACTTTATTCTTATTGACTAAGTCTATTATGTCAATAATAATTAAATATGCTTTTTTTTTGGTGTAAACAGAGCCATATCCACAACATTTGTGCAAGTAATGCCGTGATACACGAATTTAGTTTGTCTAAGCTCTTTGACGAGGCATTTTAAGGTGAAAACAAATGGTAGTACCTTTAGAAAAACACGATAATTATTTTAAATGATACAAAATAGGAATTACACAAAAAATTGACAAAATTTGGGCTTAATGCCTTAAAAACTCCCAACTTTAACTATTGTTCCAAATTTATCATAAACTTTTTTTATCTCATTAAAACCTCCAACTTTTTAGTCCAATCTCAATTATACCTTAAACGTTTTTTTATCTCATACTAATCACCAACTTTAGGTCCAATCCCAATTCTATCACAATTTTTTTCTCATAAAAAACTATCAATTTTTACTTGAGTCTTACATTAGCCATTATTAACTCTTCATCCAAAATTGCCTTTAGGGATGCAATATTTCCACGTCATTACTTTAGTTTTTACACAAATTTCATACCAAGAAGATGATTTTTAGAGATATATTTTCAAGTAAAATGCAAACGGCATCTTATTGAATATGAAATTTTGGTTAAAACTATAGCAATTAAGATTAACTTTATGCAATTGCTCTTATTCATCTTCCTTCCACCTCGCTCGGGTATCTTTGATTTTACGCTTAGTATCAATCTTTCATACTTAGGAATCTTCCATCCCTTGCGATTGGAGAGTTCATACTTGAAATACTCGGCTTGGGACACCGAATAGTTTGCACTCAGGAGTTTTCTATCTCACAATTATCAAGAGGATTTTTGGATGGAGGATCAATGGGGGCAGATTTGAAATTCAAGTAAAAAGTCGGTGGTTTTTATAAAATGAAAAAAAAATGTGATAGAATTGAGATTATACTTGAAGTTAGGATTTCTCATTTCACAAAAAAAAGTATAGCTGGGATAAACCTAAAATTGGTTTATTTTTCAAGGACATTAAGCCTAAAAATTGAAAGTTTTCTCTTTTGTAATATTAAAAAGCTACCAAATGATAACTTCATCAACGTACCTAGCGCACCTCGAGCCCGAACCCAAGGTCCCGCTGTAACGGCCGGAACCAGCTGAGCTTGCGACGTCTCGAATTTCGCCTCTGCTCCAATCAAAATCCCCCCTCGCATAGGAAGTATCGAGACCCCCGTTCTCTCTCTCTCTCTCTATCGCAGTCCCAAAATCGTCCTCGAAGTCTGACGATCTCCCCAATGCTCTCTCCATCTTCCGTCCCTTAGTGTTCTACTCTCTCTCTCTCTCTCTCTAGCAGCTCATCTTCCACCTGGCCTTGCCCGGCGGCGACGCTCGCCTCCGACCTCCCGCCGCCGCCGCCCCCGCCGCTGCCCCGACCCGGCCGATCGCGTGAGGCAGTCGGGAGAATGGCTTCCTGACCAGGCCGTCGGCGCCGCTCCCCGGGGCCGCGGCCTCCGATCTCTTCGGGAGCTCCGGCGGCGCCGGCGTCCGCGAGCTTTCGCTGAGGGCCCTGGGGAGGGCGCGGCTGGGCGCCGCGGGGACGAGGAGGGGCGCGGGGTGGCGCGGTGGTCGCGAAGCTCCGGAAGGTGAAGAAGCACGAGTACCCGTGGCCGGACGATGCGGATCCGAGCGTGAAGGGCGGGGTCCTCAGCCACCTCTCGCACTTCAAGCCGCTCAAGGAGAAGCCGAAGCCCGTCACTCTGGAGTTCGAGAAGCCGCTCATGGAGCTGGAGAAGAAAATCATCGACGTGAGTTGAGTTGATTCTCGCGTCGTGTGTGGGCGGGTGGTTTTTTCGATTGAGTGACTGCCTGCCTCCTCGCCTTAAGCTGATTGCTTTGGAAAAAATTGTGAACTTCGGTCCCTTTGCAGGTGAGGAAAATGGCGAACGAAACTGGCTTGGACTTCAGCGATCAGATTGTCTTATTAGAGAACAAATATCGACAGGTTTGGCATCACTGCTCTTGTGTGGCATTCAATGGTAGTCCAGAATTTAGAACCTTTTCTACACGGTATCATGTAATTCACATTACTTTATTGATGTGTTCAGGGAGTTATGGCCATATGTTAGACTAACTCAATAGTATCAATCATCATACGGTTGATGACTATCGATTATAACTGGTTTGGTTAGGAACCAGCGGTTCATGCGGGGATCACAATGTGGTCGTTTGCCTATAGCATAGAGTGCTTCTGCTGCTTTCTGACCTGGATTTTTTTTTCTACTGCTTATAGCTTTGCAGGTTAAGAAATAGAATCTGAATCTAATCCTCACAATCTAATTTAAAATTAAATTGTCCTTGACGAACAATGGCCAAACAAACAAAGAGCTTCCCTGGATATACCATTTACAATTTTGGAAAACTTGGCCAACAATATCAAAGTTTTACCAGTTTGCTCTCTCTTGCACTATAAATTTGCACCACCAATCAGCTTGTTTGTATCTTATAAAGTAGCAACCTGGCTGGAGAATGGAAATGATTGATGAGAATTTTTGGTACTTGAACATGGAGTGGTGCAAAGAAAGATCAGGGGACTTGTCAAAACGTTTTCCTCCCATGTTTAGTGCTGTAAAAGTGGGTTTGTAGAATTAAAAAAGAATATGGTTGCTGTTGCTAATGGTTTATCAAGGATGGAGTAATCTTGCATGGATCAATAATAGATTCTAAAAACTCATTTAAAATGGGATGGACATGAAATTGAGTCTCTTGAACTGAAACTTGTTGGCAACAGGCGAGGGAGGATCTAAAAGTCAATATTAGGATTTATTTCTAATGACATGGTTAGAAAACTTCATAGAAGGATCTGGAGCGTGACTCACCTAAAGAGCACATTATGAACATAAAGGTTAAAAAAAGAAAAGAAAAGAATTCAGGTGAACCAAACTTCCCACAAAAATAGGGAGTTTTGCTAGTTTCTAGTGCTTTACAACGAGATTTCCTGAAAATTATCAATCTGAGCATAAGCCTAACCAGTCACCTTTGCTTGAAAATGAATGCTCAATTGTATGGCCTAGCTTAGGTTATATGCCCTGATGAGTTTTCGACTTGTCTTGATATGACCATGAAATGACTTTGGAAGCATACTGTATTTGTCTCCATGAGCTTTCAAGGAAGGAGAAAAACTAAGTTCTTTTGCATTACCTATAGGCCGCACCTTAGATTACTTTTTCAGATGGGGTTTTTGTCAGCTTTCTTGTTTGGTACAGTTAAGTGATATTGTATTTGATGGGGTGGGGGAGAACCAAAAGACATGAAAAGACTCTTTCAGATTGAATGCCCTACATTATTTCTACTTATGTTACATAGATTCAGATGATTATGACCTATACCCCAGTTTTTGCCAATTGTTAGATTAAGTTTCATTAAAAATTGATTTTTTTTTTTTTAAATTGTTAATCTTTTGGATGCTACTAAAATGTTCTTTTCATGGTTTATTGCCTTATGTACAGGCTTTGAAGGATTTGTATACTCATCTGACTCCTATCCAACGTGTGAATATTGCCCGACATCCCAATCGGCCAACCTTTCTTGACCATGTGTTTAGCATTACTGATAAGGTATTCATGCTCTGGCTTATCAATTGAAAATTGGCCTCGTGCTTCTGTATATATGTTGCTTGATTCTATCCTGCGATGCTTACATACCACTCAGGACTTATGTCTTCTGCACCATCTTTTCACCAGTTTGTGGAGCTTCATGGAGACAGAGCTGGATATGATGATCCTGCCATTGTTACTGGTATAGGAACCATTGATGGAGAAAGGTACATGTTCATGGGCCACCAGAAGGGGAGAAACACAAAAGAAAACATTCAGCGCAATTTTGGAATGCCAACTCCTCACGGGTAATACCAATAAGATGGATATACCTTCAGTATACCACACAACCTTAGAGTAGATTTGGCATCTGGACAGTGCATTGTCACTTAGTTGTGTTTTACATTGGTAAAAGTTCACAAACTAACATCTTGATGCTAAATTAAGTTGTTCTTTTACTTCAGTTACAGGAAGGCTCTACGGATGATGTATTATGCTGATCACCATGGATTCCCCATCATTACTTTCATTGATACACCTGGGGCCTATGCAGACCTTAAATCTGAGGAACTTGGCCAAGTAGGTGAAACAATACACTCTTATCTCAATTTGCACTGTTCACTTGCAAATATAACTGCAAAGATCTGTTTGCTTCATTTATGTGCAGGGTGAAGCCATTGCTCACAATCTGAGGACTATGTTTGGTCTGAAAGTACCTATTGTTTCTATTGTTATTGGAGAAGGTGGCTCTGGTGGTGCTCTTGCCATTGGCTGTGCGAATAAATTGTTAATGCTTGAAAATGCAGTTTTCTATGTTGCCAGGTAATTTGAGTATCATTGCTTTCATTGCAAATGGGAAATATATTCCATCACTCGATGTCCTTGCCTGCTTTCCTTTTCCTTGGTTAGATGGCTAAGAAATGTTAGTGGGTTGCTATGTCAATTTAAACATGCATATTTCTGTTTTTTGCAGCTTAATCTATGACAGAATTTTCATTTGGAAGTATATTCATCATATTATCGTATGCATGAGTTTGTGATTATGTCCTCTATGGGCATATTCAGGGTCCCATATTTTAGCCATTCAATTTATGCTGTTCTCCTGTTTGCATCTGCTATTCATCTATGCATTGAGGAACTCTGCATTTTGCCAATAACTAGTATGGGCTCCAGACAAATGAATGCGAAGTGTCCTTTTTTTTTTTTTTTTGTGTTTTTTTTTTTTTTTTTTGGGTGGGGGGGGGTTGGAATCTATTTATGCTGTTTTAGTGCTTGAGTGTGGGGAGGGAAAAGAAAGGGGACAGAATGTGGAGAATGGAAAGTTAGATGAAATAGTTGTTTTATGTTTCTTGGGATATGAGGGAAAAATGAAAGAGATGATTCTGACGGAAATATTGTCTAGTGGGCACACTAGTTTTGTTCCCCACCAAAATGGAAAGAAATTCCATTCACCCATTTTGCCCTCTATTTATTTAGAAATTATGCACAATATATGCTTGCACAGATGATCTTTTGGAAGGTATTACTATAACTGACATTGTTCGGCTTTATTCCTTTATAACTTGTTCTTCACTTTTCATTCTTCTATCATATTTATCCAAGCACAAACAGAGAAAGCAGGTGTCTATCTCTCTTCATTCATGTCTCTCTTCTTCACCACCTCAACTTTCTTTCCTCCTCTACTAAATTTTCAAGAATAGCATAAGAGATGCCATTCAAGTCGATTTTCCCTCCTCTTCATTGTGTTCAATCCTGAGGAAGAGATTATATCGTGTAGCAAACAAAATTCACTATATATTTGCTTTTGAGATATGACCTCTAGACTTTTGGGATGACTAATTCTATGTAGTGAACTCATAAGTAAACATAAGAAACTGTTAAGAGGTATTTCTTTCAGTCACCTTGGAAAACATATTTTCTGGTGAAGGAACAAAATTGTCTGAATTTCTTTGTGTGTCTTAGATTTCCATTCTTATAGTGCTGTTCTGGTTCTTCAATCATGGCAAGGCAGAAATCACGCTAATTTTTTTCCTTCATTCAACATTTACTCGCATTATTTATGTATTCACAGAGACAGATTTGTGCATATGTAAATTGCATATGGGCGTGTATGTCCATCCATATATATATATGTATATATAAGTGTATATATACATGCATATGCAGAGAGACTAGGATGCTCATAACTAACATTAGCTTGATCAATGACAAGGACTTTTGATATGTGTTTATTATCACCAGAAGGTTGCCTAATGCTCATGTATGATCAATGCCCTAGACAATTTTGTTTGTCTCTGTTCCTGAATGCCAGTATTTGAGCCTAAGTTGCTACAGTATGCTGTTGATTTTTTGAAATGCTGAAGCTGTATTCCTTTTGCTTTTTTGCATTTATGTCTATCTGTTGCACCTAAGTGATTTGCTTTCCTAAAAGTACTTTGTCTGTCTGTCTCTCTCTGCTTTTCCCTTTAGTCCTGAAGCTTGTGCTGCAATCTTGTGGAAGAGTGCTAAAGCTTCTCCAAAGGTGATCACAATTATTTAGTGCTGAGTTTCTCTGCAAGCAAAGATTTTATAGATGAACACTTAAATATCCCCTATTCTTCAGGCTGCTGAGAAGCTGAAGATTACAGCTACGGAGTTATGCAAGTTACAAGTTGCTGATGGGATCATTCCAGTATGTCTCTTTACCCTATATAGTCTGCTTCTGTGAACCACTACAATTTGTTTTGGGTATCCTGAGGCCAATGGATTTAGTCTCTAAAGCATTGAGAATTGTGACTAAAAATTATGTGCAACATAAACTTGAAGAAAGATGCTTATGAATATTTATGTCATGTCAGATTGGGTATCTTTTGCAGAAAATCTCTATCTCCCCTTTCAATAATGAACTTCTGCAGAGCCTTCCACTTCTCATCACTGCACCATTTTAATTTCATCTTCTCTTCATATTTCTTTTCCTTTCCTTTTATATTTCTTGCCAATAGATGAGCCAGCTGAAATTGGTGGTCCTCATACTTTTGCCTTCTCTTGGTTCTACTTTCATACCCTGTTAATTTAGGGGGATCTTGTGAAGTGATCTTCAAAGAAAGCCTAATGTTCTTTAATTTTTTTCACAAAGTTTCTTTAATGACCATATGGATTTTTACCATGATACCTATACAATACATTTCTACAAAAATCATTTCAGTATTTGTTGTATCACAATATATCAATGCATCTAGGATGCGGCGCTCACGGTTGGCCTCAAAATTAACAAAAAGATTTCAGCACACAATTGGCCCAACTATAACCTTGTCAGTTTTTACCACTGTACTAATAAAAACCAAAAGAATATGTTAGGGGCTTACCCGCCACCCCATAAGTTATACAAATGTATTAAAATTATAAACAAACAGTGGTGTCTAGAAATTGTATAAACACACATGGCGACAGATCTAGAAATGTTCCTTAATTGGGGCAAAATTGCGATGATAATTTAGTATAGTTTTCGTACACTTAAAGATATGCCAAAATCAATACTATATAGGTTTTCTCTGTATATAGGAACTACATATTCATCAGTCTAGGATTTCTTTATTAAATTTCATTAACTAGTGGGGGCAAATTGAAATAAAAGTATTTACTATTGACTCAGTCATCTATTTTTTAATGGATGTATTGGAGGCAAAAGTTGTTTTCTAGGCCAAAATAATTTATACACACCTTTGAAACTTCAATGTATTTTTATTGTTTTGAAAAAAATAAGTGGGGGCTCTTATGAACATAGATCTGTCCTCTATAGACACCAAATAAAAACAAGCATATGTATCTACAACTTTAAATATGGATAATGTTATTACTCCTTTTCTGTTATCATCTTGGTGGTCTTGAATTTGCTCGACATGGTTGTTTGATTAAAAGAAACATGGTTGGAACATACCAATTTTTGTGGGGGGAGTTTTTACTTTCATAACATAGAAAAAAAGAAAAATTGCATACCTTTTCTGGCTTGCTTAGTATTGATCCAATAATTAGTGCCAAAGAGATTTAGACCAAACGGAAAATGGAAGATATCGGATTTAATTGTATGTTTTATTAGCAGAAATGATGTAAATGCCATGATACTTTGCCATTGCATTTTATTTGATGATGGTAATTGATGCATTAATCAACGTGATAAAATTTTTTGACAGTTATACGTACCATTTTTTGCTATCATTTCTTGTAATGATTTTATTGATCATTTTCGTATTCCAAAATTGTTTTGAGTTAAATAAGAAGTTGGTCAGATAGTTTAAATTAAATGGGTGGAGTGCTATTTCACTGATAAGTTGAACTTCTGGTGAATAATGTCACTTTTGCATGGAAAATAATTGCTTTAAGAGACAGAGGACCTAATGAACAAAAGTTGAAAGTAAATATGATCGAAAAATGTTTCTCAAAGTGACTTATAAAATATTTTATTAGAATGTCGCATAAAGAGCAAACAGTCAAGCTATAATATTCACGCCATCCGTGCATTGCACGGAGTCATGTCCTAATTTAATGAATACTATGATATTCTATTGCAGACATTTAATGAGGAAGAAAATTATTGAAGTCATCACCTCGTGTTGTTGGGACATCATTAACTTACTTTGTGTGGATATCATGACAAGAAGGTTTTACTCTTGGGTGTGGTTTGACAGGAGCCACTTGGAGGTGCCCATGCAGATCCATCTTGGACCTCGCAACAGATTAAAAATGCAGTGGTTGAAGCTATGAATGTCAGTATCTTTTAGTCTTTTTGCATCATTATCCAAATGGGTACTAACTCCTTGATTTATTCAGGAGCTCAAGAAGATGGACACACAAGAGCTTCTGAAGCATCGCATGCTTAAGTTCCGAAAAATTGGTGGATTTCAAGAAGGCATCCCTGTGGATCCCAAGAGGAAGGTCAACATGAAGATGAAAGAAGAACCTCCACTAGGAATGATTTCCGAAGCAGAACTGGAGAGTGAAGTGGAAAAGCTGAAACAGAAGATTGTAAAAGCGAAGGAATCATCGGGTGAAGCTTCCGACAGTGGCCTGGATGAATTGATAGAAAAATCAAAAAGGAAGTGGATCATGAGTACTCCGAGGCAGTTAAGGCCTTAGGCTTGGATGAAAGAATGTCAACATTGCGAGAAGAATTTGTGAAAGCTAAGCAACAGGAGCAACCCTTGCATCCTATTTTAATGGATAAGATTGATAAGCTGAAGAAGGAGTTCGATGAAGGCTTGCCAAGAGCTCCCAATTATGAGAGCCTCAAGAGTAAGCTTGACATGTTGAATGAGTTGACTAAAGTGAAAAATTCTGAAAAGGTTGCTTCACAGAAGGAAGAAATCAATAGGAAACTGAAAGAGGTATTAGAGCGTCCTGATTTGAAGGAGAAGGTTGAAGCTTTGAATGCAGAAATTGAAGACTCTGGGGCAACTTCTCCCGAGGATGTTGACCAAGGCCTGATGGAGAAAATTGTCAATTTAAAGAAAGAGATAGACATGGAAATGGCTAACGTCCTCGAATCTTTTGGACTGCATGTTGAGGCCGTTAAACCTACCAGCAGTGATATTAGTCCACAAACTTCAGTCCCAGAATTTAGTGCTCAGTTGGGTAATCTAAATAAAGAAATAAACAACAAAATTGAAGAAGTTATCCAATCAACTGACCTGAAAGATATGATGGAGATGCTGAAGATGGAGATCGTGAATGCAGGAAAGGCACCTGATCCGTCGTCGAAAAGTAAGATCGATGCTCTACAGCAGCAAATTAAGCAGAGGCTTTTTGAGGCAATAAATTCTACAGAACTAAGAATGAAACATGAAGAGCTGACAGCAGAGATTTCTGAGTTTGTGGAATCTTCTGGAGGATCTAATGGAAGTTTGAAAAATTCCACCGGTGAAGAAAGTCTCAAGCATGAGGAATCACGAATAGAGGCCAATGTGGGAGGAAATGGCAACTAGTTTAGGGTGAGTTTAAGTTTCTCCGGTCTCAATATAGCATTACTTCTTATCTTTCGATAATTGTTTATTCATTTTTTACCTGTGTTGTTGCATGTTAATCTTTCAAATAGAAGAACAATCAAATGGCATAATTATTCAGAATTTTTTTTTTCAATGGAAAATAAAAATAATTTGGCATGGCATGAAGTGATAAACTGCTACTGTTTTAGTATCTTATCATGTAGTAGCAATGACCAGTTGTGAAAGTTTGATACTTGAAGGGTTTTCCTATTTCTATTCACTGTTTGAACTCCTTGATGACAGCAGATAGCTTCCCTGTTCTCTAGTTGTCACAGCAATGTTGTTTCTGTGCAGCATCGTTTCCTTCCTCTGGATGCAACGGGGAAAGCAAGAAAGGAACAGACACTGGTTTTCACCTGGGCAGTGACGCAGCACTTACTTGCAGGTTGAGTGCATTCAAATTTTCACTCCCTTATTAAGCATTTGATGCATCTCAGTCCTGCCACTGCACTTTTGCATGCACAGTACCAGGGACAAATTGGGCTTTTTCATTTAATCCGCCCGACTACTTCCCATTATTTTATGTCGTGAGCATGTCTGGGTTTATCGGTAAAGAGTCCGTTCACCTTCTATCTGCAGTCAAGCAATCGAGAACTTTATTTTCCTTTCCATAAGATTACAGATAGAGAACATTTGTATATGTTGTGCGAGTGGTGGTGATACTTAAAAACACTGCGCTCAGTTCAATAAGATTTTTGTAAGTTGCCTTGTATAAAGAGAGTTGCGTCTTTCGTTCTCGTTTTGGTTTGTTTAGTTTCGAAAATGTAGTCTTACCTTTCTTATGAGATGGAATGTATGCGCACGGTGGATGATGATGTGCAGGGAAAATGATGAACAGTGTTGGTCTCAGATCTAAAGTCAATATAGTCCTTAAACTATTCTCATCTTTACAGACCCAAAAAAGATAAAAAGAAAAAAAAGAAAGGAAACTATTCTCATCTTTTCAATGTAATTAGAGTTTAAAGAATTTACTGATGTGGGCTTCAATCCGTTGAGATGTCGAAATAATACATGTGGATTGTCTTAGGTGTCATTTTATCAGTTTATATTGGGAAACTTTGATACACATGGATATTTCTCTCTTTCGTAACAGAAGGAGAGAAAACAGAAAAAAAGAAAAGTGGGATTTCATTTTGAGATGAGATCCATCTCTGATCTCCTTTGGAGCACCTCCGTGGCCTTGTCATCGTTGCCGACGCCACATGCATCAAACGCCGTAGATCTGTCTCTTCTTCACTTTGAGAACACTTGGGTCCTAAGCGCAAGCATTAGCATTTCACACATGCTCACGACGTGGTGGCCATCGGCCTTGACACATGAACCCATCTTCCTGGATTCATGAGGCCCTGAGCAAATCCATGTCCGAGTCTTTGACTCTGCAGTCGCGGCCTATCACCCCATATTGAAAGTTTGATTTTGAGGAAGAGGATGAAGCCTTGATTATTGCAGATGAAGCCTCGATTTTTTTTGCAATGGATTTCGTTTTTCCTGAAAGCACCCTAATTTTTGTCTCCTGAAGAATTGAAGAGATGGTCCAGAAGAAAAGCAGGAGCATATCACTGTCACGTCCTACTCAATTTATGACAATACGGCTCGTCAATAAGGTTCTTCATTTGTGGCTCGATTTAATAGGACTCCATTGAACATTCAAGAATAGTTTAGGGGCCAACATTAGATTGGTTGAAAGTCTAGCAATGACATTACTGGTTGGTTCAATGCTCGGAGATCATTTATGTCGCTTCGGTCCTGCAAACGCATCATGCCCATTCAAGTACTTTATTGTCGTCGTTCAGATAAGTCCAGAAAGCAGAGTACAAACTCAGGTGATTCTTGACGGTTTGCTTGAACCAGGCCCAATCGGATAAAAGGTAAAGAAGGGGCGATCTTGGGCTAAACATATTTGAGTAACCGCATACATATTTGTATCCACTAGGGTAAATTCCAGGTGAGCTTCCGCATACATGTTTGAGTTACCATGTTGATGTGTCCTTTTACAAGTTTTATGTCCAAATCAAGCGCTTAATTTTTCAGCGAAAGGCCACTTGATATGAAACCAAACCAAATACCAAACTGACAATTGTTTTTTTCCCCGATTAATTGGCAAGTTGACATTGTTTTTTCTTTTTTGGGTAAAAACTCTTTATTTGGTCGAAATTGTTTAAAACTTGACATTGTTAAACTGCACGGTTGAATACTTTCTCCTGTTTAAGGGTTCTCTCTCCTTTACATTAACCTTCATTATCAATATTTCTTGAGACTTGATGACCTCATCTCAGATTTTTGTTAATTGATGACCTGAAATGCACAACGCATTGAGAAATAAAAGAGGAAAGAGAAAGTACTAGTGAAATGAGTCAAAATGTGCTTAAAAAGGCTCTCAATGCATGTATGACATAAATTCAATGTCGGCTTGTACTTCAAATGTACCGTACAATAATACGACATGTAATCATTATTAAGTATAAAAATATCCTAGTTTTAGGACAAATTGTCAACCAAGCGTGTAGTTGTACAAAAAGTGAATGTACAATTGGTATATGATTGATCACAAGTCAAAATATGGTTAGGGTCCTTATGTGTCTTGAGTTGCCTAATAATTGACCGTTGAATCGTGTACAGAATAAATACGCTAATGAACCATGGAAACTTCGGACATGTTTGTTCAGAAAATTGGTGCATACACGGGATGCAGAAATAATTTAGCAGTTTCTACCTTTGTTTATCCTGCATTTGGCTTACAAATATGGTTTTATAATGCAGTAGACTGGACATTGCTGAAACAAAATCTCATTAGTTGACCTACCCCTTACCTGTTACCTTTGACTATTTTCTTCATTTGACTATCCTTTTCCGTGAACTTGTGGCCAAAGCATGACTTGGATGAGACTGTCATTGTCGTACCGACAGCAAATGCTGCATGGCGTTCAAGAACTTTTCTACGACGTTGGTAATGTGAAACCGAACATGACAAATGCTATAAAATCAAGTTATTGCAATGCTGCTTGTTAAACAAGTGGATTAAGTTGAACGAAAATTTGACCATACGACGCAATTTATACCTGTGAAGCAATTTTGCTCCATAAATTGTTGCTCTTGAAGAGTAGGTGGCCTTATAGACCAACTCATCGAGTCGGTGGAGGAATTCGGGAGGTCGGGTAATGGATGGGGCTATGAGGATGTTGGTGAAAGTTCAGCTGGGTTATCCATAAATCAGGAAAGGGGTTCCGGCTTTGAGTTGGGTCTTCGAGATATAGATCTTGGAAGTTTGTTCGGCAAGCATATATCTTATCAGTTAATTCAAACGAATTACATGTTGTGATAGTAAAGACAGACAATTGGCATCTCTGCCTCAGTCATATAAGATTCTACAGAATTAGCAGGGAAGCAAAGTGCTACAGATGAACATGGAGTAAAAAGAACATGCCAGAACAAATTGCCTGCAACTCCATTTCATTGGTCAAATAACCGATAAGCAAACTTCATTTCATTGTCATCCCTATGGAGAACAGAAGAAATTTTTTCAAGAGACTGGGAAATGCCATTACAGAACAGCAGTCACACTTAAAAATGACACCGTCTCATGTAAATTCAGGCACAAACAGGAACTTATAACTTTCAATTGAATAATTGTCGGCTCAAACCCTACCATTGAAGACTGTAATTGCGAAATGACAAGAAATAGTTGCATCCATCAAAGCACAATCACAAGTCGCAATGCTCGACAGATTTCGATAATTCCAAAAACGTAAAATTATGCATCTTCGATCAAAACAAACGTCAATCGAATGCGAATAATAATCGAATTGCAATGTCGAAATAGATGGGTGGGTAAAAGGAAAAGATTTTGACCTTGAAGCGAGGACTGCAGGTTGGCGAGGCGGCATCACAAGAGAAGCGAAGAGGGTCAAGGTGGAGGAGACACTGAGCCTGAATTACCCAAATGTGTTTATATTATTGTCCATTTAAACTAATTTATTTTGGATTTTTTTCTTTTATTTTAAAAATTCATTAAGCTAGGACCATCAAATTTGAGGTGGTCCATATATGACTCATTTCAACAGATTTGGGTTGCCAACAGGAATGTGGCCCTATTGGCAAAGGGATTAGAGGGGGGGTGAGGCCGGAGAGTATGATGTCTGGGAGCACTGTACCCACATGCATATGGTGAATAGAAGCGATGAGAAAGACTAAAAAAATTTGGGTTAATAAATGATTTCAAAACCCATATTAGAAGATAAGAGTGAGACAAAAAGAATTCGTTTTATGCAGTTGGATTATGTGAAAGTGATCTAGAAAGTGAAGAAACAATAAAAAGGGATGCCGAGACCGGTAATAATTATAGTAGTTGGAAGGAAGGCCTTGAGCTTAAGTGCAAGGACATTGAATCATCTACCTTGGAAGTTATTCAATGCTGGGTAGTTTAGAATGAAAGTGATATATAGTTGTATGATCTAGAAAGAAATTTAAATGCAAACACAATGGTACTATACCCTTGTTCATGTCACCACAACATTAAAAGCAAGCCACCTAAGTTCGCCCATAATAATTTCCACCAAGATATCAATCCACTACTTGATAAAATAAGGATGGTCGGTGAGCCAAACGGTCCTTTTTTCACAATGCTATGGCCAGTCCTTTTATGGGCTATTTTGATGACCAAGGATGAGCGCCAGCCGACCGACAATTGAGTCTTTACCAATCGAGCCACCGGCCTCTAAGAACCAAGTGAGACATACACAAAGGAGTCCGATGCTTATTCCATTCTTTTCCTTTTCTTTCTTCTTCTCTCTTCTCGGTGCGATCGAGCCATCTTGGACTTGAACTCGAGACCTGTCCTCATCGATGGTCAGCTTCCGATTGGGCCGACCACCATCCCTCCCTAACCGCTCCACCCCCCGCGGTCTCCTCGTCAGCTACGTTAACGGCCACCTCGGACGAAAGCCAGGCTCCCGTGCGTGCGCCATGCGGAGCTCCTTTGCCAGCACGACGACGCCAGCTCCAAACGTCCCTCTCCCTCCTCTCTCTCTCTCTCTCTCTCTCTTTTTTTCTGCCTCGCACTAAACTACCCAACTTCGCATAAGAAGTATCGCCACCCGCCCAACGACACAATCTCTCTCTCTCTCTCTCTCCATAGAAAACAACACCCCAAGAATCATCTCCCCCGCGACGATCTCTCCAATGCTCCCTCCCTCCCGCATTGCCCCGTGATCCTCTCTTCCCCACCGCCACTACCCATTTCCCATTTCGTCTTTCTCCCTCAGCATCTCCCTTGGTATACTCTCTCTCTCTCTTATATAGCTCTCTCCCCTCTTGCTCTTTTCAGAAATTTCTCTCTCTTGCTCCTGTTCTTGCTCCTGCAAGCGTGCTCATCTTCTTGTGGGTCGAGCTGATGTGAATGCGGTTCTTGTCTGGCTTGGCAGCTTCGTGGGCAACTTCTTGATTCGGTGGAGCTTGAGGCCCTGAGGAGTTAAGCGAGGGGGGCGACAATGGCTTCGCTGATCCGGCCGTCGGTGTCCCTCGCCGGAGCCGCGGCTTCCGATCTTTTCGGGGGCCGCGGCGGCGACGGCGACGGCGTCTCGCTGAGGGCCCTCGGAAGGGCGCGGCTCGGGACCAGAGGAGGGAGGCGGGGCGGCTTGGCGGTGGCCGCGAAGCTCCGGAAGGTGAAGAAGCACGAGTACCCGTGGCCCGAGGATCCGGATCCGAACGTGAAGGGCGGGGTGCTCAGCCACCTCTCCTCCTTCAAGCCGCTCAAGGAGAAGCCGAAGCCGGTCACGCTGGAGTTCGAGAAGCCGCTCATGTTGTTCGAGAAGAAGATCATGGACGTGAGTTGCTTGTTCTGTCGTGTCCTGTGTTTTTGGATTCGGGAATGCGTCTCTAATTTGCTTGAAAATGCGAAATTTTTCTCTGCTTCCTCTTCAGGTGAGAAGGATGGCAGATGAAACTGGCCTGGACTTCACTGATCAGATTATATCATTGGAGACCAAGTATCAGCAGGTTTGGCATCATTGCTTTTTCTAGCAGTAAATGGTAGCTGAGTTCGCAGAATCTCTTGCTACTAATTCTCTATACAGCATCATGTGCATCGTGTCTCCCTCTCATGTTGATTGGTTCTGGTGATAATGGTCGTTAATTAGATTATCTTGCAAGCCCGCTTCCATTCTTGAGTCAATTATATGGTAAATAGTTCTAGAGGAGCTTTTCCCCTATTTTTTGACATCCTGAACTTGGTTAATAACGAAGTTATATCATAATGGTCTCTCTCCCTCTCTCTCTTTCTCTCTTGTAGAACCTCTAGAAATAACACTGCAATCGGATCATTAGTATCTCTTCGAAAAGAAACTCTGTTCTTAAGGTGGAAAGATCCGGGTGATGCAAATGATTGATGTGATCATCGGTACTGGAACATGCAGTGATGTGAAGGAAAAAAAAAAAAAAACTAGGGGATTTGTCTAATCTTTCTCTCCTTTCAATGCGACTATGCACCTAATATAAATAGAATAAAGAACTTTTGTGTATTGGGGCATTAGGAATCTTTTTTGCTAGTTCCCTCGATTCAGTTCCTGTTCTGAATGTCATTTCAAATGCCAGCGTTGCAGAGTTTACCATGCATATCACCACAAGCACCTCTTGGCAATAGCAGGTCTCCTTAATTTTGACACTGACTGTCGCTATTATGGGCATGGCTTGTATTTTTCCAAAGCAAATTGGCACTTTGGTTAAAGGAAAAATTATTCACCTATATCTGGAGGTTGACTTATCTCTCGTTTTCTTTAAAAAGAAAAAAATTGGGAATGATTCCTGCAAACGGTGCCATTCTCTTTCTTTGCGCTTGCGGTATACCAGAATTCTCTATGAAATCATCAATTCTACTGCAAGCTCAAATTGGACATTTCTCTGACCAGACATCAGAACACCGACCATTGGGAAGAATCTTCTGCCCCTAATTCAAGATGAACTTTCAAGGCGAGAGAGATGATTATTTGTTTGCTGCAGACTAGACCTTAGATAACTTCTTTTCTTGACTGGCTACACTTTTTATCTTGATAGGACACACCTCAAAAAGCATCTTTCATTTGTCTGGGTGATTTTTACCTGTTCTGTATATTAGAGGAATTGAAAACACGTTTAGTAGACTCTTGCAGGTCATATGCAATACTTTTTGTCTACTTGCCTAACAAATAATGATAGTGAATTTATTCAGGATCTGACATATAAGACAACTTGATTGGACCCTGTTTCTCAAATTGGTAAAACCAGCACTGCAGCTTCTAAGCCAATCTTTTGATTTTTGGTGTATTCAGGCTTTAAAGGATTTGTATACGCATCTGACTCCTATCCAGCGTGTGAATATTGCCCGACATCCCAATCGGCCTACATTTCTTGACCATGTATTTAACATTACTGACAAGGTAATCCATACTTTGACTTGTCGAATTCAATTTGCCTTTTTGCTTGCTTGCTTAATTCTATCCGGGGCTGCTGACATGATTTGCAAAATATGTGCCTTCTGCATCATGTTGTTCGCTAGTTTGTGGAGCTTCATGGAGATAGGGCTGGTTATGATGATCCTGCTATTGTCACTGGTATTGGAACTATTGATGGTGAGAGATACATGTTCATGGGCCACCAGAAGGGACGAAACACAAAAGAGAACATTCAGCGCAACTTTGGGATGCCAACTCCCCATGGGTATGCATAATGTTATGGATAATATCTTTAAAAACACCAACTACTTATTTTGCATCTCGATGGTGCCATTCCCAAGTTCAGCAACTAAGTTTTAGTTCATTTCGTAATGCAGTTACAGGAAGGCTCTACGAATGATGTACTATGCTGAGCATCATGGCTTCCCAATCATCACTTTCATTGATACACCTGGGGCCTTTGCAGACCTAAAATCTGAGGAACTTGGCCAAGTAAGCAAAACGCATAATGTTAGTTCCAATTTGTATGATGCACTTCCTGATCTTTGTGGTGATGTTTTTGCTTTATATATGTCCAGGGTGAAGCAATTGCTCACAATTTGAGGACCATGTTTGGTCTGAAAGTACCCATTGTTTCTATTGTTATGGGGGAAGGTGGTTCTGGCGGTGCTCTTGCCATTGGCTGTGCAAATAAGCTGTTAATGCTTGAAAATGCTGTCTTCTATGTTGCCAGGTAATTTAATTGCCGTTGCTTCCATTTTAACTATGTCAAATACTTTGTTGGTTGGGAACTGAGCAATACTCTTTTAACATCAATGTTCTTTAAGAAAATCATTCTCAAATTGGGAACTGAGCAATCATTGGGCCTTTGCACTTTCCAAATTCTAGGGTAAAGTTTGTAATCTCAATTGTTTATGTTTGTCAAATTAAAACCAACTAATGAGATTATGTAACTACACTCAGCTCAGGGATGTGCCGTTTGTTTTGTCCTTTTCATTGGTATCTGATCAGGAAGCTCATCTGTAGATGGCCAACATGAGAGTAGGCAACTACAATGAGTGATGACCAGTGATCAGTCTCATTTGTTGAGTCGTCTTTTTCCCTGATATTAGTCAGATGGAGCAATCTGTCATGCTGAAAATATGAATATATGTCACTTACATGCAGAATCAATGCTTAAAAAACATGTGTTGTTTCTGAATGTCAATATTACCCTGGAAGTGCAACCACATGCCTATTGAAGCGTATCAAGTTGATTTTGTTAACTTTGGCATGTCCCGTTTATTTTGTGATTATTTCCAGTCCCAGCACTTTACTGATTTTATCTTATCGTTGCTTTCTTTTTTAGTCCTGAAGCTTGTGCTGCAATCTTGTGGAAGAGTGCAAAAGCTTCTCCAAAGGTGACTACAATTACAACAATTCTGATTGTGAAGTTTTCTTTGAGCAGAGTTTTTTCTTTAATTGACACTTAAGTTTCTCTTATCCTCACAGGCAGCTGAAAAACTGAAGATTACAGCCCCAGAGTTATGCAAGTTACAAATTGCTGATGGGATCATCCCAGTATGTTTTTTACTTCTACATGTTCTGCTTCTTTGTGTCATAACGTTTTAGGTATTGTGTGTTGTTATGCTTTAGATAATTCTGTGGTAGGGAGAATAGTTACTATAATTTCATATGGGCCTTGAGTATTGAGATAGATACAATACAACAAACAAGAAAAACACTAAGCCTTATCCCATTGATTGGGATTGGATAGATAAACCCTTTTACACCATTGCACTCAATTCTGTGTCATGTCTTCTGAAAGCTTTAATTGCTTCATTCACTTTTTTTGTGCACTGTGCCCCTATTAAGCCAAGTCTCAATCCCTTGATTGCAGTTCCTAGTTGAGCATTTGAAGGCCTTTGCTCTATCTGTCCAAACCATCTCCAATGAATTTTTCCACCTTGTTCTTGATTGGAGCCACACCCACTTCTTCGGATAGATTAATATGTACTGCCTTTTCTCATATGTTTGCACATCCAATGAAGCATTCTCATCTCCACTATACTCATTTAGTGCAGATGTTGGTGTTTGACTGCCTAATATTGTGTGCCATGAATTAATGCCATTCAACAGAATTTTCCCTTTGAGTGACGTTTGGCATTTGCACAAGATAACTACTTCTCTGAACCATTCTGTTTGTGCTTTACGGGAGACATGTCAATTCATTTTGTCAATCGTTTTGCAAAATAGACCCAATAAATGAAAAGCACTCCCTATTTTGGACTTCTTGCTCTCAAAATCTCGTCGAGATGTTAAACCATTCAGCTCTGTTCTTGTTGAACTCACACTTGGTAGGAAAACATGTGCCAGCTGTCGACTAGACCTCCCCTCCCTTATTACTTTATCTGCACTTGGGATGAGTTGTGTGAGATCAATCCTACCAGAGTGAAGTGAATATCAAGACATACGTGATATTCTCTACAGACAATTATGTAAGCCATTTGAGTGATAATGTAGGTTTTTGGCTGTCTCTATATGCTCTGTTGCAATCGTAAAATCCTGACATTAACTTTACTAACTTCAACTTGGCATTTTAAGTTGCATGTTGCGACCATTTGGTTTTCATTCTTGCATATGGTTTAACAGGAGCCACTTGGAGGTGCCCATGCAGATCCCTCTTGGACCTCCCGACAGATAAAAGCTGCAGTTGGTGAAGCAATGACCGTCAGTATTACTTTCTTTGTTTTCACCATAGAATTCTGAACCATTACTGACACAATCCTTGATCTTTCAGGAGCTTAAGAAAATGGACACACAAGAGCTCCTGAAGCATCGCACGCTTAAGTTCCGAAAAATTGGTGGATTTCAAGAAGGAATCCCCGTGGATCCCAAGAGGAAGGTCAACATGATGATGAAGGAAGAACCTCCACTAGGAACGATTTCCGAAGCAGAACTGGAGAGTGAAGTGGAAAAGCTGAAACAGAAGATTGTAAGAGCGAAGGAATCATCTGGTGAAGCTTCTGACAGCGGTGTGGATGAATTGATAGAAAAGCTCAAAAAGGAAGTGGATCATGAGTACTCCGAGGCAGTTAAGGCCTTAGGCTTGGATGAAAGAATGTCAACATTGCGAGAAGAATTTGTGAAAGCTAAGCAACAGGAGCAACCCTTGCATCCTATTTCAATGGATAAGATTGATAAGCTAAAGAAGGAGTTCAACCAAGGCTTGTCAGGAGCTCCCAATTATGAGAGCCTCAAGAGTAAGCTTGACATGTTGAATGAGATGTCTAAAGTGAAGAATGCTGAAAGGATTGCTTCACAGAAGGAAGAACTCAATAGGAAACTGAAAGAGGTATTAGAACGTCCTGATCTGAAGGAGAAGGTTGAAGCCCTGAATGCAGAAATCGAAGACTCTGGGGTAACATCTCCTGAGGATGTAGATGAAGGCCTGATGGAGAAAATTGTCAATATGAAGAAAGAGATAGACATGGAAATGGCCAGTGTCATCGAATCTTTTGGACTGCATGTTGAGGCCATTAAGCCTACCAGCATTGATACTAGTACGCAAACTTCAGTCTCAGAAGTTAGTGCTAAAATGGGTAATCTAAATAAAGAAATAAGCAACAAAATCGAAGAAGTGGTCAACTCATCTGACCTAAAGAGTATGATGGAGATGCTGAAGATGGAGATTGTAAAAGCAGGAAAAACACCTGATTTGTCGTCAAAAAATAAGATTGATGCTCTGCAGCAGCAGATAAAGCAGAGGCTTTTTGAGGCAATAAATTCTTCTGAGCTTAGACAGAAGCATGAAGAGCTGACATCTGAGATCTCTGAAGTCGTGGAATCTTATGGAGGGTCCAATGGAAGCTTGAAATATAATGACAGTGAAGAGAGTTCGAAGCATGAGGAATCAAGAGTAGAGGTCAACGTGGGAGGATATCAAAACTAGTTCAAATTTCTCCCATCTCACGCTTATTACTTCCTTTTCAAAATCATCTTTTCATTTTTCTGCTGCGTACAGCCGGGAATTTCGGGTTCAATACTGATATTTTGGTAACAAATCGAATAAGTCTAAGTGTAATGGTTGGTGTATTGATCTTTTCTAGAAAGGAAGTGTGTGAGAAACTGATCCAATTCGGAGTTCCTTGTGCGAATCCTATTCCAATGGGAATGAGTTGATCCGCCTAAAAGTCTTTCTTTTACTGCTATATTGGAATCTACTTCAATTGCTTCTCCACGTTAATTGATCTATCAATGGAGACCAATGAAACGGTACAGTTCAGTTCACAATGGTTTTTACTCTATAGTCATAATAAGATGCAGAAGTAATTGAGAAACCATAGAATCATAGCAGTTTGGTATCTCACAGTGAAATTTGCAACTACCAGTTTTGCATGTATTAATAATTCAAGATTTTCATGGTAATGCTGCATTTTCTTTTGTTTGCAGCTTTTTTCGATATTGTGGATGCCACTGGGAACATGAGACATATAGACAATGTGTTCTGCTCGAGGAGTAATCCTGCAGCGCTTTTGATTCTTAGATTCCAATCTCTGTGCTGTCGTTAAGCATTTCGCCCATCTCCTGCCATACTTGTTTTGCATGCCCCAGTACTAGGAACAAATTACAACATTTCTGCTTTATATGATAAAATACTTTAAGATTTCAAGACTAGAGAACGTTTAATCATCGGTTTAAGGTCTTTACACGATCTACAGCCAATCAAGTACTTCAGGAGTTTATGTTCCCCCCTGTTTTTGTTGGTAGAGAACAGACACAGACGTTTTGTATATGTTACCGCGAAGCTCCGCATACTTCAAAATAAATGCAGATGACTGCATTAGTGTGTTGTCATAATGTCATTTACAGATCATTTTTCTTGACAGAGTAGTTTGGTGATCTCCACTGTCCATCTCTTTTCCCTTCTTACTTTGCCTTACCTCATCATATGGATGGGAAACAAATTCCAAACGGATCCCAATCTCTACTCATGATCGGCTCATTAATTAAATTAAAATAACAAAGTGTCTCATCGAGTTGATTTGAATGATTCTATCTGATATTGGCTCTTGTTTGGTATTCAATTTGACTCCATGTACTGCTCATCTTTCTTTATACTTACTAGTCTTATAGTGAAGTACAAGGATAACTTAAGGTGCACATGATACCATTCTACTCTGAAAATCAATTTTTGATTAGAAATTGATTTTTTTTTTTATTTCTATAATTCGGACAAGTTTCTGAGTAAAAATACACTTTTGATAACTTTATAAAATTTATACATTTTTTCTTGAGTGGTGATGAGATGAAATTCAGTTTTGGATGATGGTGGGTGACCGCGAGTGGACGATGATAAAAGTTATTTTATGGATGATGATAAAAGTTTTCATTTCTTTTATTCTAGAAATAAAAAGTTAAAATTTTAACTTTTGATTTTTTTATTCAAATTTATTTTTGGAGTAAAAATTTATTTCAAAAATAGAAAAATGAAATTGCATTAATAAATGGAATTTTTATTCCAAACTTATTTTAAGAATAGAAAATATAAAAAAAAATAATAAAAAAATTATAATGTACGCTCTTAATACCAAAGATGCCCCATGACAGACCCAATCTTTTCCCCAAAATTTGGGTAAAATCGCTACACTTGTGTATTCTTTCAGGACTATCTTCAGGAATATAAATTGTTTGTCTTCGACAATCCCGGCACAATTCCGGTTGAGTGGGGTTGGGAATTGCTGCACCTAGTAAGGATTAGTCGGGTAATAAAAAGCTCCAAACAAAGCTCCAAACACTACTATTGGAAGAAGGGTAAAAATCCCGACCAAAAAAAAAAAAAAAAAAAAAGAAGAAGGGTAGATTGTAATTGAGTTAATGTGTTAATTAGAATACAAAAAAGCAATCTGGGCAAATTACATATACAACGTCTTCGACAGTTTCCAGGTTTCAAAACAACCGTGAATGAAAGTGCATGTAAATAATATGACATGATTCGAGTGGCCTGCGCTTTTCTCCTTCACCTTTTGAGTATGCGAAACTGAGAATTTCATACAAAACTGCTTGCACACACCAAATGCTTCAGGATGAAAATATAGGTGGCTCTTTCCTTTACGAAGATCGTTCACGTCAGTCATTCTTTAGCATGCATATTTTTATTTTTATTTTTGTTTCTTTTTTTTTTGATAAGACTGTTCACTTTTAAGTAAGTAAACTTAAGAGTCCATAGAATAACTTACAGTCTTTGGGTTACTGTGTTGTTAGCCACAAAATTTTAAAAGAGTAGGCCCCCTAACAATTTTTTATTATTTGTTATTATTTTTTTGTGGCCTAAAACATGTTATTCTTATAGTAAATTAATGACAATTACACAAGCATTTCTCAATCTTAAATGGGTATTTTGAAATTATTTGCCTAGTTCACACTCATAAGTACATTCCATTTTTTGTCAATTAGGAAAATTTTTCTAAAAAGTTCTAAACTTATTGCATTTTTCCGAATTCAATCTTAAATCATTTAATTTTGTCAATATGATTTGACTAATTTTGAAGAAATCATTGACGTGGACGTTAACCATCCTACATGACATGGTTGACGTCGACGTGGATAATTTTAATAATTTTTTGAATTTTTTTTATTGATTTTTAATTTAGTTTTAAGTTTTTTTTCTTCACTTCGCCCTTTTTTTTTTTTTTTTTTTTTTTTTCTTATTGTGGTTGATGAGGGTTGTTAGGCCACGGGTGAGGGCCAAGACATCCTTGTCTACTACAGTTGAAAGGGTTGCGGCCTTGCCCAAATCTAGGTGAGGCCGTCGCTGTTGCAAGTGAGGCTAGCCTCACCTAGAATTGGGCTTGTCGACAGCTATGATGGTTTGGGTGAGGGCAGCCTCACCAGTTGCCGGCAATGTAGCTTGGCCTAGATCTAGGCGAGGTTGCTTCGACCACGATTTAAGCAAATTTGAGAAGGAGGAGATTGTGGAAGAATATCCTTGGTTAAGGAATTTGGTCGACCAGGTAGTGCACGAGATAGCTACAAAGCGGAGGATCTTGGCGAGGATCATGGGTGGTTGTGGAGGTGGAAGTGAAGAGCGCAAGCATGGATTTGGGTTAAGCCTTACTTGGAGAGGTAGTTCTCGGTGAGGGAGATCAAAGCTTGAGGCCCCATATCTAGAAGGCTCAAGCTCAGCCACGACATGGAACCCGAGCTAGACTTGTTGAACTCGTTGCCAAGGTTTCTTCTCACCCGTGATTGGCAAGGCTAGCCTCGCCTAGATCATCGCAGCCATAGGTAAGGCTGTCTTGCCCAGATCTGGGTGAGGCTATTCTCACTCATGGTAGCGATGGCCTTGCCCATATATGGGTGAGGCCAAGCGAAACCAATACCCTCTCATTCATGGCCAGCAAGGATATCTTGGCCCTTGCTTGCAGCTAGCGAGGACCTAGCAACCCTTGCTCCATGGTTGGAGAGTGACCCGATGACCTTTATTGGCCACTATTAAAAAAAATAAAAACACTAGGTTAAAAAAAAAAAAAGGAAAAATTTAAAAAATTAAAATTTAACAACAAATTCAAAAATATGAATTGCTCAAGTCAAAGCCGATCTTGCCACATGGTACGACAGTCGTTCCTGTTAGTGATTTTCGGTCAAAATTGGTTGGATGGATTCAATTGAAAAAAATGAGAAAATGTTGAGGACTTAATTGGCAAAATTAAAAAGTTAAAAGACTAAATTGGTAAAAGTGTAATAAGTTCAAAACAATTTTGAACAAATTTTTCATTTAAATCAGCTTAAGATAGTTAAGAGCATTATTAGTCATAAAAGAGAGTGCGTCTTTGCACGGTTTCTTTTCGTGGTTATAGATGTTTATGTCTTATCAAGCATGCCTTTTGCTCAAATCCTATAAACAAAAGGGTCCATAAAAGTATCTCTATGCGGAATAAGCGGATGTCATCATGCTCAAGTTAAGTCGGTTATTTTGTTAAGACATTATACTTTGTCAAGGGCCAATTTGTAACTCAAAACAAAAATTCCACATTCTAGTTCAAACAACTTTTTCTAGGATACCTTTGTACCATGAGACCAAAAAAGATGTGGTCCTGTGCCTGAATGCCCTCAAGGCTTTCAAAGCATTGATTTTGCACTTCATGAAAATAGCTAGAACATTGAAAATTACAATATTTCTTTCAGTTAGTTTCCAAATAATTGCTTGATGACACATTTTAACAAAGTTCAAAGAAAAATTAAAGGAGATCGATGGTGCCTAATTATGGACTAGGCTTAGCAATCTCGTGAGTTTAATTTGCACCACTCTCATGTGAGGTGGTAATAGTGTCTGAGAAGATACTGTTTTTCTTTGAAAATGATTTTGAGATTATTTATATCTTGTGAAGAGTCTAATTCGAAATACGTTGTGATCGATGTATGTAGATTTAGATCGGATACCCAACTATAACTAAGGTAGAAAAGAGATAAGAGGACCACAGAGAACGTGGTTAGAAATCCACCTACCGACTCCATTTTGCTTGGACCATAAGCAAACCTGGAAATCATAAGTGGCAGCTATGATTGCCATTTCTAGAACCCTAGGAATTTGAAAGAGAAAAAAGCTGGCAACAGTCAATAAGCGGAAGGGGATAAGAAAAAGGCCCAAAAAGTAAACCGATCATGATCACATCACCAAACGTCAATAGTGCAACACGTAGACGTTGTACTCGACGACGGCGTCGCCGGTCTTCCGGTCGAACGTGTGGGTGGTCGCCTGCGCGTACCCGCGGGCGAACCGGAACAGCCCGCAGCCGCTGATCACCGGCATCTCCCGCACCTTCTGGAGCACCGGGTTCCGCCCCAGCACGGTGATGCCGCTGCCGTTGTACTTCCCCGCCACGAAGGCGAAGTTCATGATCATCAGCAGGCCCACCTCCTCCTGCGACGCCGACGAGTACAGGCCCTGGGCGCGGCCGACGAGCTCGGACCCTGGGGCGGGGCGGAGGGTCAGGGGGTTGTCGATCATGTTGACGAGACCGAAGAAGGTGGCTGAGGCGTTGGACGGCGGGGGCACGACGGTGACAGAGCTGGGGTGGGGGCCGCTCTGGACGTCGTGCCAGTAGAAGCGGAAGTGGCTGAGCTTCTCCTTCCCGAGGTTGATGCCCATAAGGCTCTGGTCGAGGGAGGTCGCAAAGGCGGAGGCGAGCGTCGGGCTACCAGAGGAGAGGAGGAGGAGGAGGAGGAGGAGGAGGAGGAGGAGAGAGGAGATCGGACTGAATGTGGCCATGAGGTGCTTCACAGTAGCTAGCCAGTTAAGGGGACATTAGTGCGGGGCAGTCAAATATATAGTAGGCATCTTGAGTTGGAGGGCGAGGCAATGCTTGAAAAGCTCCTTATAAGTATTTTCGACATTAATAAATGTAGGTACATATCACGCTCATGTAATAACTTACTAGCCTCATTGATCGGATAAGATGTGAGCTAAAATCTAAACAAGAGGCTCAAATAATCAAATTCTTTACACTTGCTTCCGTGGAAGATTGGACCGGACTTGTGTGGTGCGCTTGTCCAATGCACAAGTGCACTGCTTAATCACAAAGCCAGCCCCATAGGTTAAAAAGGGGAAAGGGTGCTCGCTTCGGGAGTTGAACTCAAGACCTCCCACTTCTACACTAAACATGTTCATAACTTTGTAACGATAGGATGATATATAATTGTAGGACAAGAACTGATCGAAATGCTTGGCAGGACCGATAGGAGCCAAATGGACTCGTAAGAAGGTTAGGTAAGCTGCCATTAACACGTTTTAGAAGAACGTTTTGCAGGTTGAAGATGGTTACTTCTCTGAGTTGAGACTTCAAGGGTCATTTCAAGATTGAGAGGTAGTTGGCATTGAAGAAGCTTCCTAGGCTGCCCTCTACTTTGGCATTCACTCTTGCTTGTTCTTTGGGTATACTTGCGTTGTTTGTTTGTACTTTCTTTTTTTTTAATAGAACATTTGAAGCATTTTAATCTATAGGGAGAGTGTTCAAGTACAGTGACAAATGCTACAATTAATAAAAAAAATTACAAATTTATTGTATTTGTATCAATTTAGTTCTAAATATTTTAATTGTGTCAATTCAATCTTAAATCCTTTCACATTATGCCAATTAAATCCATTTGATTAATTTGGACTGCAAATTATTAATGTAAATGTTGATCGTCCTACATGGAATGGCAGCTGTTGATGGGAATATTTTTTAAAAATATTTTGAATTTTTTAAATATTTTTTTGGTTTTTTTCTTTACTTTTTTTTTTTTTTTGGGATGGAGTTATTAGCTAATCATCGCCAGCCACAAGTGAGAGGCTGCACGCCCTAGCTTTTTTGAGCGAGGCCATTGCGGCCCTTGCCCATGTCTTCATTTGCCATAGCAAGGGCTGCCATGCCCTTGCCTAGCGGCCGGTGAGGGCTACCACGCCATCACCCATTGTTGTCAGCCCTTAGTCCCAAAAAAAAAAAGTTTATATAAAGAAAAAGAAATTACAAAAAAAATTAAAAAATTGTCCATTTTAGTGTCCATCGTGTCACGTAGGAAGGTTGGTATCCATGCTAGTAATTTCCGGCCAAAATTGAGTGAATGAACTCAATTAGCAAAATGTGAAAATATATGATTGAATTGACACAATTGAAATATTCAAAACTGAATTGACATAAAGAAGTTTATGACCTTTTTTTTTTTTTTAATAATTGTCCTATCATTCATGAAGAAGTTTATGGTTTGATGAAACTACTAACGTCTCAAGATTACTTAGTGGAGTCCAAAACTTTATTTGGGCTATTAAAATGAATCAATATAACCATCGGGGTTTGCTTCAGTGGTCACTCTTCTCAAATGGGAAGGGGGTGCGAGGTTTGAATCTCTACCTTCTCAAGGAGATTGGGGTAAAAACAATTTAATTTCAGGTGTGAATTTCGACTACCACGCTTTGCAAGAAGCAAGAATGTGGATTAGGGTGGGGACAATTTAGCTCCACGTGTGGGTTTTGACTTTCATGTTTCACAAGGAGGTAGAGCAAAAGTTTGAAAATGAGAGTTGAAATAAGAGTAGAGTAAGACTGACCAAGAAAATAAAGAATAGTTGAATTAGTATAAATGTGCTTGTTCATTACTGTGGGTTATGAAGCACCAACACTCTTCAAGAGCCTTCGTATCGTGTTGGACACTTCGACATATGTCCGACACTCTTGGATACTCTCGGACACTCTCCGATACTCGGTCAACATGTGTCGGAAAATCCAACATTTGGTCAACTTTCTTGACACTCTCCGACACTTGAGTCGAAATTCTAACATACGAGTTTCCGACACGTGATTTCGATATCAATGTCAATTTTAAAAATTCAATAAATGAGAGGTTAAAATATATATATAGGTTAAAATATATATATGAAAAATAAAATACAATAATAAGAATAATAAATGGAGAAAGAAGAAAAACCTACTATTTTCTTCTCTTCTAACTTTCACTTCCTATGATACACAATTCACCCCTTACGTTTTTTTTTTCTCCTCTTCAAACATACCTAACATGCGAGTCCAAAATATAGATCGCTTGTTTTTTCTCCAAATTTTATAAATTATTGAAATAGAGTTGAATTTGTTAAATTGAAATAATGAATGATATTAATAAATGGCGGATTAATGTTTTTAGTGTATATTCATTATAGAATTTTTTAAACATTTATTTATTATGAATTTGATTTAAATTAATTTGATTGAAATAATCATAAAAATAATAATTTATTATGCATAATAATAATTTAATATACAACGTGTTGGAATTCTCAATTTTTGAGAAATGAGTGTCGGCGTGTCGTGTCATGTCATGTCGAGTGTTGCGTGTTAGTATCGGTGCTACTTAGGCTGTGGGAGCATCATCAGTGATTTTCTTCTTTTTTTTTTTTTTTTTCAATGATAATCACATGTTATGCATATTACACAATATTAAGGGAAAGGGGAATATCTAATATTTTCTTAACGAATGTTTTGATATCTTAATTCAAGAATATCAAATTCGCTAATTATTATCATTCTAAGTTTGAAAAGAAAACAAAATACTTTGATCAATCAATTGTTTTGAGAAAAAGTGCAATCAAAGTTTTTTTTTGTATGGAATACAATTAGTTATGATCTTTTTTAGTAGTTCAATTAAGTCCTAAACTGCAATCAAGTCCTTTCAATGAATTAATATGTAAAATTACCTATGTGTCACTTAAAAGTTGGCTTGGTGGCATGTTGAAATTGCATATTTATTTGAATCTAAGTACTTAACTACATTTTCAAAAAGAAAATTTAAGACTTTATTGAACCAATTAAAAGATTTATGATTAGATTGCATACATTGTCAAAAGTTTATGACTCAATTGAACTAATGGTAAGGTTTAGAACTTGATTGTAATGTGTATATAAAGTTGGATTCAAATCTCGGTTGAAATATATGGCCTAACATTAACTCTAGTAGTGAATCACACATTTGTTTATATAAATGGTCTCAAATCATCGAGATTATGTTTATAATAACATTGGGCAAAAGAACACTTGGAGTGTTAAAACTTGATATGGGGAGACACTTAAGTGCAAAAAATTACGAAAGTGACACTTAAGTACTAAAATCAGGAAAATAAATTAGTTAAGTGCTAATGGCGAGAGAATTCGGCTAAAATGCTGACATGGCGATTTTTTGGCGAGATAAGTGCAAAACGATGTCATTTTGCAAGCTGACATGATTAAACAAGTGTAAAAACGATGTTGTTTTACTAATTTAGCTAGATAATCAATATAAATATTAAATAAATTAAATTAAAACTGCATTTATTTATATATATATTTTTTAGAAAAAGGAAGAAGATGAACACTGCATGTAATTGAAGGATGAGCCCTCATTGCTGCCTCTCCACCGTTGTCGAAAGGGGTAGGGCTCGGCGACCTTGGCCGACCGGCGACAAGGGCCTGTGAGCCCTTGCCAAATTTGGGGCGAGGTTTGCGGACCTCCCCTAGTCAGATGAGGGTCACCAGCCTTTGCTTGGTCGAGCCAAGGGTTGTCGCCCGCTGGGCCAAGGGCTTGGTGACCCCAGCTAACCCTTCCTTCACTGTCATTGGCCCTTTCCGATGATAGTGGGGAGGTGGCGACGAGGGCTCAGCACTCGCCTTTTGTCTCCTCCTCTTTTTTGTTTGTTTGTTTGTTTGTTTTGTTTTGTTTTTTTTTAAATTATAAACATTTTAATTTAATTAATATTTATATTAAAATTAAAAAAAAAGAAGATAAAACAACGTTGTTTTAGTTTTTTGTCGCTAACTCAGCTCTTTGGCGTGTCACATAAGCAAGTTATATTAAAATTGTCATGTAGGATTTTCGGCCACCTTTGCTACACTTGGCACTCAAGGGTTTCATTTTTAAAATACAATAGTATTTAAGTATCACTTTCTTAACTTTTGGCACTTAAGTATCTTCTGTGTCAAGTTTTGACACTCAAGGTATCCAACTCCCAATAAAATTGTTATTAGGTGCTCGTGTTGTGTACACAGTATTTAGGGCTAAGTTATAACCTAGAAAGCTTATAACAAAAGATGAAATTTCAACTGGGATTTATTAGGGAGCTTTTATAACCATCCAAGAGAACAAATTGTTTTTACTTCAATAATGAGATGGATGATCACGTTTGGCATTCAGAAACGAAAATTTTTTTCTCATAGATTATGCTTAAAAATTGTCGTGATTCCTATTTCTCTAGTACTTTCAATTGCGGGTAAACTACCACGAGTATAGGTCACCTGCACATGCAAAAAGCCATAGACTTTAATTAGTTTCCAGTCCTGTAAACGACCCCCGTCACTGGTACTTGGAGGTTTTTCTGTGCTCCTGGGTTGCCTCTACTTCACTTCTCTCGAAGTCTTAAACTAGCGCTCCTCACTTATGGACTCTTGTGCAAGCACATTTAGTACACAATTTCCTCATTGCATACTTCCCCATTTGGATATTTCGCCTGGTCATTCGAACACACATATATTTCACGCATGACGCTTTGTCATCTTCAAAACAAAAAGTGAGCTTTCCAAACATATGTTAAGCTTCCTCACCCACCCAGGGCTCAAGATTGTCCAAACACTTGAGTTTAACGATTTGGTATAATTATTATTAAGGTTAACGACTCTTCTCGCAAGATCAAGAACAAATGGGGCAGCTTTTTCTTGCCATATTTTGGCTTGACTCGTAACTCTTTTAGGCTCTTTTGAGTTCCTTTCCTCTTTAGACCGCATCGAGCCTTTCATGGACCAATTTGTCCATCTCTTTTGCAAGAGCATTTCCCCCTGCTGGTAGCAGCGTTGCTTTGATCGCTAGCCAAGAATTTCGTTAACAGGGTATAGAACTTTGCTTTGCGAGGTACCATGTCAGTTATAAAGCCAGGAAGAAAGATCTAGCCTTCTACCGGTTTATTTTTTATTTTTTTTATTTTTAATAATTTGAAATATTTTTTCAATTTTGCGTGAAAAGAGAAAAAAATGGAAAACTAAATTTGTTCGATGAAATATAGAAATTCTCGAAATAGATATTCTTACTTATTAAGAATTTTTTTGAAATTTTGTAAAAATACGAAAAATGCTTTTTCAAAGAACTATGGCCTTAATTGGAATCCTTTAAAGTATTTAAAGATTTTTGTCTGAGATTTGAATGGGGCGTCACTGCAAGGTATTTTTAAAGTGAAAACAAAGAGGGTTGGGTATTGTTATGCCAACCTTGAAAGGTGGGATAAATTGGAAATTGAGATGAAAGGTGGGGGGTCATGACATAATCCCTGCAAAATAATCAAAAAACCCTAATTTAAAAGCCGAAAAATCAATGCCAAAAAAAAAAAAAAAAAAGCCAAAAAATCACCACGACCAAAAACTCCTGCAATGCCACGTCAAGAACACTGCAACGACTTACGTTATATACCATAATAATGTGCGATTGTTTACTTTTGAGCCATAAAAATACGGTTGATTTTTAAGTCAAGGACGAGATGATTGTGTCCAAGTAGCAGAAATAATGAGAAATGGAACATAGAGCAGTAGAGAGGAACTGGAAGCACCAGAAAGATATGCATTTCTCGTTCATGTTACAACCTAAGCCATGATCTAATTTGCTGGTCATGAACACCAGATATGGACCTGACAGTGACGCGAGCAATGACAGAATCAAGCTACCCCTCCTGGAGCACTGCAGCGATATTGTTGGACTTCTGGCCTAAGCCCGTTCTAGAAGAGGGCCAGGATCGCCCTGAGAGAGAAGGGCGTGCACTTTGATCTGAGGGAGGAGGATCTCTGAGCACAAGAGCCCCCTCCTCGTGGAGATGAATCCGGTCCTCAAGAAAGCCCCGGTCCTCATCCACAATGGCGAGCCAGTCGTTGCCCAGCACATCGACGAGACCTGGGGTCGTGAGTCCACTCTCTGGCCTTCCGATCCTCACGATTCATTAAGTGCACTTAAGAGGAAATTGCTCGAAAGATTGGGCATGGTTTTCTCAGTGTCTTGTCCACGTAAACGGCACAGACCCTGGCACGGGCCCGCTTGTGAGGATCGGAAGGCAGGAGAGGGGACTCACGACCCACGATCTCGTCAATGTGCTGGACTACGACGAGGGACTCGGAAACCGGCTCGCCGTTGTGGATGAGGACGGGGGCTTTCTTGTGGACAGGGTTCATCTCCAAGAGCAAGGGGCTCTTGTTGCTCAGAAGATCCTCCTCCCTCAGATCAAAGTGCACGCCCTTGTCTATCAGGGCGATCCTGGCCCTCTTCTAGAACGGGCTTAGGCCAGAAGTCCTACAGTATCACTTCTTCTGCCATTGAAGCTTTGGTAATTTGAACTCAAAGGGTGCCTTTATTCTGGTGCGATGAGGCCAAATGCCGGTGCCACTTATAAAGAGGGAAAGTCAACATCGATGAGACTTCATTCCCAGCAATGGTTTGAGATGCTTCTTACTGCCGTCATTGCTCGCGTCACTGTCAAGTCCGAGTCTAGTCTCCAAGTCGGGCGGATTAGATCATGGCTTACGTATATAAAAGGCGCATTCTTTTCTTCATTAACTATTGCTTAATTTTGCGCGGCCGTGTGGTTACACAGAACTCTTTATGAATCTTAATTGTGTTGAAAGGTGTTTATGAGTTATATTTTAATTCATCAATACAATAGATTAGATACTCGTGAAAGAGTCTCGCATGTAAAGTTAAGAGTGATTGGTTTTAGAGTAGGTGAGTCTCATCTTGGAATAAAGAATCACTCGTTAAGGACTAGTTTCACATGTTGGGGTTTGGGAACAACCTAGAAATTCCCTCGGGAATCAGACCACTAGTACAGTCCGGTTCTTGGATACATCCATAGAATGGGCCATCCAGTGAGTGAGGCTACGACTGGCGAGCATCGAGAGAGCGGCAAGAGTGAGCAGCAACCTACGAGAGTGAGCTGCGAGAGAGACTGGGAGAGGGCGAGTCTTGCAAAAAGCGTTAGACTCGGAGAGAGTGAGCAGTGCGACTGAGATGAAAGGAATTAGAGTTTGAGCCGTAAGGATGGGGAGCGCGAGAGTCTGAGAGAGCAACCTGCGAGACTAGGAGCTGGAGTGAGAGGCAATTGAGCAGCAAGAGGATGGCGTCGTGGGAGACGGACTAGATGTTGGACTCAAGAACGGAGATGGCAATTTGGTGGGTGTCACAATACGGAGAGCTCGGATGGTGATGTGATGATCCGCTGCCTGAGCTCAACCATGGCGAGGTTGACACCGAGGAGGAGGCGCCAAGGGCTGCATTGGCCACCGGTGAGAAGTAGGATTGGGATGTCAAGATTGGGCGTGAGGCCGCAAGGCACAAGAGGATTTGAGCCCACGCGAGCTCATTGTAGCCATTCAGCCAAATGTTGTAATATTAACATAAAAATGACATGATGGTAAATTAAGTCAATGCAAAAATAGTAGAAAAATAGTAGAAAAATAATAAGATACTAAAGATTTATGTGATTTGATTCGAATGTCGATATCTACTTCCATAGGGGAAGAGTTAGTGGTAAATAATTCACTAAAAATGGAGAATTAGAATTGTCATGACTCACACACTTGACTAACAAAATTAGCAAACAGCTTGGGAGGAAAGCAAAGATTTTGGTCCACACCTAAAGATTTAAATAAATAACTCAATTAGATTTACAGTATAAAATAAGCGAGAAGTCAGTACGCTTAGAACTCAGTGCCCTTTTTCCTTTTTATCTTTTTTGGCGTACGGCGGCACTTTCTCGCTCGTGTGGCTCTTCTCTCTCTTCATAAAAGACCCCTGTTCGGCCACTACAAGTAGAGAAAAAAAGAAACCCTTGCTTCTTTGTTGGCTAAAGTCCTTTTTGCCCTTGGATAAGAAAAAATAACAAACCCTTCAACGGCAAGGCTACATATTCTAATCCATACTCTTGAAAATACAAATATCCACATATAATATATATGTGTGCCCCTTATTTTGTCTTTTAATGCAAAACTTTTCCAAGTCAAACTTGGATTCATATTTGCAACTTTACACTCCTGGGTGAATATGAAAAACCAATACCCAAGAGTAAGAAAACAGATCTTATTCTGATGGGGGAATAACAAATTTTGAGCAAATCAATACCTTTCAACGGATCGGATTCATGAGAACTCAAACTCAATACATTAATTTAACACCAAATGTCGGTCCAGATCGATTAGATAGAGTCAGAGGACGAAGAGGTTTAACTGGGAGAGGACAATGTGCAGAGAAAGAGAGAGAGAGAGAGAGAGGCTGTAAAAGGAAGAGGTTGGAGATATAACAAATGTTGAGCAAATCAATATCTTTCAACAAATCAGATTTGTGAGGATTCAAACTTGATACATTAATTTAACACCAAATGTCGGTCTAGATCTATTAGATAGAGTTAGAGGGGATGAGGCATCGATTCGCTATCCAGAGAGAGAGAGAGAGAGAGAGAGAGAGAGGTTGTAAAAGTAAGTGGTTGGAAATATAACAAATTTTGAGCAAATCAATATATTTTAATAGATCAGATCCGTGAGGATTCAAACTCGATACATTAATTTAACATTAAATGTTGGTCTAGATTGATTAGATAGAGGTTTAGGGGACGAGGCATCAATTCGCTATCATGAGACGAAGAGGTTTAATTGGGAGAGGATAATGGAGAGAGAGAGAGAGAGAGAGAGAGAGAGAGAGAGGTTGTAAAAGGAAGAGGTTGGAGATAATCGAGTGGAAAAGTGAGTAAAGAAGTAACATGGAGAGATGAAACCGATGGCTTGTGGGCTGTGAGTTGAGGGCTGGAAAGGAATTAGGTTTTGGAAACTACAATATATATATACCGATCTACTTTGGATGGATGATTCCATGCCTAGAATTGGGAAGCAGATAGGTCTTCATGACAACTGTTGATTTTGAGCTGATTCGGTTTTTTTCTAGGTCATATGGATAGTTTCTGATTCATTTGCATACCCCTAAAGCAAATAAAGCCAAATGCATAAAAATGTTCTCATTTTACAATTTATGTGCTAAAGTAGTAAGTACATGGCATCTTAGAAGTTGTTGGCCATGGTGATTTTGGCTTTATAAATTAGCTTTTTTTGGATATTTGGAAGGGATAATGTTGTAGAAATGTCTTAGAATAAGTGCGTTGAAAATCATATATGTTAAAAAATTGTAATTGAATCCTAAAATTTTTAAAATGTGCAATCAAATTATGAAACTTATAAATTAGTGTAATTATGACATTCTATTCATTCCATTCAATAAGACTAGTGAAAAATGTTGAGTTTTTTAATTACTATTCTAAGATATGTGGGGCCCTCAAATGCCACGTCAAAAAAAGAGGATATTAATGTAATAAATTTTTAAAAGTAAAGAGGATAAAACAACAAGAATAAGGACCTTTACCAAAAAAAAAAAAAAAAAAAAACAAGAATAAGGACTAAAATATAAAAAGAAAAAAAAAAAAAAAAGGCCACAAGAGGTTTTAAAGCATCGAAGCAACTTTCAAATAAAGAATTCCCCGACGTTTTACCATTTAGATTCTCGACCTCCACCAGCTTAACAATTTTCCGAGCAATTATTCTTCCATTCCAGATATTATCAAACTCCAAATCATGAATCTGCATCCAGATGAGCATCTCAGAAAAACCAACATCCTCCGCATGCTGGCTTCCGACCTAAAATTGAGAGTTTTATTCTAACATTTTATTAAACTCCAAACCATAATTTAGGATTTGTCGAGCTCTGAGAAGCCATGGCTAGAGCTTCGAGCTTGCAGCCTGTCATTGCCTAATGGCCAAGCTTGATGAAGGTTGAGTGACATTGGCCTTGAGCTGACGAAGCTCCAGCTGCAATGGCCTCGAGCGGCCATGGCTGCGAGCACCAACTTTCTCCGTCTTAGTCCAAGGTGGGTGGCCTCTCTAAAGCTGGTATATTCTCATAGGACCACACGAGCACATCTTGCTTTTATAAAGATCAATCATCTGTTTTCCTTCAGCTTTAGAAAGACTCGCCCGATTTTGTTTTGTTTTGTTTTTTTTTTTTTTTTTTAATAATGTTTTCAGCATTACTGAGATTCACAATAATTGTTTGCTCAGCTGTCAAAGGTTTGGATTCCTCTTGGCGGATCCAATCTCGTTCAATATTTTTCTGATCCTCATCGTCATCCTTTTCAGATTCAGAAGAATTCTCATTTTGTAAATCTGAGTCACATATGTATCTATCATGTTGATGCAGAATGATATGCCTAAGATGCAATTGAGAATGTTAGTATATCAAAAATAAATGCGATGAATGACCTTTTTGAAATGATTTTGGAAAGAAAAAATTGATGAAAAAGTTTGGGAACTCGTCCTCATATCCTTAGACATCCTTGTTCCAAAAATTTTAAACTAGCAAGCATGTGCAAGGGTCAAAGCATCATTATAGGACTAGTTTGGTACTTCCACACGTCCTTAATAAAATGTATACATGCTTTTATTGAAATGATAAGGCCATTTTACAAGATTCATAAAATCTTGGACCAACGGCTTAAAGTCCGGGATTTTGCTTACATCCAAAAGAAACAAATTGAAATGACAATCGGTTCCTAGGCAAGGGTATGTATAAAAGACAGAAAATGAAATTAGGTGAGGAGCATTCCCACTCATGAGGGTTGGCAGGACTTGTTGAAGGCTTAGCCTCTTTACCATTTGTGATGGCACATATGAAGTCTCCTTCAAATAGCTGGGTTAAGCCTACGATGATTCCTTCCTCCTCTTGCAGTAACCATGATGGTCCGGGAAAAGTTTCTTGCAACGAGGTAGGAAGTAATCATTGATGGCTTCCCCCTCTTTCAAATCAACTTCCTTAGTTACCTCGGCCTCCCCAGCCTCTGCGATAACTTAGGCTTCCTCTTTTAATTCCTTCAAAAGCTTTGATAAGTTTTGTAATGCCTTGAGCATGCACTCGAAAAACTCTCCCAGGAGTGTGGCCATATTCGAGCAGCAGCCTACTCAAACATTACCGAGGGTTTGCCATTTTTGGACCACTTATAATAGCTCCAACAGGTACATGTCATTGATACTAACTCGAAAGTTTGATAACTTGACTTCCCTTTGATCTCATGTTCCACGTATGGATTTGCAGTGTCATGGAAAACAATTGTAATGTCGATGTCTCTTGTCCTGATTGATCTCTATATTTTCATGCGTGGAATTTTAATACCTTGATCCGTATCATCTTTGGGTCAAAAAAGGGTATATCAAACTTTGATTCTGGGATCGAGCCAAGGCCCAAAGTAGGCTGAATGGCCACGGCACGGATCTTTGTTCCATCTGCGGGCAGGCATCCCATTCTTGGTCTACTCCGAGCTTTCCTGAGTCGGGCTTTGACTTCTTCTCTCGGTGTAGTCAGTTATGGCATGCCATCCATATTTTATCCTGACTCGAATAGTTCATATTGGGACTCTTTATTAGTGTCTTCGGATCGATTTTTGGCAAGTTTTCACTTTGTCATATTCATTGCATTTAGGCGCGTTTATTCTTATGAATAAGCTCATCGAGGTTCTAGCCCTGACGTAAATAACAAGGCCTTGTGTTAACATTACCCAAGACGGCCGAATTGGACTTTCTTTGCTTTACTTACTCAACGTTATTTCCTTAGTATTTGATGGTTTTTTATAAAGCATGTTGGGCCAAAACCTGGCTCATCCGCCCATGTTTGGCCAAAAACCCGATCCATAACGGAAGGGCTCATAAGAGAGCGGGTAGTTATTTTTATGTAAAATAACTGCTGTATAAAAAGAAAATTGAAAGGAAAAACACAGAATGTATGTTCTTTTGGTTTTTGACGTCGATGAATTCTCTCTCAAGAAAGGAACTCAAAGGCTTCAATTGATCTCTCTTGAGACTGCAATAAATATTTAATCCGTGGAAAACAATGTACATCCGTCTTGGTAATATGCCTTTTGATCGGTGTTACATATATCTTTAGATCTGTTTCCGCATTTTTTTTTATATTTGGCAGTTCGAGTATCTGTTCATTTTTAGGAATCCGTTTCCAAAATTGGTATCGGAGTGTAGCGTTGTTGTTTCCCGATTGCTATTGTTGTTTATGAGTGGTTTTATGACTGGAATTCAAGAACCGACATTGATGAACGTTCGGAGGTGGAAATCTTGACACCCAACGTAATGTTCGACTCCTTTTTTCAATTTATGTACATCAAAATTTGTTTTTGAAAATGTAGAGTCGAAGTTCTCATTGAGACAAGAAAAACGAATGGCAGCATGCCACTAGAGGTGGCCGACTCGTCGGTGTGTGCATTCCCCAGGCGCATGCTCAGCACACGTGTGGCAACCATTGGGGCATGCGCGGCATGTGCCTACATGGGCAATTCCCATTTTGCACTCACCATTTTTCTAAACATTATGATTTTGCCCCTATCAATTGATTTTACAATTATGTCCTTTGTTTTTCATTGATATTACTATTTTACCCCTTGGTTGACTTGTTGACCTGACTTGATCATCCTTTGATCATTGACCAAGTTGACCGACTGTTGATTGACCATTGACTCTTGACCCAAAAAAAGAAGAAGCAAAAAACATGTTTTTCAATTGTGTTCAAAGCATAAAATGTGTTTTTCAATTGTATTCATAATAAATAATGTATAATCCTTTTTTGTTTTGCATTTATTGCAGGAACAATGGTGTATTTTGTATACACGCCTATATTTGTGAGAACTGATGAATAGAGGACAA
This sequence comes from Eucalyptus sideroxylon, assembly GCA_014182405.2. Taxonomy (NCBI): domain Eukaryota; kingdom Viridiplantae; phylum Streptophyta; class Magnoliopsida; order Myrtales; family Myrtaceae; genus Eucalyptus; species Eucalyptus sideroxylon. Next base: position 13,471,269 of record CM024548.2, on the reverse strand, counting down.
TGCTTAAAGGGCCACTAACGGAATTATCCAATTCTCGATGGAATGACAGTGATACAATGACACGTGTGGTTAGGATCAACAAGATGATATAAGAAATCATTTGGAATGGTCACCTTATCTCGGATTTTGAGAAGGTGCTGACCTTAATAAATACTCTTTTAATTTGAGTGGCAAGTAGTGTTAGATCACCTATAGGAATCAACATGGTTTTGGATTAAAAGAAGCTTGCAATGGCTTTTATGAGGGAATACTATAGGATAGAGGCAATGAAAACTTCAACCCTCGAGTTGAATGTAACTTGGTGCAAAATGAATGTGCCTTGGAGGAGCCTTAAGGGATCTTCAAGGGTTTTTCCATGGTTGTATAATGTACCTTTAGAATTCTCAAAAGAATTTTCTAAGAAATTAGAGTAGCTTTTTTTTTTTTTCCTGTTTATGAGATAGTTGAGTATGTTTGAATTTATTTTTTTTTATTATTTTTCTTAGATTTGTTTGATATATCTTAGATTTTTTTTTAGTTAATGAAAGTATATTTTTATTTGCTAATGTAAATTTTTATTTTAATTTACAATTATTTGTGGGAACTTCAAGAAATTTTTAGTGACTTTAATGAGCTTATTTTTGATAATTTCAAATTATGAGTTTTGGCTAATGATTGGAAACATGGTGACCTTTCGACTCTAAAGTTTTATTTGATCTTATTCATTAAAATGATTAGTTTATGTAAAATATATATTTAAATGTTAGGCATTAATAATTCATACAAATATGTTTGAAATGTTCATATATAATGGATTCAGCTTTTAAGAATATAGTGGCTGAATTGGACAAAGAGATAAATCGAATGGCAAGAATTATGATATATTGAATATAAAAATTCAATAAGTGCTAGAAAAGCAAGAAGCACTAAAAACTCTTAATTTGGTTATGGAAAAACATAAGGATGCTATGCGCCACCTTGAGCTGGTAGAGATCCACCTCCCGGTGGCTAAGTTGGAAACAAATATTTATTATGATGGTTCTAGCTCACAAGATGATTCAAACTCTAAGTGCAAGCGTCTTAATTCGTTCAAAGGTGAAAAGGCAAGGGAGTGAGCCTTTCAAGAAAGAAACCAAGAGTTGACCAACATGAGAGAGGAAAATGTCCTCGTGTTAAGAGAATGTTAAGGATGAAGTGTTACAACTATAGTAAAAAGGGTCACTATGCTCGTGACTATAGCGAGCCAAAGAAGATAAACACCCATTATATTCTTGAGAGCTTAAACTCTATATTTTTAATTAAATCTAATTTTTTTGTGGATTCTAGATTCAGGAGTAATAGACCATGTTGTTGGAGGAATCTTTCCAGAATATTTTGAAGCTGACAAAACGTTTCTTTCGGTCTAAGTCCTGGATGTTTGGAGATCGTCGGTTTAAAGTCCGAAGACTTTGTACTCCCAAGACTCAAGACTCAAGACTCAAGACTCAAGACTTAAGACTCAAGACTTAAGTCTATTCTCACCTGACAGACTTTCTAATCCAAAGAACGAAGAAAATCCAAAGCCGAGGTATATGGTTGAGGATTCGATCCTATCGTCGGAATAGATTCTTTGGTTGGATAATCATTTCGGATTCTTTAATTCTTATCTAAGAACGATTGAAGATCCGATGGTCGACAAAATAATCTTGGAATGTTCTATTCTTGGAAACCAAGATCCCGATTGTATGGGCGAACAGGATTGATGGGCTATCATCGATTCCTTAAATAGCTCGGATGATCTTCTTGATTGATTCCGTCCAACGGGTAGATTGGAGGAATTCCTTTGGTAAGTGCCAACGGCTATGATGGCATAAAGGAGTATAAAAGGAAGTCGTTCTAGTTGTTTTAAGTGTGTGATTGATAGAGAAATTCCAGTCTCGAAGAACCTTGATTGTTAGTCGAGACAGTTCGAGCGAAATTGTATACGAGAGAGTGTTTGTACTTGGCGAGACCTTGAGTGAGTGTGGTAGATTATCTACACCAAGAAATCAAGGAAGATCATCACTGTAACATCTCTTTGTTCATAGTGGAATCCAGCCAACTTGGCTGTCGGTGCGAGAAGAGTGGACGTAGGCTTGGATCAAGCCGAACCACTATAAACCTCGTGTTTAATTCTCTCTCTTTCCTTACTCAGTCTCACGATTAATTTTTTTTTTATTCTTCAACTGTCTAAGTATTGTGCAAGTATACAGAAATTATCAAGAAAAATCTTTGTATACCTATTCACCCCCTCTAGGTACTCATACTAGCAATATCAATTGGTATCGAGCCCGTGTTCTTACTTTGTTTGAAGTGTTTTACTTGAGTAAAGATCCATGGCTAGTATGCTAGCACCGGGGCTGATGGAAGGGCAAAGCAATACCAGACCACCCTACTTCGATGGAAAGGATTACAACATCTGGAAGAACAAGATGAAAGCTTTCCTACGATCAAAGGATCCTCTGGAATGGGACGTTGTGGAAAGAGGAATCACTCCTGTTGCTGCAACAGTCTCTGAAAGAGGGAAAGAAACTGTTGAAGCCAGCGGAATGCCTCAGGAAGAGATAAACAAGAGACAAGCACTCGATGCAAAAGCAATTTACTCTTTATATTGTGCTTTATCTCCAACTGAATATAACATAATATCTTCTTGTGTTATAGCAAAAGAAGTATGGGATAGATTACACATCACCTATGAAGGGACGGATCGAGTAAAAGAGACCAGAATTAACATTCTCCTCGGTCAATATGAAGCCTTCAAAATGAAACCAGGAGAATCTATAACTAACATGTTTAGTCGTTTTACAGATATTGTCAATGGTCTTGAGAACCAAGGACAAAGAATTTCTGATCCCATGAAGGTGAACAAGCTCCTGCGTGGACTCTCCAAGGATTGGAATCATATAAAGACTTTAATAAGAGATACGCAAAGAATCATGCCATTATCTGTAGACGAGCTGATTGGAACTCTTCAGTCTTACGAAGTGGAACGAATTAATGAAGACGAAGATCCAAGAGGTAAGAAATCTATTGCACTAAAATCAAATGATGATTCGATGATGCAGATTCTCGAAGATGATATGGATGATGAGGAGCTCGCCCTCATGATAAGAAGATTCAGAAAACTGAATAGAAAAGGCAGAAGGTTCATCCCAAAGAAACAAAGTTTTCAGAGACAGCAGACCAAGTCTCGTTGATGATGAGGAACCAAACAAAGATGTAGTTTGCTTCGAATGTAAAAAGAAGGGACACATCGGACCCAACCGTCCTCTTCGAAAAAGAGAAGAGGAAAAGCTGAGAAAGTTCGAAAGGCTCTCAAAGCCGAAACACGGGAGTGATACTGAGAATGTGAAGAGAGTGATAATGAATATGCCAACATATGTTTGATGGCACATTCAGACTCGGACTCGGTCTGGATCGACTCGAAACAGTGAATTCGAGGTAAGTGATTTTAAAATTCCTGTCAAAGTCTCTAAATATATTGATGAACTGTGTTTCAGTCTTAAGACTTCTCTCAAAAGAATTTCCGAACTCAAAAAAGAAAACTCAGCTCTAAAACAAAAAGAAGTCATTTTAGAAGAAATAGTTAAAAGTCTAGACCTAAATGTTTCTGCTCTTAAAGAAAAAGAAGATGATCTTTTGAAAGAAAATGTTTTCTTAAAAACGGACTTATCAAATATTTCAAAGAAGTTTTCGATAGGATCCGAAAAGCTTGAAAAAGTCCTTTCAGTTCAAAGACCTTACTTCAATAAGTCTGGTTTAGGCATGACAGCGGAAACAATTCCCCGATTGATTTTCCTAAAGTTAAAGAAAGAATTAAGAAAAGACCGTCGAGAGAGGCTTACAAAAATCATTTCAAGAAAGTTTTTGTAAAGTCTCGTTGGTCGAAATGCTCTAAGGTGTTCAAAGTGTAACAGTAAGGATCACTTTGAAAAAGAATGTCCTATGGTTTGGAAACCTGTTAAGAAAGTATGGCCTAGTAATGCTTATCCTACTAACATCAAAGGACCCAAGAAAATCTGGGTACCAAAGAAAGCTTGAGACTCTCTTTTAAATGCAGGTCTCCGTCAAGAAAAAGATAAAATGGTATCTTGACAACGGATGTTCAAGACACATGACGGGGAGACTCAAAATGCTTCGTAAAGCTTGTTCAAGTAAACGGCGGAAATGTTTTATTTGGAGGAAACGGCAAAGGAAGCATCGTGGGATTTGGAACTGTGAGAATTGGAAATCTCATAATAAGCAATGTTTCTCTAGTAGAAGGACTCAACTATAACCTTCTCAGCATTAGCCAACTGTGTGATACTGGTTTCAAGATCTCTTTTCAAGAAGGAATTTGCTATGGAATTAGTAAAGACTCTACTTGAGTCTTTCATGGGTCGAAGACATGGAAACATCTACCTCTTAGACATGAAATTGAATAAATCTCAATGTCTAATTTCAATCCAAGATGAAGCAAGCTTATGGCACAGAAAGCTTGGCCATGTCAATATGAAGCAATTAGCCAAAATCTCATCAAAGCAGATTGTTCGAGGTCTACCCAAATTACCATATCAAAAGTCCGATCCATGCACACCCGTATTCTGGGAAAACAGGTAAGAAATTCATTTAAGCCAATAAATCATGTCTCCACTAATCATGTACTACAGTTGCTTCATATGGATCTCTTCGGACCAACAAGAACCCAGAGCATTGGAGGTAAGAAGTATTGTCTAGTAATTGTAGACGATTACTCTCGCTTTACTTGGGTATATTTTCTTGCAAGTAAGTCGAAACCTTTTCGTACTTTGAGAAGTTTGCTAAAAAGGTTCAAAATGAAAAAGGATGTGCTATTTCAAGTATAAGAACAGATCATGGAGGTGAATTTGAAAATCAAGATTTCACAAAATTATGTGATGAATCTGGTTTTAAACATGTATTCTCTTCTCCATACACTCCTCAAAGCAAAATGGAGTTGTGGAAAGAAAGAATAGATCTCTTCAAGAAATGGCTAGAACACTTTTAATTGAAAGCAAAATTTCTTCACGATTTTGGGCTGAATTTGTTTCAACAGCTTGCTATATCATCAATAGAGTCTTCCTAAGACCTATTCTTGAGAAAACCCCTTATGAATTATTCAAAGGTAAGAAGCCTATTGTTTCATACTTTCATGTGTTTGGTTGCAAATGCTTTATTTTGAAAAATGCAAATGATCGAGTTGGTAAGTTTGAAGAAAGATCAGATGAAGGCATCTTCCTTGGATACTCTACATCAAGCAAAGCCTACAGAGTCTATAACAAGAAGAGCCAGTCTGTGGAGGAGTCAATGAACGTCAAATTCCAAGACTCAGCGCAAGATGAATCCAGCCAGACTCAATATGAAGAGTCTGAACTCTCTCTAGACCTTCCAAAGTCTTCAACTCAAGAAGCATCTCGGACTGGAAGTCCAACTTCAAGATGCTCATGAAGATTCAAATAAAGAAAGAGATCATCAACCGAGCAAATCAACTAGTAACTCGGAAGCACAAATCCAGTCATCCTAAAGATCTCATTATTGGCGAAATCAATGAAGGAATCCGCACAGATCAAAAAGGCGTGAAGAGTCAAGCGCTGTCGCTCTCATCTCTGAAATTGAACCAAAAAGCATAGAAGAAGCTTTATCCGATGAAAGCTGGATCGAAGCTATGCAAGAGGAGCTCGATACAAGTTCAACATTAATGATGTCCGGGAATTGACATCCAAACCAAAAGGTAAAACTGTTATTGGAGCCAAATGGGTATTCAGGAACAAGATGAATGAAGAAGGAAAAGTCGTACGAAACAAAGCAAGACTCGTGGCCAAAGGATATACGCAAGAAGAAGGAATAGACTATGACGAGACTTACGCACCAAAGTAGCAAGGTTAGAAGCTATTCGTCTATTACTTGCGTTTGCTTGTTACAAAAATTTCAGGTTATTCCAAATGGACGTCAAAAGTGCTTTCCTAAATGGATTTATCCAAGAGGAAGTTTATGTGGAACAACCGCCTGGATTTGAAGACCCAAAGAAGCCAAACTCAGTCTTCAGACTGAAAAAGGCTCTGTATGGTCTAAAGCAAGCACCTCGAGCTTGGTACGACAGACTAAGTAAGTTCTTATTACAGAACGGATTTGTCAAAGGTAAAGTAGACACTACTCTATTCATTAAAAAGGAAAACAAAAGCTTTTTACTCGTTCAAATATATGTTGATGACATTATTTTTGGATCCTCTAATGAAAGTCTTTGCAAGAAATTTTCTAAGTCTATGCGGGATGAGTTTGAAATGAGTATGATGGGAGAATTAACATTCTTTCTTGGCCTTCAAATAAAGCAATTGAATGAAGGAACTTTTATCTTCCAAGAAAAATATGCTAATGATCTTGTCAAAAGATTTGGATTGGACAATTGCAAAAAGACCGACATACCAATGTCATGTTCTCGGAAGATAGACAAGGATGAAGAAGGGAAGAAAGTAGATCAAAAGCTGTACGGGAGCATGATCGGTTCACTTCTTTATCTAATCGCTTCTAGACCGACATTTTGTTGAGTGTTTGCATCTCGTGCTAGGTTTCAATCAGATCCTAGAGAATCACATCTCATTGCCGTGAAACGTATTATCAAATACGTTGCCTCGTCTTCAAGCATTGGTCTTTGGTATCCAAAGAGGGGAGACTTTAATCTTCTAGGATACTCAGATGCAGATCTGGCTGGTTGCAGAGTCGATAGAAAGAGCACTTCTGGAACTTGTCAACTGCTTGGAAACAGGACAGTGTCTTGGTTCTCAAGGAAGCAAAGCACTGTAGCTCTCTCAACGACAGAAGCAGAGTATGTAGCTCTTGGAAGCTGCTGTTCGCAAATACTCTGGATAAAACAACAGCTACAAGACTTTGGCATTGAAGACTCATGCACAGAAATCAGATGTGACAACACCAGCGCAATCAATTTCACCAAAAATCCAATCCTTCATTCAAGAGCAAAGCATATTGAGATTCGACATCACTTCATTAGAGATCATATTCAAAATGGAGAAATCTCGATTCAATTTGTTGATTCAAAGAGTCAACTAGCGGATATATTCACAAAGCCCTTGGAGAAAAACCAATTCGACTTTATCCGTTCAAGACTCAACATTTTGAAGCTTGAAGAAGTTAAAGTCTAGAGACTCACCATTTCTAAGACTCTGATCTCTCAGACTTTAAATTATGAGACTCAAACATTCTTGGCTAAAGCGTAAGTTGTTATTTTATCTCGAAAAGGTACGTTCTTTCATTCAGATATAATTTGTGTGAAATTTGAAAACTTGTCTTTTTCAAAGAATTAATTTTGGCAGTTATTGATTTTGAAAAGAAGTGTTCGTACACTTTCCTTGTACCGATTAAACTTCTCTTTTCAAATCCGAGGTATATATATATATACAGTTTTTCTTCGCCCAATTTTCAAAACCCTAAAAGGCACTCTCCTCCCGATACTGTTTTTCTACTCCTTGTTCGTTGTCGAGAAAGTGGTCATTTTTCTTGGGAAAAGCAAGTGAAGGAATCTTCCAATAGACAAAGAAAGATGTCATCTTCGAGGAAATCATCAAGAATCGCAAGCGGGGACCACAAAGAATGGAGAAGGGACCGACTCACTTCGATCTTGCGAGGAAGAAGACTTATCAAGTCGGCGACAAAGTCCGATTCGCTCTCCTCCACGTCATTCAACACCTCCCGCCCCACAAGATGCAAGTCAATATACGGAAGAAGAGATAATCGAGGAAGCCGACCCAGTAAGAGTCCAAAACCCTCCTTTATCTATAAGCTTTATCGTGCGTTGAAAAGCTCCGGTTCTTCATTAAAGTATATAGATGACTTCCTTAAGGACAAAAATTATGGGAATGAGTATCTTTTTCTGCGGAAAATGGAGGAATTGGGAGTTGCTCCTAAAGGAAGGGCAGGGGAGGCACTTGCGAAACATTCCAAGTGATCCTCGTGTGCCAGGACAGAATCTGATTGACGGGAACGATGATGACAAAATGTTCCTTGAATTTAAACCTAGAATGGGTGTGGCAGCAAAGGTGAAAGGAAATCGGTTGGATTTGTTTAAATCCAAGGATCGGGAAAAGTGTATTTGCTGTTGAAAAGAGGGGTGATAAACCCTAGAAGTGTTGATTTTGACTTCCGGACACCATCAACGTGAACTTAAGAGAGAAGTTGAATTTGCTTCAACTTGAGACTTTTTGCTCTGACTCTACGGACGGGTATGATCAGCTGACCGCTTATTTCTATTCAAATCTTAGCTTTTTGGATGCGAATAGAATTTCATTCAGTGTTCGAGATCAAGTCTATGTGGTAGATGTGAATATGTTGGCGGACATAGTTGGAGTTGAACGGGGACGCTATCTCCCAATCAAAGTCTCACCTGCTCGTACTACTCTGGATCTTGTCAAAGATAGGGACGTAGAGAAGAAAATTACCTACTCAAGGATGAAGGCCATCAACATTGTGCTTCATAAGATTGTGATCAACTGTCTCAGACCAAAGTCTACGTCAAAGACTTCTGTGTCTCTTTCTGAAGCAAAGTTGATGTATGCGATCAACTCAGGATGAAAGTTTTCTCTCCCGCACACTATTCTCTTCCATATGTACAGAGCAATGTCAAAAGACAAAGGACAATTGCCTTATCCTGGTCTGGTGACCAAGATCTTCAGACATCTGAACATTGAACTGCCACATACATTTTGTGTTCGACCGTGTGATAAGATGGTGGTAGGGTTGAAAATGTTAATGAAGATGCGTCTGCAAGAACTCTCCAAGGCAATGGAGAAATTCAAAGTGAAATCTCCAGTCCAGTCTGCTTCAAAAAGGAAAGGAAAGGAGGCCATTGGTGCCCCATCGAAAAGAAGAAAAGAACTCTCATCTGGAGGATGAAGATGAAGATGAAGAGGATGAAGATCCCACTATCCAAGCTCGACAAGAACCGGACGTTACGTGTTTCATCCGACGTAAGAACTTCAGAAGAAAAAGCGAAGAGAAGAAGAAGAACGAGAGAGAGAAGGAGAAAGAAGATGAAGAAGAAGGAGAAGAAGAAAAAGAAAAGTCTGCTGATGAATCGGAGAGAAGGGAAATCAAGAGCATGATCATCACTCTTCCCCTTTCGATGTCCTAGAGACAGGGGAGTTAGCGAGCAAGAGAGGTCTACACCTTATCTGCTGTCGGTGAAGATCTAAGACAATCTCAGAAGACCCGGAAGAAGTTCGGGTCTCTCAATTGCTCGAAGAAGGTGATACGTCGATTCCAAATCTGCCAGACCATACGAAGCGCCATCGTCGCATACACACCATCCGAGAAAGCCAATGCCGGTACGACGGATGATTCTGCAGATTTTCGTAGCATCATGAATATTCTTCTGGAAATGCATAGCCAGATATATGTTCTGGACTGTGAAATCCAAGCTTTGAAGAATGCTGGACAAGCATCTTCAGTCTCTCTGGAGGATAAATTCAAAGACCTCGCTCTGCAACTTCAAGCCAATGCTAAGGGAGAAGAGGTAGCTCATCTGAGGGAAGACCTGAAGAAGCTCGAAGGAGTAGTCCAGTCCATTGGGGATTTCCAGATCGTGCGCATTCCCCGAGACATGACTCCTTTCTCACCCTTTTCAATGCTGACAAAAAGGGGAGAACCAATTTGAACCAACAACTATCTTTTAAAATTTTTTTAGTGGTTATGTTTATTTTTGAGTATGACTTGAGAACTTGAACTTGGGTATGAATTTGACTGAATTGACTGTGGATTGTGATGCTTGACTTGTTGCATTTTCATCAAGTGTTGTTATATGGTGTTTCTCATGAAAGACTAACCAATTTTCTGTGGATGCAGAGTCTGGTTGTTTTATTAATCTTTATGAGTTAGCCATATTGCTTGAGAAATGTTTTTGCAGGTCAAAGTTGTTCAAATCTACAAGAAAGTTTTGTCACCATCAAAAAGGGGAGATTGTTGGAGGAATCTTTCCGAGAATATTTTGAAGCGACAAAACGTTTCTTTCGGTCTAAGTCCTGGATGTTTGGAGATCGTCGTTTAAAGTCGAAGACTTTGTACTCCCAAGACTCAAGACTCAAGACTCAAGACTCAAGACTCAAGACTTAAGTCTATTCTCACCGACAGACTTTCTAATCCAAAGAACGAAGAAAATCCAAAGCCGAGGTATATGGTTGAGGATTCGATCCTATAAATGGAATAGATTCTTTGGTTGGATAATCATTTCGGATTCTTTAATTCTTATCTAAGAACGATTGAAGATCCGATGGTCGACAAAATAATCTTGGAATGTTCCATTCTTGGAAACCAAGATCCCGATTGTATGGGCGAACAGATTGATGGGCTATCATCGATTCCTTAAATAGCTCGGATGATCTTCTTGATTGATTCCGTCCAACGGGTAGATTGGAGGAATTCCTTTGGTAAGTGCCAACGGCTATGATGGCATAAATGCGTATAAAAGGAAGTCGTTCTAGTTGTTTTAAGTGTGTGATTGATAGAGAAATTCCAGAGTCTGAAGAACCTTGATTGTCAGTTGAGACAGTTCGAGCGAAATTGTATACAGAGAGTGTTTGTACTTGGCGAGACCTTGAGTGAGTGTGGTAGATTATCTACACCAAGAAATCAAGGAAGATCATCACTGTAACATCTCTTTGTTCATAGTGGAATCCAGCCAACTTGGCTGTCAGTGCAGAAGAGTGGACGTAGGCTTGGATCAAGCCGAACCACTATAAACCTCGTGTTTAATTCTCTCTCTTTCCTTACTCAGTCTCACGATTAATTTTTTTTTTATTCTTCAACTGTCTAAGTATTGTGCAAGTATACAGAAATTATCAAGAAAAATCTTTGTATACCTATTCACCCCCTTCTAGGTACTCATACTAGCAATATCACATGTAGCGAAAGATAGAAATATTTTCATTGAGTTCCAATGAGTTTTGACTAAAATGAAATGAATTTATGTAGATAACAACTTTAGAGCTGAAGTAAAAGGGATACCATCTGCCAACTAAATATGCATGGTGGATGCACTTTGTTCCTACATGATGTACTATATGCTCCAAAAATTCGTCGAAATTTAGTGTTTGTGTTAGAATTGGTTAAACTTGATTTCAATTTAAACTTTCATAATAGTAATGTTAATTTGTATTTAGATACAAATTATTTTGGTTGTGATTACTTTTTAGATGATTTTATTGTATTAGATATTGACTATAGTAATGTCAATGTTTTTATTATTATCTCTTTACGTCTTCTAATTTATATGATAATGATGTGGATGTATGACATGCTAGATTTGGTTATATTGACCAACAACGAATAAATATATTAACCAAAAATGGATTGTTGGGCAATATTGAAAAAATTGATTTGCTCAAATGCGAGCAGTATCTAGTAGAAAAAAGGGTTAATACCCTAAAAAACTCAAAACTGGTATATTTGTGATAAATTTATTCAAAATTATTTTTTTGATCACTAAAAACCCAAAACTAGTATACCTTTGACAAATTTACCCCAAAGTGGTATATTTGTGACAAATTTATTCTTTGTTAGTTTTCATTAAATTTTACTGTCAAATTATTAAGTTAAATGATATGTGATAGTTAACTGATATACCAATTTGGGATTTTACGCTCTATTTGTCACAATTTACAATTTTTGTGATCTTTTTGTGGTATTAATCCAATTTAGCGAATGGTATATTTGTCATAATTTTACTAGTTTGTGGGTTTTTTGCAGTCGAATAAATTAGTTTGGGGTAAATCTGTCATAAATGTACCGGTTTGGGATTTTCATGATAAGAAAAATAGTTTATGAGTAAATTTGTCATAGGTGTATCGATTTTGGGTTTTTCAGGGTATTAACCTTAGAAAAAATGACAATAAAACTATTTAAAAATGTATAAGAGCTTAATTTCCTTTGTATTCAATTCATTTTGACATATGTGGTCTAATAAATGTGAGAGCAAAGCATTGACTGTATATTTCATCACGTTTATAGATGATTATACTCGATTTAGACATATTTATTTAATTTCTCATAAATCTGAAGCATTAAATTATTTCAAAAAGTTTATAAGCTCGGTAGAAAATCAATTAGATAAGAAAATAAAAGTATTAATATCCAATTGAGGTTGATGATATCTATCTGATGAGTTCATAAATTTATATGATGAAAAAGAAATGAAAAATAATTGTCTATTCCCTATATTCTTTAATAAAATGGTGTCGTGGAAAGGAGAAATAGAAACCTACAAGAAATGGTTAGGCCTAAGATAACGTATGCTAATTTACTTATCATCTTTTGGGATGACGCTTTATTAATTGTTGTGTATATACTTAACCGTATGCCTTCCAAATCAATTATTTCTACAATGTATGAGTTATGAACATGTGCAAAACCTAACTTAAGTTTTCTTAAACCATGGAGTTGCACTACTTGTACTCACGAAGTATCTCACAAGTATGATAAATTGGGTCCTAGAGGTAAAAATAGTATTTTTATAAGATACTCAGAATACCTGAAATGGTATGTGTTTATAGATGAGTAGGAAAATGAGAGTATAACTGAATTTGAATTACGAGCTATCATATTCTTAGAGAATAAATTTCTAAGAGAGGTAAAATAGGTGATAATTACTCTCTATTTAAAACTTTGGATCAAGATAATAAACTTAATGGAGTTTGTTCAAGTAGATGCAACGTGAGAAGTGAGAAATTAAATTCAACTTAGTTTCAATTATAACAATTTGATGAGACGATATCATTATTATCTAATTTAAGTGAGAATATAATGGAGAATAATGTGTAAAGTATATAATATCATGTACGGCGAGCAAGGCGCGAGAGTATTTTCTATTGATGTTTTGACATTGAATGGAAAACTTTTATGATTGCTTTACAAGATGAAGATGAGCCAATGAATGTAAATGAGGTTCTCAATTGCCTAATAAAGAAAAATGGATACGTGCAATGGAGGAAGAAATTAAGTTAATAAAGTCAAATCATGTTTGGGAACTGATTGATATTCTAAAAAGACGCAAAGCTATTAGAAACAAGTTGGTTCTCAAAATAAAATGTAAAATTGATGACTTTATAGAGAGATATAATGCTTGCATTGATATGAATGATGATACATATATTCTTGAAATTAAGATTTTAAAAGATCGTTCAAAGAGATTATTATCTCTTTCGCAAGAGACGTATATAAACAAGGTTTTTGAACGATTTCGTATGCAATATTATAAATTCATAGATACTCTAAATTTGCAAAATATGAAAGATTACTATGCCCAAAGACTTTACAGGATAAGAAACAAATACAATGTGTTCTTTTTGTTAGTACTATTGGAAGTTTAATGTACGTTATTATGTGTATAAGATATGATATATGTTTTATTGTTGGAATGGTAAGTAATACAAATTCAATCTAGGTCAAGCACATTAGACATCTGTCAAAAGAATATTAAGGTATCTAAAGAGAATTGCTAATTATTATTTTTTTTTTTTTGGTGACTCAGGGGAACCCCCGTACGCCGCTTCGCGACTGGAGTAAACCCCTGGGAGGGACCCGGCCCACCACCGCTGACCTCGGCCCCCCAGGTAAATCGCGCGTTTGCATTGAAGCAACGCGGACGCAGAGTCTCGAACTCTTCCCCCTGGCGTGTGGGGTACCAAGCCTTAACCACTACGGCCACCGCGGGCGGTGGTGAGAACTGCTAATTATTCGTTAAGTTATTAACGAAAAGATCTACGACTTGAAGGCTATTCAGATGCTAATTGAGAATGAGATTTAGATGAAAGGAAGTGTACATCTAAATTTGTTTTCTTACTAAATAATAGTGTCATATCTTGAAGAAGTAAGAAGTAAATGTGTATAGTCTTATTCACGATGAAGGCCAAGTTTGTGACATTATCAATAGCTATATAAGAGGGTGTTTGGTTGAAAGGATTTTTTGGATCATGTAGATGTTGTTAAGGATACTGCAAAATCATTGTTGGTTAATTGTGATAGCCAACTAGGGCTGAAGCTTCTTGTTGAGCACCAAGAGGAAGTCATAGACCTTGTGCTGGTCGGGCAATGACTTGGCCATGCTCTCCCTTCAAATGCACCGTTCAGCCCATGCCACTAGCTTGGGCCACTCCTCCGCGACGATATAGTTGGCCAGTTTCTCCAAAGCATAGAACGAGTTATACAACGGTATCAGCGACACATCCACATACCTAAACGTCTCCCCTCCAAAGTAAGCCTTGTCCCTAAGCTCTCCCTCCAACGCCTTTAAGCTCCCGATGTACTCCTTCTTAGCCGCCTCCTGGGCCTCCCCCGTCAAAAGCCATGCGTTTCGCAACATTGGAAATATCTGCGCCATCATTTCATGCCTCGACGTTAAGCACAACTTAATATGGAAATGTTCAAAAGATCGGGCGTCATCGTCTTATCTTGTCCAAATAGTCGCCCGAAAACCTAGCACGGGCGCGCTCATGAGGATCGGAAGGCAAGAGAGGGGACTTGCCATCCCAGGTCTAATCGATGTACTGGACAACGACGAGGGACTCACAAACTGCCTTGCCGTTATAGATGAGGATGGGGATTTTCGTATGGACCGGGTTCATCTGCAAGAGAAGGGGGCTCTTGTTGCTCAGAAGGCCCTCCTCCCTCAGATCAAAGTCCACTCCCATCTCTCTCAGGGCAATCCTGGCCCTCATCCCGACCAGGCTGGACCAGAAGTCCAACAATATCACTTCCTCCGCCATTGAAGCTTTGGTAATTTGAACTCAAGAATGTTTTTTCGTGGTGAAATGATGCTAAAAGCTGGGGCCACTTCTGTGGCAGGAAAGAGAAACATTGACGAGACTTTTCCTAGTCGCTGCGATGTTTGAGAGGCTGCTTAATACCGTCATTGCTCGCGTCTCTCTCGCGTCAGGTCCAAGTCTACGTTCAATGACCGCCCGATTAGGTTATTGAGGTTGTTGTGCATGGTATGACTTAATTGTCCAACGTTGGAATGAGTGGCTTAATTCTTTAGATAGAAATTGGGACGGTGCAAAGGTATTTGAAGGTAGCCATATTTTTTTAAAAAAGCTCAATATTTTGTGCAAATATTTACACGAATGCCATTAAGGCCATAGTTCTTTAAAAAAAAAAAGCCAAAAATTCATATTTTCTTTTTATAAAAATTCAAAATAACTTTTAATATGTAAAAATACCCATATTTTTGATAAAAACCCGTTTTTTTTATTTTTATTTTTCTCGTGACAAAAATTTTAAATAATTTTTTCAAATAAATTTGAAAGGTAGAGTTTTATTTTTTGCGCTATAACTCACGTAGTGGGTTGCAATGCAAAGTTCACACTCTATTAACAAAATTCTTTGCTAGAGAGATGAACGTAATGTTGCTGCTGCGTATATTGGTTATTTGTTCAATTGTCCAATCCCTTTATAATGACTTCTCTTTGGCTATTTATAACTGAGTTGGGAGAATAACCGCCCTGATGGTTGTTGTTTTAATTTCAGATCGCCCGTAAAACTTGGTGTTTCGTCAATAACTATATCGTCTTATCCATAGTTGATACCGGGCACTTCCGCAACTGGCCTCCTTCTTACCCTCCTACTTCCAAGCAGTGGTCGGTACCGGGCCATCGGTAACTATGGCGGTGGCTCTATTCGGACTCCTGCGGGCCTGTTCAGCTATTTCGGGCTTGGTGGGCCTTATTGATCATCTACGGCCCGCTGAACCCTTTTGGTGTTAACAAGAAGGTAATTTAAAACAGGGAGTAGAGCTCCTAAAGCCCAAAAGATACGGGAGGAAAAAGGCCGCATCGTTTATCCTTGTTCTTGCAGAGAGAGTGATTAACCCTAAGGCTAAAAGGTCACTACCATGTATTGTGTCTGGTTTTTGCCTAAGACAGTAATAGGTCGGCCGGCTATAAGGAAATATGGTCCGAATAAAAATATCACACAGTGGAGGTGGGATAAAGGTCAAGAAAATTTCTTATATCCATGTGTGAAAGGTAATTTTTTCTATCAAACTTCTCAATTCAATTAAATAAAAATGATATAAATAAAAATTAAAAAATAAAATTATAAATAAAAATAACAACAATTTTCATATTAATGGTGAGAGGGGATAAAAATAAATAAATAAGAGCGAAAATAATAATAAAAACATGTAAATAAAATTGAAGTAGGATAACTCAAAATTTTAATGAAAAAATTCAAACTTGGAAAAAATCTTTCTAATTCTCGAAGGAGGGGCAATGAGACTTCCAAAAAAAAAAAAAACCCTACTCCCTCTCCCCTTCTCCTCCATAACTCTGGTTCATGTTGAAGTTTCATAATTCTATGTAATTCTTTAATTAACGTCAAAGCACCATGAAAATTGTGAGAAAGTCAAACCTCCTTCTTCTCCATAACTCTTTGGTTCAAGTCAAGAGTTTATGAAAGTAACAAGAGTGTCGAAACTCCCTTTTCTGTATAACTTTGTGGTTCATGTTGAAATTTCATGAAAGTGGCGAGAGAGTCAAAATACTATCTTGATAGTGAATGATAGCATTTTCTCTATTATTAGATTCAACATTCATTGGCTAATAGTCATGAATTATTCAAAACATAATACTGAATGGAAATTGTCGAAAGTGGAAAGAGTGAGCCTCAACCAGAGGAGAAGGGTTCTGAACAAAAGAGTAATGAGATGAGCATAATCAGACTCAGATTCTACTGGGGCTGAAGCTTCTTCTTGAGTACCAAGAGGAAGTCATAGACCTTGTGCTGGTCCGGCAACGACTTGGCCACGCTCTCCCTCTGCATACACCGCTCAGCCCATTGCATCAGCTTGGGGCACTCCTCCGCAACGCTGCAGTTGGCCAGTTTCTCCAAAGCATAGAATGAGTTATACAACGGAATCAGCGACACATCCACATACCCAAACCTCTCCCCTCCAAAGTAAGCCTTGTCCCCAAGCTCTCCCTCCAACGTCTTTAACCCCTGGATGTACTCCTTCTTCGCCGCCTCCTGGGTCTCCCCCGTAGACAGCCATGCAGCTCGCCCCACTGGAAATATCTGCGCCGTTATTCCATACCACAAATTTAAGCGCACTTAATATGGGAAATGTTTGAAATATTGGGCATCATCGTCTTACCTTGTCCACATAGTCGGCCCAAAACCTGGCACGAGTGCGCTCGTAAGGATCTGAAGGCAACAGAGGGCACTCGTGACCCCAAGTCTCATCGATGTACTGGACGATGACGAGGGACTCGCAAACCGCCTTGCCTTTGTGGATGAGGACGGGGATTTTCTCGTGGACGGGGTTCGTCTCCAAGAGCAGGGGGCTCTTGTTGCTCAGAAGGTCCTCCTCCCTCAGATCAAAGTCCACGCCCTTCTCCCTCAGAGCAATCCGGGCCCTCATCCCGAACGGGCTCGGCCAGAAGTCCAACAATATCACTTCCTCCGCCATTGAAACTTGGCAATTTGAACTCAAGAATGCTTTTTTGTGGTGAAATGAGGCTAAAAGCAGGAGCCACTTATATAGAACGAAAGAGAACATTGACGAGACTTTTAGACGCTGCAATGTTTGAGAGGCTGCTCGATGCTGTCATTGCTCGCGTCACTCTTGCTTCAGGCCCAAGTCTACTCTCTTGACTCCATGTCCGTCTTAGATTTTGGTGGTAGCTGTGCATGGTATGACTTCGCTGTCCATTATTGTAAGGTGTGGCTTAATTCTTTATAAAAAAAATAAAAAAATAAAAAATAAAAAATTGAAGGGTGCAAAGGTATTTAGGCGGTATAAACATGGAGTTGAGAAAGTTGGACTCATCAAACAGGTCGTGAAAGACTTTGTATTATTGAAATGGTAACACTTGTAAGTACTGTGGTTGGAAGATTAACTAAGAAAACTACGAGGTTTTGATCGATATTCTTAATTTATACTTGCCATATGGTTTATCCTAGGATAACACAAGAAACCAAAGACTCAAAAGAGTTGAGTAAGAGCATCAAAAGGAGATTTGAGTTCTAAAATAGTTGATTTGTTAGATGTGCAACAGTTTGAAAAGCATTGTTGACACCTAAATTTTGGCGATCCATTTAGTCATTTATTGCATAAAAAATTAGGGGTTAATTTTATCCCTGAAAAAAAATATTAATTGCATAGCTACATTTAATTTGCATTTTATTTTCTTGGACCGGTGGTCCCCAACTCTGCAACCCTTTCTACTTTTTTTTATTTTATTTTTTTTATTTTATTTATTAGCCTCTTTCCTGCGCCGACGTAGCCGCCGGTCTCCGTTTAAGTTTTGCCCAGTGGAGTATCCAACATCTCCGCCTACGTCCCCGTTGATCTTTGACTTTATGAATGACGAATTTGTAGGCATTATCCTTTATTATTATTGTTTAAGTTTGAATATTGTGAGTTAACTTTTAGAGTTATCCCTAAAATTATTGTAATTATTAATTTGACCCGTAAGATGTCGGATATTTTTTTAATTACATTAATTTTTGGATTTGTGATAGTTTTTAAGTGTTGAATCAATATAATTATTAATTTGATCCGTAAGAATTCGGATCAGATTTTTAGTTATTTTGAACTCTTTGTTGTGATAATTAGGGTTAGGATAATCGTTAATTTGACCTGTGAGACAACGGGTTATTTTTTCGATTATTTTGATCCTTTATTTGATTGAATATCTTGATTGTTTAGATTTAATGTTTAGTTGATAATTACTTGTTTTTTTTAAAAAACACTAAAAATCTAAAAATATTTGAATTAGATTCAATTTAGTTTTTTTTGGAATATTTTTGTTATATTGCATATCTAGAATAGGGATTTCAGTTCGAATTTTGGAAAATATAAAAAAAAAAAAAAAAAAAAAAAATGCATTCATTTAGGATTTTTAGTTTTCTGTTTAATTTAAGTTGCATTTTTAATTACATGGAAATTTTAATTTCGAAATTAATTAAAAAAACACAAAAAATCATCATACATATATCATGTTGAATTAGGGCATTCTTGCACGTCATTGCATATTAGATAAATTGCATGTTAGATTAAGATAATATCTTATGTTTAAATTAGGATTTAATGTGACTTGATCCTTAGTTTAAATTAGATAGAATTTTAATCTAGCTAGATCATTTTTGCATAGAAATATCAAATGCACGTCATTTAGTTTTTACTGGTTTCATTTAATTAGAACTTCCTCGTCATTAGACTAAGTCATTTAATAAATGTCGCATGACATATAACTCGCATACTAAATTGTATATTGCGTGTCATTTTAGTATGTCATTGCATCGCATTACTTGTCATCATTTGATTAATTTAGATTGCATTTAATCATTGCATTTCTTCATGTCATATAGTTTAGGTCATGCTGCCATGTCATATTAGATTACATATTGCATAAGTCATGATTTTCATTAAATAAAGTGAAAACAAAAACAAAAATTGAAATTGCGTGTTAATTAGAAATCATATCTAGGGTTACTGATGTGAATTCTGATTTAACAATGCATATGCTTTTGTTGCTTCTAGGTATGTTTTGCAATATTTAATTGCTTTCTTGAGTGTTAAATTGGTGGTATGTGCACATGTATGATCACCTCACATGTTAGGAAGTTAAATTAAAATCAATTCAATTGCCAAACATTTTTGAAAATGAAATAAAAAGGTACCGAAAGGGCACTAGGATAGTCTGGTGTAACCAAGTCCCCGAACTCATAAATCTCTGGTTCGTAGGAGTAAAGTAAATCTCCCGTTACTTTACTTGGGTTTCTAATCGACCCACCAAAAATAGATTAGTGGTGACTCCTGATTAAAAATCATTTGCATGTTAAGAATTCAAACCTAAGTCGCGAATTGGTATGGGCTTGGGAGAGCCCGAGCTAAGCTTAAAGACTTAGTAATCCATTAACCTAGTTTTAGGTGGTCCAAACCCCGAAAAATTAGGTCGCGACAGCTTGGCGACTCCGCTGGGGACTTGTGTTAAAACACTTAGTGGACTTAGGCCAATTTTTCTTTTTAAAAATATTTTTGTTTGGCAGCGAGGATCCCAGGTATGTCCCTAACATTCCTAAGGTGTTAAATGTTTTTGCAGATAGGAGGTATAAGGGGAGTAGTCTTTGCTAACCCCTGTCTTGCAGGTTGGAGTAGGGATGAATGTTTGAATTAAAACTATAGAAGTGTTGCTTGCATTTAAACTGTTGTGCATGCTTTATTGCTTTAGCACCACACTATTTGCACACACAACCTGCGGTCGAACCTGGGCTGCGATAGGATTTCTAGGATGGTGTTGAGAATGATACTTCCTCCAAAGCGAGACTGCTATGTAGAGGTTGACCTTCTCTTCCCCGAAATTTCTTTTATGGTGCCGAATGTGTTTATTCATATCCGCAAGACTGTGTGATTATTGGGTATTCCATTCGACTGAGCCGGAGTTAAGGGGACCTGACATGTTAATGCGAGATTGCAACGGTCAGATTATCCTCTTAGCTCCACTTTGTTAAGCCCATCTAAAGTAGAAATCGAGCCTCACATCTCATGTGCATGTCTATGTGATTGCTCATTAATTTCCTTGGTGAAGTAAGTCTTCTATTCCCATACTAATGCAATTTACTTACTTTGTCATGCTTTTGGTCGGTCCATGACAATCTAGGTAATCATTTGATTTAATTCATTTGTCAATTAGAAATGAAATGAATTGCCATACAATGAATCATTTGGAAAATAAAAAAATTGGAAATTTGTTTTCAATTTATGTCTTGGCTTTTCCTAGTTCATGTTTAGGAAATTTTGTCCCTATTGGGGCATCTCATATCTTTGTTTTCCTAGTCCGTTTTTAGGAAATCCTCTTCATATGTGGACTTTTCTTGACTAAAATTAAATGGTTGTCATGGACTAGCTTTCTATTTACACTTCATGCTTACATGTTCCCATTTATTTTATTAGGTGATTATGAAGCGATCTCGCTCACCCATCCGTACACGGTCGAGAGCTAAAATGGCGGATCGAAACGAGGCGCTGGACCGTATCATTGACAATATGAACAAGCAAATTGCACACCACCAAAATCAAGTCAATGAATTGTCTGCTACTGTGACTTTTCTCATCAAGCAAAAAGGCTGCGATGACATAGGTACTCCATCTTCAATAAGAATCTGCGACTCGAAGAAGAGAGCCAAGAGAACTTTTGAATCGTCTCATTTTCCCGAGGTAGCTGAATTTGATGCCACCATGAAGAGACTCGTGACATATCTAGAAGGAAGAATCTCTGATTTGAAGGGTTCGCATCACACGAGCAAGGATGGTGAAGAACTCAAGCATACATGATTCATGGTCCTAAGTAGTTCACTTTCCTTGTTTAATTAGGGGCATGCTCGGTTGCACCTCCCCTGCGTGGGAATTCTTATTGCTTTTTAGGAATTGTTTTCGCTTTCTAGGAATCATTTTCGATGTTTTCTCTTTTTAGGGGTTAGGAATCACAATTTTCATTCCAATAATGTATTTCATTTGATTCGATTCAATGAAATTACAATTTTGAGGACATGACGGGGTACTCCAAACCAGTCCAATGACGATATCCAACCATGAAAGAAAATATCATCCACGGAGAAATCCTGAGGGCTGGACTTTCTCATGTTTCCTCCCAAAAACCTTTTCGAAAAAAAATAAAGCATTTCATTGTAAAAAATAAAATAAAAAAAAAAAAAAACATTTTCCCAAAGCTTGTAGCAGATTAAACTTGTTTGTTTGTCTGACTCATTTGCTTCTTGTCTCAGAACATGATTCTATAACTTGTTATGACAAGGGACATCTGAGAATGGCGTATCAAGTTTCAATGATCATAAACTTGACTTGTGATCAACAGGTTTAGAGCGCACTTGTAATGAAAAAGATTTGGGGCAAGTAAAAGAGGACCATCATTCCCTGGTGGAAGAGTTGACAAATTGGGGGCATGATAGGTTTTGGTAGTGACTCGACTGGGATAAAGTCTTAACCCGAGCCAAAATGGATGTGCAATTTGAATTTACTTTGATGTTGCATAGTATCATACTGATGCACGTTCTCTTGTGCAGGGGCAAAAGTGGATTTTCAGTCTTGAATGATAGGGACAATCCAAAGACATCAACTGCTGAGGCAATTCCCATTGTAGAGGAATCCTTGAATGAATGCTTAAAACCATTTTGCAGTATAGAAAACTGTTTGAAGTTGACATGCTTAAAGCTATTGAGTTTTTTTTTTTTTTTTAACAAAAAAAAAAGGGGTTTTGCATGATGACTCTTACATGTTTTATCCACCAATTCCACTAAAGAACATCAAGATGGACTAATTTAATGAATGATGTGGAATTGATTGAGCATACTAAATGAGACGAGTCGGGATGATGAAAGGCAAACCCTATCCTATACACAGTCCCATATTTATATACTTGTGAGATGAGTGCAGGAAGGTTCATATCCATAAGGTAAAGAGTTCTCTCGCAAAAGGTACGGCAACCGAAATGATGAGAGGCAATTCATTTCTCTATCCCAAACACTGCAGGTGATCCATTGCTTAACCCCTTTGAGCCCATACACTTATGGATATTCTTTTCAAATCACCCCTGTCAAGAATCACCCCACATCGGGGCAACTAAGAGATCAAATGGCATCATGAGGTGAGGAAAATGAATTGAAATTTTCTTGCTCTCACTTGCATCAATCTTCAAGTCATGCTATTACATTGAATTCATGTGTTAATTTAAGTGCCTTAGGATGACGAAGAGCATTTCTTTCTCTATCCTATATACTTATATCCTTTGCATAGCCCACTTGAGCCTACAATTTCATTTCTTTTAAACCCAGTTGATGATCATCCCCCACACTGGGGCAAGGCAAAAGGCAAATGAAGACTCTTGAAAAGTTCGAGTGTCATTCAAAGTGTAATTGCTTGACGCATGCATTGTGCGCAAGAATTGAATTCAAAATAGAATTAAGGGGCATGAAAAAGCAATGTGCCTGGTAAAAGTAAGGCCGATGCCCATGAAAAGAAGTGAAGAAAAAGTGAATGAAAACTAGGGGGCATAAAAAGCGGTGTGCCTGGTAAAAGCAAGGCCAATGCCCATAGATGAAAAAAAAAGAGTCAAGATAGGTGACTGTCAATTACAAGAATTGAATCCCAATGGAGCAATAGTCAAAGAACTCAAATGCTGAGTTTTTACAATCAATGGGGCACTTCAAGAAGACAATCCCCAATGGTGAAAAAGAAAACTGGTGGCAATGCCAAGATGATCATCAATTCACACCTTTTACACACATTTTGAGCCTAATGATCCTTTCATTTCTCAACCCATGAACCCAACCTACGTTACGTCCCTTACAAAGTCTCTTCAGATTAGGGCATTTGAATTAACGTAGGAGTTCATATGTTTATAAGCATCGCTCGAAGAAGTGCGAGCAAGGTTATTTCTTTCTCATTTTGCAGGGTTTTTGACTTGTAAACCCGGAGATGATTACAAGACTGTTCATTTAATAGCCTTGACTCAAAGAGTCCCTTTGTTAAGCCATTGACCAAGCCCTCATTATGGTCCCTGTTAAGGACCTCTCAGATTGGTAAGATCGTACCGCTTGCGAGAATACTCGGACCCATGTCGATATGATAAAATTGAGTGATTCTCATAAAATAGCCATTCTAAATGAGAGTGAGTGAAAGTCCTTTCTAACCGAAAGTCTCTCATTTAGTATTTTTAAGAAATCCATGTCGTGAGTGAAGATTGTCTTGAATGATAATTCTCTCCAGTGGAAATTTGGGTGATACAAATGTCATTATGCATAAAGCCTGATTGAGTTGATAAAAACCTCACTGAATTTTGAAATGTGCATTCTAGAGTAGCTTAGATTGCTTACCTCTTTGATGAATGCATATCAGTTTTTGCTATAAATCATGTTTGATAGGTAATTCAAGTTCCTTTTAGAATGTTTCATGATATTAGAATATGAGAAACCTCCACCATGAGGTGAAAGACTTCCACAGGATATCTAAATTCCAAAAGGCATATCCCGAAGAATTAGAGATATCACCAGGTAAGTATCTCTACCATACTTTAAAATACTTGTCATTGTGCAGGTATTCTCCCTTGAGTGCATCGACACTTGACTTGGTCAAGCTGTCCCTTTATATTGACCTGGCGTGCTTTCGTAGCCCAGAGTCCCTCTTTACTGACCTGGCGTGCTTTCGTAGCCCAGTGTCCTTATATTGACATGGCGTGCCGAGTCCCTCTTTATTGACCGGCGTGCTTCCGTAACCCGATGTCCCTTTATATTGACCTGGCGTGCTTTCGTAGCCTAGAGTCCCTCTTTATCGACTCGGCGTGCTTTTGTAGCCCGATGTCCCTTTATATTGACATGGCGTGCTTTCGTAGCCCGGAGTCCCTCTTTATCGACTCGGCGTGCTTTTTGTAGCCCGATGTCCATTTATATTGACCTGGCGTGCTTTCGTAGCCCAGAGTCCCTTTTAATCGACACTCGATGGAGTTGTCCCCCAAAGATTTTCCTCCAGATTCAATCTGATTAAGGCGACCGAAGAACGGTTCGGGTCCTGGTCGGATGATTTCTGTCGCAAGGTTGGGCGACCGAAGAATGGTTCGGGTCCTAGCCAAGCAAAACCTCAGTTTAGGCGACCATAGAATGGTACGGGTCCTAGACAACATTTATTGTTCTAACAGGCGACCGTAGAATGGTACGGGTCATGGAAAAGCAATTTCCCCATTCAGGCGACCGTAGAATGGTACGGGTCCTGAAAAATCAATTTTCCGTCAAGGCGACCGTAGAATGGTACGGGTCCTCGACAACACCTATTCCCTATTTTAGGCGACCGTAGAATGGTACGGGTCCTAGAAAGTGAATCCCCGTTTAGGCGACCGTAGAATGGTACGGGTCCTAGACAAAACCTATTTCCCTATTCAGGTGACCGTAGAATGGTACGGGTCCTAGACAAAACCTATTTCCCTATTCAGGCGATCATAGAATGGTACGGGTCCTGGAAGGTAAATCCCCGTTTAGGCGACCG
The DNA here is from genome assembly GCA_014182405.2 of Eucalyptus sideroxylon. Lineage (NCBI taxonomy): Eukaryota > Viridiplantae > Streptophyta > Magnoliopsida > Myrtales > Myrtaceae > Eucalyptus > Eucalyptus sideroxylon. The sequence continues at coordinate 13,446,224 of CM024548.2, read as the reverse complement.
TAGAATGGTACGGGTCCTAGACACAACCAAACACTGTCATACTAGGCGACCGTAGAATGGTACGGGTCCTAGGAAAGCAGTCTTTTGTAAAGCCATGTTACTATTCTGGGCGACCGTAGAATGGTACGAGTCCTGGACATGTAACACCAACTATCTTGAATCACTCTACCCTCCTTGAAGGTAAGTCATTCCAGGTAAGTCTTTTATCATCTGCATTAGCATTTCCATGCATCATATAAATTGCATTAAAAAATGGAATTCATTTTCCGACAAAAAAATCATTCAGTGCATTTGCATGGTCAAAATTTAGATCTCAATTTGTCTTTGAAGGCAACCTCTTCGAGCTCACCTTCAAAGAGGGGCAGCTGTTGACACCTAAATTTTGGCGATCCATTTAGTCATTTATTGCATAAAAAATTAGGGGTTAATTTTATCCCTGAAAAAAAATATTAATTGCATAGCTACATTTAATTTGCATTTTATTTACTGGACCGGTGGCGGATGGGTCGAATTGGTGTTTTTGAATTTTAAATTAACAGGTCGGGCTAGGCCCACGAAAGGAGAAAATTAACCCAAGCCCGTCGTTATTTTTAATTAATTATCTTATGAAAAATTAAGATTTGATGCGATATTATGATATTTTTGAAAATTAACAAAATCGCATTGTAATCTTATTTTTATCAATAGATGATGAAATCGGGGTGAATATTTTGTTGAGATAGGATTTTTTTGTGATCAAGAGGTTATAAGATAGTCTTCGTGAGATGAAGATATTAGCTTGGAAAAAAAAAATGATTTCACGTTTTGTTTCGCCTATAAAAGGATATACGGGGTTCACTCGATTGAGGGTTATTTTCGTTGGAAAAAGTTTTCACCCTATAAAGAAGAGAGAAGCCATCCGTGGGGGAGCTTCTTTTTAAAAAATTCAGAAAAAGTGAAAGGGGAGAGAAGCCATCCGTGGAGGTTGAAAGGAAAGAAAAAAAAGAAAAAGCAAAAAGCTTCTGCAGAAAAGCTAAGGAAGAGAAGTGACGTGAGAGGGAGGAGAGAGGAAAAAAAAAAAAAAAAAGAAAAGTGATTTGACCCCTGTTCATCATCTTCCCCAACTCTGCAACCCCTCCGACCACGCTCCATCCGCCCGAGGCTTCCACCACCGCCACGTTCGCCACACGCCGCCCGCGCTCGGTCTCCCCACCGCCCACACCCGTCTCCGCCGACGCGCCACCACCGCCCATCCCGACGCTCGCCCGCGCCGAGAGCCCCGATTCCCGATCCGAGCTCCGACACTCCACCACCGCCGAGTGAGGCCCCGCAGCCCGCCACGCCCGAGCTCTTTGCCGCGCCACCACCGAGTTCCCCTTGCCCGCCGGTCTCCGTCCGACCGAGCCCCGCCCTCGCCCTACCTTCGCGCCTCCACCCGACAATCAAAGCACACCTCCTTTGCCGACGCCATCTCGGCCCGCGGTTTAGTTGACCCGTAGTCCAACATGCCCGCCACGTCCCCACGAGCACACCGCGCCCATGCCCCAAGACTCCCGACCATGCGCAACCCCACGGTGACCCCTTGCAGCCTGCCGCCCCTCGCCGGACCCGCCGGAGCCCCGACCGCGACGCCTTGCCGGACCGATCCAAACCCCGCTTGGTGAAGATCCACGAGCAAGGCTTTGCCCCTCCAAAAAAAGGAAGGTTGAAATTTAGTTTTATTTTTATTTTTCTATTTTATTTTTACTTTTATTTATTTTATTGTTTAAGTTTGAATATTGTGATCTTTACTTTTAGGGTATGAATATTGTAGGCATTATCCGCAAGAGTTATCCCTAAAATTATTGTAATTACTAATTTGATCCGTAAGATGTCGGATCATTTTTTAATTATATTAATTTTTGGGGTTTGTCGATAGTTTTTAAGTGTTGAATCAATATAATTATTAATTTGATCCGTAAGAATTCGGATCAGATTTTTAGTTATTTTGAACTATTTGTCGTGATAATTAGGGTTAGGATAATCGTTAATTTGACCTGTGAGACAACAGGTTATTTTTTCGATTATTTTGATCCTTTATTTGATTGAATATCTTGATTGTTTAGATTTAATGTTTAGTTGATAATTATTTTTTTTGCCACTAAAAATCTAAAAATATTTGAATTAAGATTCAATTTTGTTTTTTTTGGAATATTTTTTGTTATATTGCATATCTAGGACATGGATTTTATTCGAAAATATAAAAAAAAAAAAAAAAAAAATGCATTCATTTAGGATTTTTAGTTTCTTTTATTTAAGTTGCATTTTTAATTACATGGAAATTTTAATTTTGAAATTAATATAAAAAAAAAAAATCATCATACATATATCATGTTGAATTAGGGCATTTTTGCACGTCATTGCATATTAGATAAATTGCATGTTAGATTAAGATAATATCTATGTTTAAATTAGGATTTAATGTGACTTGATCCTTAGTTTAAATTAGATAGAATTTTAATCTAGCTAGATCATTTTTGCATAGAAATATCAAATGCACGTCATTTAATTTTTATTAGTTTCATTTAATTAAAACTTCCTCGTCATTAGACTAAGTCATTTAATAAATGTCGCATGACATATAACTCGCATACTAAATTGTATGTTGCGTGTCATTTTAGTATGTCATTGCATCGCATTACTTGTCATCATTTGATTAATTTAGATTGCATTTAATCATTGCATTTCTTCATGTCATATAGTTTAGGTCATGCTACCATGTCATATTAGATTACATGCATTGATAAGTCATGATTTTCATTAAATAAAGTGAAAACGAAAACAAAAATTGAAATTGCGTGTTAATTAGAAATCATATCTAGGGCTGCTGATGTGAATTCTGATTTAACAATGCATATGCTTTTGTAGCTTCTAGGTATGTTTTTGCAATATTAAATTGCTTTCTTGAGTGTTAAATTGGTGGTATGCGCACACGTATGATCACCTCATATGTTAAGAAGTTAGATTAAAACCAATTCAATTGCCAAACATTTTTTTTTTTTGAAAATGAAATAAAGAGGTACCGAAAGGGCACTAGGATAGTCTGGTGTAACCAAGTCCCCGAACTCATAAATCTCTGGTTTGTAGGAGTAAAGTAAATCTCCCATTACTTTACTTGGGTTTCTAATCGACCCACCAAAAATAGATTAGTGGCGACTCCTGATTAAAAATCATTTGCATGTTAAGAATTCAAACCTAAGTCGCTTGGGAAATTGGTATGGGCTAGTTTTAGGTGGGAGAAAAAGCCCAAGCATCATATTAAAACAAGAATAGTAGAGAGGTTTTGACAAAGATCCCTTAGGTGTTTACAAATCCAATTGAAAACCTAAGTTTTAGACCATGGTAAACCAAACACATCCTGTGGCCGTCGACGGTCTTATGTGGCGCCGCGTGGACAAATTTTATAATTCTTTATATTGTTTTTAGATTTTTTAAATTATTTTTTCTTTTTTTCCCTTTTTTCTCTTTTCTTTTTTTATTATTTATTTTCTTTTTCCTTTCTCTTTAGCCCTTGGCCGACGAGGTTGCCAGCCGGCCGACCATCACCGGCCACAGGTTGGTCGAGGTGAGGGCCGCCGCGCCCTCGCCGGCCACAAGCGAGGGCGTTGGCCCCCGCCCAAATCCAGGCAAGGGCGTGGTGGCGCTCGCTCGTGGTGAGGGCCATCGCACCCGCCCGTGGCCAACGAGGGTGTGGCCCTCGCCAAATCTAGGCAAGGGCGTATGCCCTCGCCTATGGCCGATGAAGGCGTAGAGGTCCTTGCCAACCAATAGGCGAGGGTTTCAGCCCTTGCTTGGATCTGGGCAGGGGTCGACGCCCTTGTTTGTGGCTGGTGAGGGCATAGCGGCCCTCACCAATGGCCGGCGAGGGCGCGCGGCCCCCCGCCTTGACCGCTGGCAGGCAACCTCGCTGGCCAAGGGCTAGGGAGAAAAGAAAAAGAAAAAAAATAATTTAAAAAAATCTGAAAAATATAAAAATTATAAAATTTGTCCACGTGGTGTTACATAAGACCGTCGACGGCTACATCAGCAATTTCCGGCTTAAATTAGCCAGATGGACTGAATTAGTACAAATATGAAAAGGTTTAGGACTAAATTAGTCAATTGAAAAATTTATTACTGACTTAGTGCCAATACAAAAGGTTTAGGATTGTTTTGGTACTTTTCCCTATTTGAAGAGGGGCCAGTAACAATTATAGGAACGCTAGTGTTTGAGGGATTCTCCTGCCATTGAAAAAAAAAATAGAGATATGCTAATGAGCAGTAGGCTTTGATACCATGAAGAATTAGATAAGAAACACTTTACTCTTAGGCTGCGTTTGGCAGTCGGGATAAAATTCAGGATATGATATGATTTATCCTATCCTACATTTAGTGCTCGCTCAAGATAGAATAAAGTCGGATATAAGGGAGATATAGACATGATAAAATTATTCCATGGGGAAGGTGGGATAAATGTGGATAGGATTTGTAATATTCATAATAGGAAAGTTATTTTTCTTGAATAAAAAAACTTATTAAATTAACAAAATTGAAATTATATTTCAATATAAATAATACTTTAATTCTAATTTAAGAAATAAAAATAAAAAATAAACATTTATTTTTAATTAATCTTATTTTAATTTATATATTCAACTTTAATTCTATCTTATATTAAATATTCAATCTATAAATTAAATATTTATATTTATTATATATTTTAGGTATTTTTGTATTTTTGGTATGTTAGTACAATTTACTATTTGATAAAATTTTATTAAAGAATGATGAAAGGGGAAAAAATAATAATAATGAAAATAATATAAAAAAGAGGAAAAATAAAATAAAAATAAATTAAGTAATAGTGTTACGAGAGATTTTCACTATCTCTATTTATAACATTTAGTTCATTTATAATGATATGCCGTTTATATATAATAATAAAAAAAATGTACATTATATGATATAAACATATCCGATTTTAATATTATGATTTACAAAACAATGGACGGAATATAAAAAAATCATAGGATTTCATATCCTATCATATCCAGTCATATCCCGATTAGAAATCCAGACGACCAAATGTAGCCTTATTTCTTACATGTATATAAAGTACAAGGTAAATAATGATTTATGAAAAGACATTAGTTGGAATAAATGCAATAAATGTAACTTTCATGAGTGTTGACCTCTATTCGTGGAAAGATCAAATAACAAAAGATAAAATGAGTGTCAAATTTGTAAACTCTTGTTGCACTTGCCAAAAGTACAAGAATTGCATGATTGTTCTTCTTGATCGGATCGAAAGGAAAATTTCTAAATTGCTGGACTGTCCAGAGATATTTTCTCCAATATTGTAAACATTGCTATGTTCAAGAATTCATTTTCCGGTCCCTCCATAGCAATGCTTGATACTTGCAATGTTTCAATTTCTATGCTTTAGCGAACTCATCCCTCCCCTGGAAAATAAGTTCCTCCGAGTTATCTCACCCAAAATGCATTAGGATTCTCCCTTCTCCGCTAATTTTCTTAGGCAAAGATAAATCAAAAGTATGGTAATCTTTTTGAATCCTAAAACTTACTCATCCTATGCCCTAGTTAGCATTGTCCAGCTCTAGGATTGAATCTCCACCCAGAATTGAGCAATCAAGCATTTATATCATCGTACCAACCATTTACGAAATTTTGGATGCCATAAGTACAGAGTTGCACTAGCCGCCGCCTTCAATATCTCGTCTTTCCTGTGTCGAATGCATGCTTCTTTCTTCTATTTTCCTCCAAGACGTTGTTGTCCAGCCCAAGAAATTATCAGATTTATCAACAGCCTCAATCACAATGACATCGCTTCCATGTAGCAATCACCTTTTGCTGGTAAAATAGCGTGGAAAGTTTTCGCAAACTTTGTAACCGAAAGGAAAAACGGAAATCTGTATTATTTGCAGATTGGCAACAATGCTGTGGCCATTGGCAACGAGGTGGTCATCGCCTTTTTCAAAGAGCAGCATCAACGTTGCAGTGGTCATTGTGTCTAGGTTTTCATCTGGCGAAGAGAAAGAGGGTGGCGGAGAAGGTTGCGACGGCGGAAGAGGTGAAGTTCATGATGGGCATCACGATCTTGGTGCTTTGTTCGTCCTCTCGAGGCTAACCCTGAAGAGGACGCTGATGATGCTAATTGGGGCGATGTTGCTAGGTCTTGTTTTGTCCAATCTTAGTCTTGAGCCAATGAACTGCACCGTTTCTAGTGTATCCGGTGGTTGTTGCGTGGCAGTGGCAACCACAATGCCATGAAATCAAATCACTCCTAAATTTATTGTATGGAGTTTAGTCTTAAAATTTTTAATTTGTCCTATACCTTTGCTCGGAATTCTAATGTAGTTTTTTTTTATTATAAATTGTCGCTAAAAATCACTGACCTAACAATCCAGTTATCGCTGGCCATCCTACGTGACACATAGCAATGTCAGCGATTCGGGTAATAACTATCCAAAATGACTTAATTGGAATTCCATGCAAAAGCTTAGAATTAAATTGACAAAATTAGAAAGTTAAGAACTGAATTAACCTTCATACAATAGGTTTAAGAATGATTAGACAATTTCCCCTAGTAGCCATGATGTCCTTTCTTGTTCTTTTAATTACCAATTTTTTAGTCTGATTAAAATGGGTTTCATCCCAATCATTAAAACCCTAGATGTCGTTTTTTTATCCTTTAATTGCCGTTGTATTTTACCTTCATTAAAATGGGTTTGATTCGAATTCATTAAAATCAATTAATTGAGTTTAGTTTCATTAAAATGGGTTTGATTCGTATCTTTCCTGAAATATTTGACAAGGTTACTAATCAATTATTTAATTGAAATTGAGTAAAAAAAAATGGTTCATGTGTCAATTTCATATTAAATAACGTCATGCTTAAACATAAGAAGACAATATTAATTACTTCTTAAAGATCGTATAACACATATTGAGTTCAAGTTTTTTTCCCAAGAAATTGTTGTTGTTCTTGTGATGTGGACATCGAGCCATATTGAGAAGGAGATGCTAGGGACCCGTTGTCTATTCCGACTGATTCGATCACTTGAGTGCGAGCCAAGCAATTCAGGTAAGCTGTTGACGTCATGATTCATGATCTTTGGCGTAGAGATGATCTTAGATCAAATCTTGAAGAATCTTACAAATATTGGCGCAATTTGATTATCTAGTCACCAAATATTTGACCAAATCAAAAAAAATTATCTTATTGTTTAGGCATATTTTGGAATATGACGCATTAGATTTCTAGGGCTAGTTTTAGGGTTTGTGTGGCGGTTAGAAAGCCTATATTAAGGATTGGCCGAATTTCTTTGGGGGATATATTTTTATTTTGGAGGAAAAAAAATTGAGATGTTTTCTTATAGTGTTCTTTTAAGGACTTGACCTTATCAAGGTTCCCTTATGATGGACGATTCGACTTATCGAGCGAGATAGTGAATTCTTTCGCTTGTGGTGTCTATAACGTTGATTGGTTGACATGCGTTCGTCAACAAGTCACGTTCATACTAAGGTTGCCAATAACAGGTTCGATTGGAGGTTGAGGTTTGCAATTCGCACCATCCGAGCCTTCGTAGAACGATCTTTCCGCAATGATTCACATCATTTGGCATCAGAGCTTGCTTCTACAAGGCCCATTTATCTTTAATTTTCTGTTTATATTCAACAATTGGAGATTTATTGAGCTAGGGTTTTGGTTCTAGCCAATTTAGGGATCCAATTGTTTTTGTGCTTCCATACATAGTTGTTTGTTGTTAGTTTTAATTTCTTTTTTTTTTTTTTTTGTAACTTCAATCGATCCTAGCCTTTTAAATTGTATATGAGTTTGTCAAAAAAAAAAAAAAAAGAGAGGAAGAAAACGGACACAAAAAAAAAGTGTGCACGAGAAAAAAAAAAAACAGATTCGGCAGAAAACAGAAAATAGCCGAACCAAAAGAAAAAAAGAATCAAGAAGGTGACTCGTTTATTAATGGACCGAATTGAAACAAAATCAGTAGTTATTTGGGTTTCAATTGGAATTTCAAAAGTTGTACTTGTTGGTTTGAGATTGTTACTTGATGAATTGATCAAATATTGTTTGATTAGTTTAATTGATTGTCGTGAGCGGGTTGAGAAACAGGTTTTGAGTCCGATAAAGAGCTTGTGAAAAAGGAATACGAGAGGGAAAATGCAAGAGTGTGTGAGCTTAATTGAGGGTGGAAAAAGCCTAGACTTGACTTAAACACGAGGGGAGTGACAAACACCTTGAGAGAAACACGTGAGGGAGCGATTGGTGAGAATTTTTCTGACCAACGTTTACTTGCAGGTCTAAAATATGTCGTACGAAGAAAGCGTGAATCAAAAGGAGGTTGACTCCAAACAAAGGAATGAAGCGCTTGTGGAAAGCATTAAGCAATTGAGAGCCATAGTGGAAGAGCTTAGTGGTCGAATGATGGGGAATGTCATGAGGGTTGATGGTGACCGAGAGCTACTCAGGGAAGGCCACAACATTAGTGGGATGCCTCTAGAACACAACCTAGATGGCAATGGCATTATGATGATGAGGCCGACATGGAGGATGATCGAGATGCTCAATTTGGAAGGTGGAATGGAGCCTGAGGGTTTAGACATCGAGAAGATAATGAACTTGGCAAAATCAAGATGAAGATTCTTTCTTTCCAAGGGAAGAATGATCTCGATGCTTATCTAGAGTAGGAGAAACGCATGGAGATGGTATTTGATTGCCAATGATACTCCGAGCTCAAAAAGGTAAAAATTGCAGCAGTTGAATTTACTGATTATGCTATAATTTGGTGTGATCAACTTGTGACTAGTAGGAGGCGCGATGGTGAAAGACTAATAGAGACGTGGGATGAGATGAAGGCGGTGATGAGGAGGCATTTTGTACGAAGTCATTACCATCGAGACGTGGGATGAAGAATGATGTGGACATTGAGCCATATCGAGGAGGAGGTGCTAGGGAATCGTTGTGTATTCCGATTGGTTCGATCACTCGAACGTGGGCCAAGCAACTCAGGCAAGCTGTTTGTGTCATGGTTTGTGATTTTTGGTGTGGAGATGACCTTGGATCAAATCTGGAAGAATCTTGGAAATCTTGACGTAATCTTTGGCTTGGAGATGATCTTGGATCAAATCTTGAAGAATCTTGGAAATTTTGGCACAATTTGATTATTTGGTCATCAAATATTTGACCAAATCAAAAATTATCTTATTGTTTAGGCATATTCTAGAATATGACGCATTAGATTTCTAGGGTTGGTTTTAGGGTTTGTGTAGCGGTTAGAAAGCCTATATAAAGAACTATATAAAGAACTAGCCGAATTTCTTTGGGGGACATATTTTTATTTTGGAGGAAAAAAATTGAGAGATTCTCTTATACTGTTCTTTTGAGGGCTTGACCTTATCAAGGTTCCCTTGTGATGGTCGATTCGACTTATGAAGCAAAATAACGAATTCTTTCTCTCGCGGCATCTATAACGTTGGTTGGTTGACATGCATTTGTCAACAAGTCATGTTCATACCGAGGTTGCCAATCACAGGTTCGATTGGAGGTCAAGGTTTGCAATTCACACCATCCGGGCCTTCGTTGAACAATCTTTCCACAATGATTCACATCATCTTGTCACTCCAAATATGTTAATTGATTTTGCTCAACCGGATTATTGACTTTCAAAAACAATGAGACTTACGCTGATCTTCCTAAATATGTGCTTCACCACGCTTTCAATAATGTTGCCGATTTGTTCATCATCTCATTAAAATAGATCTATATTCTTATGTTTATTTAATTTATTATTCCCAAATCACCCTCTGTCATGTATTATATGCAATCGGTACATTGAAATTGAATATATATTTATTTATCAAATATCATCAACAGATAGTTAGAGCATTGGTCAAGAGATTCGCATATGTATTCTACTAGAGGTGCAGACACCCCAAGTGCCAAAATTTAACACAGGTGGACACATAAATATTAAAAGTTCCAAAACGTACACTTTGATATAGCTAGTACGAGTACCTAGAGGGGGGGTGAATAGGTATATAAAAGATTTTTCTTGATTATTGCGCAATACTTAGACAGTTGAAGGATTTGCGATAAGTAATAATCAACGTAAGACTAAGTAAAGGAAAGAGAGAATTGAACACGCAGTTTATAGTGGTTCGGCTTGATTCAAGCCTACGTCCACTCTTCTGCACTGACAGCCAATTGGCTGGATTATACTATGAACAAAGAGATATTACAGTGTTGATCTTCCTTGATTTCTAGGTGTAGATGATCTACCACACTTGCTCAAGGTATTACCAAGTATAGACACTCTCTGTGTATACAATTTCGCTCAGACTGTATCAACTAATAATTAAGGTGCTTCAGACTCTGGAATTTCTCTATCGATCACACACTCAAACAACTAGAACGTCTTCCTTTTTATACTCATTTATGCCATCATACCCGTTGGCACTTTCCAAAGAAATTCCTCTAATCTACCCGTTGGACGGAATCAATCAAGAAGATCATTTGAGCTATTAAAGGAACCTGACGATAGCCCATCAATCCTGTTCGCCCATACAATCAGGATCTTGGTTTCCAAGAATAGAACATTCCAAGAATATTCCGTCGACCATCGGATCTTCAATTGATCTAGATACAAACAAAAGAATCCGTTACATTTATCCAACCAAAAAGATCTTCTCCAAAGAGTAGGATTAAATCATCAACCATAAACTTCGGCTCTGGATTTCCTTCGTCACTGGATCAGAAAGACTGTCAATGAGAATAGTCTTGAGTCTTGAGTCTTGAATCTTGAGTCTGGAGATCAGAGAGTCTTCAGACTTTAAACTAGACGATCTGCAGATATCCAGACTAGATTGAAGGAAACGTTTTGTCAGCTTCAAAATATTCTGGAAAGATTTCTCCAACAATCTCCCCCTTTTTGATGGTGACAAAACTTTCTTGTAGATTTGAACGACTTTGACTTGCAAAAACATTTCTCAAGCAATATGGCTATCTCATAAAGATTAGCAAAACAACTAGACTCTGCATCCACAGAAAATTGGTTAGTCTTTCATGAGTAATACCATATAACAACACTTGATATAAATGCAAACAGTCAAGCATCAAAATCCACAGCCAATTCAGTCAAATTCAAGTTCACACCCAAGTTCACTTAAGTCATACTAAAAAACAAACATATTCAACCACAAAAATAAATTTAAAGTCAAAGAAAGTTGCAAAGAAAGTTGGCTGGTTGGTTCAAATTGCTTCTCCCCCTTTTTGTCATCATTAAAAAGGTGAGAAAGGAGTCAGGTCTGCTTGGGAATGCGCACGATCTGGAAATCTCCCATGGACTGGACTACGCCTTCTAGCCTCTTCAAGTCTTCCCTTAGTTGGGCTACCTTCTCTCCTTTGGCATTGGCTTGAAGTTGTAGAGCGAGGTCTTTCATTTTGTCCTCCAGGGTAACTGAAGATGCTTGTCCAGCATTCTTCATGACTTGAATTTCACAGTCTAGAGCATAGATTTGGCCACACATTTCCAGAAGAATATCCATGATACGACGAAAATCTGCAGAATTGTCCGTCTGTGTACTTGCATTTGCTTTCTCAGATGGAGTGAATGCAGACGATGTCGCTTCTGTATAGTCTTGCAGACTTGGTGTTGACGTATCGTGTCCTTCTTCAGGCAATTGAGAAGCCTGAAATTCTTCTAGGTTTGCTGGAGATTGTCTTAGACCTTTACTATTGGCAACATGAGGTCTGGACCTTTCTTGCTTGCCAACTCCCCTTGTCTCTAGGACATCAAAAGGGGAAGAGTGATGATCATGCTCTTCTGTATCTTGATTCCCCTTCTCTCTAGATTCAGCTGTAGACTTTTCTTGCTCTTTTTTCCTTCTTCTTCAGCTTCTTTCTCCTCTCTCGCTATTCTTCTTCTTCTATGTTCTTATCTTGCTCTCTCTTCTTCTCTGTTTCTTCGATGTTCGTTGATTGGGGAACAGAACGTCGGTCTTTATCAAGGCAGTGATTGTGAGATCTTCCTCCTCATCTTCATCCTCCAAGATGAGAGTTCTCTTCTTTTTGGATGGGGCACCAATGGCCTCCTTTCCCTTTCTCTTTGAAGCGGATTTGAACCGGAGTCTTCACTTTGAATTTCTCCATTGCCTTGGAAAGTTCTTTCGACGCATCTTCGTCAACATCTTTAAACCTACCACCATCTTATCGCACGGTCGAACACAAAGTGTGTGTGGCAGTTCAATATTCATGTGTCTAAAGATCTTGGTCACTAGACCTGGGTAAGGCAATTGTCCTTTGTCCTTCGACATTGCTCTGTACATGTGAAAGAGAATAGTGTGAGGGAGAGAGAACTTCTTCCCCGAGTTGATTGCGTACATCAATTTTGCTTCGGAATTAGACACATCGTCTTTGATGTAGACTTGGCCCGATGCAATTGATAACAATTTTGTGCAGCACAATATTGATGGCACGCATCCTTGAATAGATGATTTTTCCTCGATATCTCTATCTTCGACAAGGTCCATTAAGGCACGAGCAACTGAGACTTTGATTGGTTGATAACGTCCTCGTTCAACTCCAATTATGTCCGCCAACATGTCTACGTCTAACACATAATCCTGATCTCGAACACTGAATGATATTCTATTCGCATCTATAAAACCGAGATTCGAATAGAAATACGCGATCCGTTGTGCATAACCGTCGTGGTATCGGCAAAAACGTTCCAGTTGAAGCGGCATCGAACTTCCCCCTTAAGTTCACATTAACATCATCCAAGAAATCGAAATCGACACTCCTAGGGTTTATCACCCCTTGTTTCAGTAGTCTGAAGAACAAATTTTCCTGTTCCTTCGATTTAAATAACTCCATCCTATTTCCCTTCACCTTCGCAGCAACACCCATTCTAGGTTGAAAATCACCGAACATTTTATCATCGTCATTCCCATCGGGCCGATTTGGTCCCGACATACGAGGGTCACTGGGAATATTCGCAAGTGCTTCATCTACTTTACCTTTGGGAGCAATTCCCAAATCCTCCATTTTTTTTTTCAGAAAGATATACTCATTCCCATAATTCTTATCTTTGAGAAAATCATCCACGTATTTCAACGGAGTCCTAGTACTTTTCAACGCACGGTAGAGTTTGTAAATATAAGAGGGTTTTTGGATTCTTACAGGGTATGCGTCCTCGATTATCTCTTCCTCCGGATGTTGACCCGCACCTTGTGGGGTAGATGGCGTTGAGTGACGTGGTGGAGAGTGAATCGGGCTTTGTTGCTGACTCGATAATTCTTCCTCTTCGGTGAGATCGAAATGGGTAGGTCCCTCCTTCATTCTCTGTGGTCCCCTGTTCGCGATTCTTGAAGACTTCCTCGAAGAAGACATCATTCCTTGTCGCTGAAAGATTCCTTTGCTTGCTTTCCCAAGAAAAGATGACAACTTTCTCGAAGATGAACACGAAGTAGAAATCGGATTGGGAGGAGAATGCTTTTTAGGGTTTTGAAGATTGAAAATGAAAACTGTATATATATAACTCAGTTTTGAAAAGGGAAGTTTAATCGGCAAAGGGAAAGTGTACGAATACCTCTTTTCGAAATCAATAACTACCAAAATTAATCCTTTTGAAAAGACAAGTTTTCATTTTTCACGGAGACTACAAAATAACTGAACAAAAGATCATACCTTTTCGAGTTGAGATAAAATAACAACTTACAGTCTATAATCATCAATGTTTGAGTCTGAGAGATTTAGAGTCTGAGAGATTTGAGTCTCGATGATTATCAACTTTCTGAGTCTGAAGGTTGGAGAGTCTCTAGAATTTAACTTCTTCGAGCTTCAAAATGTTGAGTCTGGAACGGATAAAATCGAATTGATTTTTCTCCAAAGGTTTCGTGAATATATCCTCTAATTGACTCTTTGAATCAACAAATTGAATCGAGATTTCTCCATTTTGAATATGATCTCTAATGAAGTGATGTCGAATCTCTATATGCTTTGCTCTTGAATGAAGAATTGGATTTTTGGTGAGATTGATTGCGCTGGAATTGTCACATTTGATTTCTGTGCATGAGTCTTCAATCCTAAAGTCTTGTAGCTGTTGTTTTATCCATAGAATTTGCGAATAGCAGCTTCCAAGGGCTATATACTATGCTTCTGTTGTTAAGAGAGCTACAGTGCTTTGTTTCCTTGAAAATCAAGACACTGTCTTGCTTCCAAGCAACTGGTAAGTTCCTGAGGTACTCTTTCTATCGACTCTGCAGCCGGCTAGATTCGTGTCTCGAATATCCTTAAGATTAAAGTCTCCCTTCTTAGGATACCAAAGACCGATGTTTGAAGATGAAGCAACGTATTTAATGATACGTTTTGCAGCACTGAGATGGGATTCTCTTGGATCTGATTGAAACCTAGCACAGATGCAAACACTTAACAAAATGTCAGGTCTAGAAGTAGTTAGATAAAGAAGTGAGCCGATGATGCTCCTATACAGCTTTTGATCAACTTTCTTCCCTTCTTCATCTTTGTCTATCTTCAAAGAACTTGACATTGGTATATCAGTCTTCTTGCAATTTTCCAATCCAAATCTTTTGACAAGATCATTAGCATATTTTTCTTGGTAAATGAAAGTTCCTTCCTTCAATTGCTTTACTTGAAGACCAAGAAAGAATGTTAATTCTCCCATCATACTCATTTCAAACTCATCTTGCATAGACTTAGAAAATTTCTTGCATAGACTTTTATTAGAGGATCCAAAAATAATGTCATCCACATATATTTGAATGAGTAAAAAGCTTTTGTTTTCATATTTGATAAATAAAGTAGTATCTACTTTACCTTTGACAAAACCATTATGTAATAAGAACTTATTTAGTCTGTCGTACCAAGCTCGAGGTGTTTGCTTTAAACTATACAAGGCCTTTTTCAGTGTGAAGACTGAATCTGGCTTCTTTGGGTCTTCAAACCCAGGTGGTTGTTCAACATAAACTTCCCCTCGGATAAATCCATTTAGGAAAGCACTTTTGACGTCCATTTAGAATAACCTAAAATTTTTGTAACAAGCAAACACAAGTAATAGACGAATAGCTTCTAACCTTGCTACAGGAGCGTAAGTCTCATCATAGTCTATTCTTTCTTCTTGCGTGTATCCTTTGGCCACGAGTCTTGCTTTATTTCGTAAGACTTTTCCTTTTTCATTCATCTTGTTTCTGAACACCCATTTGGCTCCAATAACAGTTTTACCTTTTGGTTTAGATGTCAATTCCCAGACATCATTAATGTTGAACTGTTTGAGCTCTTCTTGCATAGCTTCGATCCAGCTTTCATCAGATAAAGCTTCTTCTATGCTTTTTGGTTCAATTTCATAAAATGAGAGCCACAGCACTAGATTCTTCACTTCTTTTGGATCTGGTACGAATTCCTTCATTAATTTCGCCGATAATGAGATCTTTGGGATGACTGGACTTATGCTTCCAGTTACTGATTGATTTGTCTGGATGATGATCTCTTTCTTTATTTGAATCTTCATTAACATGTTGATGTTGGTCTTCCAGAGTCTGAGACATTTCTTGAGTTGTGAGCTTTGGAAGGTCTGGAGCAGATTCAGACTCTTCATACCGAGTCGACTAGATTCATCTTGCGTAGAGTCTTGAAATTTGACGTTCATTGACTCCTCCACCGACCGGCTCTTCTTGTTATAGACTCTGTAGGCTTTGCTTGATGTAGAATATCCAAGAAAGATACCTTCATATGATCTTTCTTCAAACTTACCAACTTGATCCTTTGCATTTTTCAATATAAAACATTTGCAATCGAACACATGAAAGTATGAAACAATGGGCTTCTTACCTTTGAATAATTCATAAGGGGTTTTCTCAAGAATATGTCTTAGGAAGACTCTATTGATGATATAGCATGCTGTTGAAACAGCTTCAGCCCAAAAACGTGAAGAAATTTTACTTTCAATTAAAAGAGTTCTAGCCATTTCTTGAAGAGATCTATTCTTTCTTTCCAAAACTCCATTTTGCTGAGGAGTGTATGGAGAGGAGAACACATGCTTAAATCCAGATTCATCACACAATTTTGTGAAATCTTGATTTTCAAATTCACCTCCATGATCTGTTCTTATACTTGAGATAACACATCCTTTTTCATTTTGAACATTTTTAGCAAATTTTTTAAAATACGAAAAGGTTTCTGACTTACTTGCAAGGAAATATACCCAAGTAAAGCGAGAGTAATCGTCCACAATTACTAGACAATATTTCTTACCTCCAATACTCTGGGTTCTAGTTGGTCCAAAGAGATCCACATGCAGCAACTGTAATACATGATTAGTAGAGACATTATTTATTGGCTTAAATGAATTTCTTACCTGTTTTCCCAGAATACAAGGTGTGCATGGATCGGACTTTTGATGTGGTAATTTGGGTAGACTTCGAACAAGCTGCTTTAATGAAATTTTGGCTAATTGCTTCATGTTGACATGACCAAGCTTTCTGTGCCATAAGCTTGCTTCATCTTGGATTGAGATTAGGCATTGTGATTCAATTAATTTCATGTCTAAGAGGTAGATATTTCCATGCCTTCGACCCATGAAAGATCGAGTAGAGTCTTTACCGATTCCGAGCATATTCCTTCCTGAAAGGAGATCTTGAAACCAGTATCACACAATTGGCTAATGCTGATGAGGTTATAGTTGAGTCCTTCCACTAGAGAAACATTGCTTATTGTGAGATTTCCAATTTTCACAATTCCAAATCCCACAATGCTTCCTTTGCCGTTTCCTCCAAATGAAACATTTCCACCATTTACTTGAACAAGCTTTATGAAGCACTTTAAGTCTCCCGTCATGTGTCTTGAACATCCGCTGTCAAGATACCACTTTACCTTTTTCTTGACGGAGACCTGCATTTAAAAGAAAGTCTCAAGTTTTCTTTGGTACCCAAATTTTCTTGGGTCCTTTGGTGTTAGTAGGATAAACATTATTAGGCCATACTTTCTTAATAGGCTTCCAAACCATAGGACACTCTTTTTCAAAGTGATCCTGACTGTTACACTTTGAACACCTTAGAGCATTTCGACCTACAGACTTTACAAAAACTTTCTTGAAATGATTTTTGTAAGCCTCTCTCAACAGTCTTTTCTTGATTCTTTCTTTTACTTTAGGAAAATCAATCAAAGGAATTGTTTCTGCTGTCATGCCTAGACCAGACTTATTGAAGTAAGGTCTTTGAACTGAAAGAACTTTTCAAGTTTTTCGGATCCTATCGAAAATTTCTTTGAAATATTTGATAAATCAGTTTTTAAGAAAACATTTTCTTTCAAAAGATTATCTTCTTTTTCTTTAAGAGTAGAAACATTCAAGTCTAAACTTTTAACTCTTTCTTCTAAAATATTTTCCTTTTGTTTTAGAGCTGAGTTTTCCTTTTTAAGTTCGGAAATCCTTTTAAGAGAAGTCTTAAGACTGAAATACAGTTCATCAATGTATTTAGAGACTTTGACGGGAATTTTAAAATCACTTACCTCAAATTCACTGTCTGAGTCTGATCCAAAATCTGAGTCCGAGTCCGAATGTGCCATCGACATATGTTGGCATATTCATTATCACTTTCTTCACATTCTGTATCACTCTAGTGTTTCAGCTTTGAGAGCTTTTCGAAACTTCTCAGCTTTTCCTCTTTTCTTCTTGAAGAGGACAATTGGGTCTGATGTGTCCCTTTTTCTTACATTCAAAGCAGACTACGTCTTTGTTTGGTTCTTCATCATCAACAGACTTGGTCTGCTATCTTTGGAAACTTTGTTTCTTTGAGTTGAACCTTCTACCTTTTCTATTCAGTTTTCTGAATCTTCTTATCATGAGAGCAAGCTCCTCGTCATCCATATCATCTCCTGAATCTGTATCATCAGAGTCATCATTTGATTTTAATGCAATGGATTTCTTACCTCTTGCATCTTCGTCTTCATTAATTTGTTCCACTTCATAAGACTGAAGATTTCCAATCAGCTCGTCGATAGATAGAGGCATAATTCTTTGCGTCTCTCTTATTGAGGTCTTTATATGATTCCATTCCTTGGAGAGTCCACGTAGTAGCTTGTTCACCTTCATGGGATCAGAAATTTTTTGTCCTTGGTTCTCAAGACCATTGACAATACCTGTAAAACGACTAAACATGTCAGTTATAGATTCTCTTGGTTTCATTTTGAAGGCTTCATATTGACCGAGGAGAATGTTGATTCTGGTCTCCTTTACTCGATCTGTTCCTTCATAGGTGATATGTAATATGTCCCATACTTCTTTTGCTGTAACACGAGAAGATATTCTGTTATATTCAGTTGGAGACAAGGCACAATATAAGGAGTAAATTGCTTTTGCATCAAGTGCTTGTCTCTTGTTTATCTCTTCCTGAGTCATTCCGCTGGTCTCAACAGTTTCTTTCCCTCTTTTAGAGGCTGATGCAGCAGTAGGAGTGATTCCTCTTTCCACAACGTCCCATTCCAGAGGATCCTTTGATCGTATGAAAGCTTTCATCTTGTTCTTCCAGATGTTGTAATCCTTTCCATCAAAGTAGGGTGGTCTGGTATTGCTTTGCCCTTCCACCAGCCCCGGTGCTAGCATACTAGCCATGGATCTTTTACTCGAAGTAAAACACTTCAAATAAAGTAAGAACACGGGCTCTGATACCAATTGATATAGCTAGTACGAGTACCTAGAGGGGGGTGAATAGGTATATAAAAGATTTTTCTTGATTATTTCGCAATACTTAGACAGTTGAAGGATTTGCGATAAGTAATAATCAACGTAAGACTAAGTAAAGGAAAGAGAGAATTGAACACGCGGTTTATAGTGGTTCGGCTTGATTCAAGCCTATGTCCACTCTTCTGTACTGACAGCCAATTGGCTGGATTATACTATAAACAAAGAGATATTACAGTGTTGATCTCCCTTGATTTCTAGGTGTAGATGATCTACCACACTTGCTCAAGGTATCACCAAGTATAGACACTCTCTGTGTATACAATTTCGCTCAGACTGTATCGACTAATAATCAAGGTGCTTCAGACTCTGGAATATCTCTATCGATCACACACTCAAACAACTAGAACGTCTTCTTTTTTATACTCATTTATGCCATCATACCCGTTGACACTTTCCAAAGGAATTCCTCAAATCTACCCGTTGGACGGAATCAATCAAGAAGATCATTCGAGCTATTAAAGGAACCTGACGATAGCCCATCAATCCTGTTCGCCCATACAATCAGGATCTTGGTTTCCAAGAATAGAACATTCCAAGAATATTTCGTCGACCATCGGATCTTCAATTGATCTAGATACGAACAAAAGAATCCGTTACATTTATCCAACCAAAAGATCTTCCAGAGAGTAGGATTAAATCCTCAACTATATACTTCGGCTCTGGATTTCTTTCGTCACTGGATCAGAAAGACTGTCAATGAGAATAGTCTTGAGTCTTAAGTCTTGAATCTTGAGTCTGGAGATCAGAGAGTCTTCAGACTTTAAACTAGACGATCTGCAGATATCCAGACTAGACTAAAAGAAACGTTTTGTCAACTTCAAAATATTCTGGAAAGATTTCTCCAACACACTTAAGTGCCAAAATTGGAAAAAAAAAAAAACAAAAACAAAACAAAACAAAAGGAACACTTAAAGTGCTAACGGTAAGAATTTTTGGGCAAACAATTAATGGACCTTTTTTAGACAAGATTTTTAATTGATATGGCAATTTTTTTTAAAAAAAAAATTATTCACATGGCTCAGACATAACTAGATAAGTCCAAAACAATGGGTTTTGGTCCAACTTTGATTTTTAATATAAATATTAACTTAACTTAATTTAAAAAAGAAAAAAAGAATCATATCTTGGGCCATAGAGGCCCTCGCCCTCGCCACTACCACCATCCCACCATCGTCAGAAAAGGCTGGCGACCTTGGCCGACCGCCCTCCTCTAGATCTGAGGTGTGGGGTCATGAACCTCCTAGATGGGGCGAGGGTTACTTATTGGAGAAAACTTCTTTGATGTTTTGAATGTGACAAAACTTATTTAAAGTCTATTTTGAAGATTTCCAAACTTTAGTGTCAAAGTCTGAAGACGGCCAGACTTTAGTGTCAAAGTCTGTACAAAATCAAAAATTTGTTCACTCTGACAAATACTAGACTAAACGCAAGTGAAGAAAGAAGACTTATTCAGATGTAAGATTATCTTTCTTACTTCAAGAGATCGGTTTGTACATGTTACATATGGCCTTCAGGATAGAAATATCACCTACGTGATCAATTTAGATATATCAAATCTTTTTGGATTGCAAGTAAATATGGAAAGGATCTATTTATGGAAACCAAGATCTTGATTGTATGGGCAAACAGAATTGATGGACTTTCATCACAATCTTCAAACGGCTTGAGATCTCCTTGATTGATTCTGTCTAACGGATTAACTAGAAGAATTCCTTTGGAAAGTGCCAACGGTCGAGAAGGCATGAAAGAGTATTTAAGGTGGACTCTCCAGTTGTTTGATAGAGTGCGTGAAAGAGAAATTTCAAAGTCTAAAACTTTTCATTTCCTTGTTACTTCAAATACTAAGCTCAAAGTTGTACACAAAAGAGAAAGACTCATAGTGAGGCTTCGTGAGAAAACAGTAGAGACTCTTCACTGTGAAGTCGAGATCGCAAGATTGTAAATTATTTTTTGATTCTTAGTGGAATCTAGCCAGAAGGTTGTTAGCGTGGAGAGTGGACATAGACTTAACCTAAGCCGAACCACTATAAATGATGTGTTCTTATTCTCTTCCTTGAACTACTTTATTTGCTCGTAGTTCTATTTAACTGCTAAAGTCTGAACTCGCTCAAAGTCTGTTGTTCTTTAAACTCAGTTTTAGAAGCAAAATATTTCCACTATTACTTGTGAAAAAATTTCTTCACGCCAATTCACCCCCTCTAGACGTTTATACTAGCACTTACATTACCAACCATTGCTCGAAGGAGCCAAGAGTTGGCCCTTATGGCTGGGATGGGGTCAGTGCCCAACCTTGCCCCAGCCAACGATAGCCCTTGGCCCAATCTAGGGGAGGGCTGTGACCCCTCGCCCTAGATTTGAGCAAGGGTCTGCAGGCCCATGTCGGTGGTTGGCTAGGGTCTCCAGCCACTAGTTAGGGCCCGACGACCCTTGCCCCACCGTTGCCGATCCTTTCTGGTGATGGTGGGGTGGCGGCAACAAGGGCCTCCATGGCTTCTAATGTATTTCTTTTTTAAAATTTAATTAATATTCATATTTAAAAAATCAAATTTGGGGGCAAAGCGGCTTGTTTTGGAACAAAGATGTTGAGTGGATATTCTGGCAAGCCACGTAGACCCGCTCCACAGGAAAATCCCCGTCCTCATCAACAATGGCAAGCCGGTTTTCGAGTCCCTTGTCATCGTCGAGTACGTTGATGTCTCGAGTCCCCTCTCTTGCCTTCCGATCCTCACGAGCGGGTCCGTGCCAGGTTTTGGGCTGACTATGTGGACAAGGTAAGACAGACGACGCCCCCAATCTTTAAAACATTTCTTTGCTAAGTTTCCTTTAACATCGAGGCGTGAAACGATGATGCAGATATTTCCGGCGGGGCATACAGCGTTGCTGTCGACGGGGGAGGCCCAAGAGGCGGCGAAGAAGGAGTACATCGAGGGCTTAAAGGCGTTGGAGGGAGAGCTTGGGGACAAGACCTACTTTGGAGGCGAGAGGTTTGGGTACGTGGACGTGTCGCTGATCCCGCTGTATTACTCGTTCTACGCTTTCGAGAAACTAGCCGGCTGCAAGGTCGCGAAGGAGTGCCCCAAGCTGGTGGGATGGGCCGAGGGGTGCATGCGGCGAAAGAGCGTTGCCGCGTCGTCGCCCGACCGGCACGAGCTCTACGACTTCCTCTTGGCGCTCAAGAAGAAGCGTCAGGCTCAATAAAAACTCCGAGTCTGAGCTCTTTCGTTTCCTTTGTACGAGGCTCGCTCTTTCCGCTTTCCAGTTTCTTTTTGGACGAAACACTTTTCATGCAATTGTTCCCAATATGCATCTGAGTTCCATGCATTACCAACATTATCAAACATGAAAACATAGCAAACAAAACAATAATACATAGTGAGGAAAAAAATAAGTTCAGTAGATAGATAAGTAAAGCAAGGAAAATCCAATTCAGGCCGACTGGGGTAATATTATAACAATTTGTTGTTTGCATCAGGGATATAACGGCAGTGAGCTATTCATAAGAATAAATGTGCCTACGAATGTGATGATATACGACAAAGTGAAAACTTAAAATAAAAACGATTGAAAGAGACTCAAAAGAGTCAAACACGAATTATCAAAGTCACATATCGAACCACGATAGGGTCCCCGATGTCATTTTGTTATTTTTATATTTAAATCTCATCTAAACTGACACGTGAATTCTGCTAATCAATCCGTGGGATATATCTTTTTTTAAAAAATTACTTCAGGAATCAAATTTGCCAAGACCCCTCATAAAAAAAAAAAATCAATAAATATGATCTTATTTTTCTTATTATATTCCTTCTACACTCCTTCTACATGTGAAAATTAGAGAAGATACAGTTTGTAGATACCTAGGCTTCATTTCATACAGGTCATCCATGCATTTCATGAAGATTAAACATCGAATTCTTTGTCAAATCGAGGTATTCGACTTCTAACCAAAGATGCGGTCGTTTCATCAACTTGCATTCATGTTCTTCGGCCGGTTTCTTCTGCATTTTTAAATCAGGATATTGTATTTCCAGGAAAAAAAAAAAACCGAGCCCGGCAACAAAAAATTTGACTAACAGAGGCCCGTGAGCCCGGCCCACAAGCTCAAGCCCAGCCCGGTCCAAGGTTGACCTCACCCCCTTCCTCTACGGTCGCCGGAAGCTAGGAGCTCCCTCTAGCTCCTCGTCGCTGGCCTCTTTTCCTGTAAGCTTGGCCGCCAGATTCCCATACACGCTCTCAATCTTTCTCGTTCGGCAGCCTTCCTAACCTCCTCATCTTCAGCACCGCCACCGGGGACCATCATCATCGAGCCTCCGCTCCTACTCTCTTGGAAAAACAGTACCAAGCCGAGACTGCTCCACCTCCATCTTGATTCCTGTGTTAGACGCAAATTGCACAACCCCAAGATCTCCATAACCAGAACAAGAACATGCATAATTGAGTAGAAATATTAACGCACCTGGATCCATCGAACATAAAGCGGAAGCAGAAAAAGGGATTACCCACATATAAAGGGGATCCATGCATCAAGTCCTTCTCCTCTATTGCCCTCCGTATCACTGGCTCAATGAGGCGGCCCCCCTCACGTGTAGAGTTAGGTAAACGCCCCGTAGGTGAGGATACATGTGAGAATTAGGGTTAGAGGAGAGACTTAAGCACTATTTATAGAGTTTCCAGCCAGTCCCCCTCATTACGGGCCAGGCTCAACTCGGCCCACACTAGCTAACCCATATTAGACTAATTAAGAAACCTTATATCTCTCTTTAGACCAATCCTGTTTTACGGTAACCGTAAAAACAGTAAATTACAATATCAATTAATTTAGTCCACATTAGGAAAACTCTTACATCCTGAACCATCGTCTCCATCTCCGTTGCCAGCCTCCTCTGTCATCACTATCGCAAGCTCCTCCCAGGTGCTGAGAAGGTGTTCAACGAAAATGCCTAAGTGAGGGACAGACTCAAACTCTCCATTCCCTCTCTCTCTGTTTTTTTTTTTTTTTTTTTTTTTTTTTGTTACTTAGCTTCCTGTCACTACCTTAGCGTGCTTGCTGCCTGATACGAATCTACCATCCCACTCGAAGGAAGCCTCCCATATCCTGCCTTGCGTGTCTTTCAGGTAAATTTGAATCTGGGGTTAGTTAGTTCTTTAAGATCGGATTAATCTTCATAACATGCCATGGTCAGTCTTAGCTGGAGATAAGGGACCAACGTTCGTGCTTGCTGGTCAATCCTTTTATCTATGACAAGCATATGGATCCGTTTGATTCGTTTTGGTCTCCGAACGATGATTTACTTATGATAGGATATGCATGTCACATTTAATTGATGAGTCATTGGTTGAGCATATGGCATATGGACAATTAATGCTTGAGCATATGTTGAGTTAGAAGTAGAAACAATTTGACTTCATTTACGTGCTTCGTTGATCACCGGTGAAACGATGTTGCTATTGTGATGGTTTCCCATCGTTTTCATGTGTTTTATGTCCTTTGTTGCATGACATGAAAGCTGTGCACGCTGCTGTCCAGGATAAATTTTAAACTTTAACGAAGCTTGTTTTGCCTTCATTTACATGCTAATCGACTCCTGGGAGCTCATATGTTGACATAGGTATGTATTTGACTTGAATCGTGTTAAAATAATACATTCTTTTGTCTTGTATTGGCTAAAACATTGTTTCATGCTGCTGTACAGATTTAGCGAAGGTCCAATTAAAACCGACCGAACATTGGTTGAAGGTAGTCAAGTCGCATGATGTACTGGTTGTTGGTATTGCCCGAAACGTGGAAATATACGTTGATGAATAGAAGAGCAAACTCTCTTTCAAGATAGTTCCGCTCAATGATATGACCTTATCTTGGGTTTAGAATTGTTTGATAGTGTGATGGCCATGATAAACATGAGAACCAGGTCGATTATCATCACCAACCCACAATGCCCATCAATGATACCTATGATCCATGGGTTGACGGAGACCAACAGCAACTCCACCATATGTTTCGTGGATGAAGGGTCGAGAGTTGAGGAGCTCGCAACTAAGTCAAGCACAAAGCCAGAGTCTTTGGAAAAGCCGAAGGTAGAGTTGGAATGTCCTACACCAACTCAACATGAGATGCTAATTCGTGTGCTTTTTTTAGAAGTGAAGAAGGAGTTCCTTGAGGAACGAGTTGGGATTCAAGGGCCATGAAACTGATAGGTTGAGAAACCAAAGACGAAGCGACACCGGAAAAGGGAGAATCACCAGCATCCAAAGAAATCGATGATCCAGGAGAAGGATGTGGTCAGGCAAACTGAACGCACTGAGCCAAGAGCACGTAGGAATAATGCTTGAACAAGTGGAGGAGAATGTTATGATCTCGATGTTTCCCATGAACAAAGGATCGTGTACGATCCAAGAAGACCGAGTCTCTTATGGTTTCCGGAGTCATCTGGAATATTCCTAGGGATGGGTAATATGATACATGTATGATATTCTAGAGTATTCTTGTCATACATATCGATAATTATTAGATGGGGAGATGCAATTTCACAATTAGATATCGAAGAAATATGTTGTTGTAATGTGAGGGACTCTCTCATGTATCCATCCAACACTTAAAAGTAATAGAAAGCATTATCTCCAAAGCTTCTCTCTCTAAACACTTTGTCTCTCTATGATCCAAGAAGCCTAAGTTGTTCACGATCTCAATTCTCAAGCATCGTCGGTGACACATGCATTTTAGATTAGGGCTTAGCTCATGGGTGGCAGTGTATATTCTTTATTCGACACCATATCAGGTTTGCCATTTCCAAGCTTTATTATCATTTTTTTTAAATGTTTGGATTATCACGTTGATCATATGAAATTGAATGCTCTCATGCAAATTCATGACCCGTGGTCATTTAGATGGATGTGTCTAGGAATTAAATTGAATAAGATTGGATGATCAAAGAACTTATTAAATAACGAAAATATGTACTGAGTTTGGGAACTTATAGATGTTAGTGTAATCAAATCCTCATTCTCGAATCTCTAGTTTGTGAAAAGTAAAATGACCCTGTGTTTAGCTAGGCTTCTAACTAGCCTCAAATAAGTTAGTAATGAGTCTTATAAAGAGCAATAATAATCATAATCAACCGCGTCAACTAAATGTCTTCACAACGTAGGGTTTGGAAAAACCTGAGTTGAGTACTTTCTTGCAAGACAAACCGTTCGCCCTCAGTTGGTTATTCATTGTTGGGGAGAACTCGGGTACAACAATTCACCACTTCCAAATGCAATCCATGATCAATTTCTCCCCCGAAGCAAAATCAACTAAGAGTTTCTTAACCCCCAGCAACAACCAGCAATGTACAGCCTCACAAAATGCAAATATAACGCCAAAATAATAAGTAGACAAAGCAAATAACGACACCAAGGATTTAACGTGGAAAACCCGATGCGGGAAAAACCACGAACCGCCCAAAAACATCCACTAATCACCAAGAATAGCAGGATACACAAAGTATTATTCTCTAGTCACAACTAGAGGCTCAACATCAACATTACAATCATCTTTTTCCCACCACATAGGTAGACAAACAAGTTGGGAGCAAGAAAACCTTAACCGCAATTGGAGAATTTGGAGACGGTTCTCGACGAACAAAACCATCAACTTGTAGCCCTCGGTCTCACAAACAACATACTGAAATTTGAGCCGATTTCGTCAATATTTGGCCTTCCAATCAAAGCCGCAAAGTTGCAGCGCTCTTCCTCTCTTCTCTTTCTCCTATGCTACAGTTTTCTTTTCTCGTTTTTCTCTCCTCTCTTCGGACGCACACTGCGCACGACCCCAACTTCCACTTCTTTTGTTCTTTTCTTTTATTTTATTTTTAATTTAATGCTGGTTGTGCCCCACATGAAGGTGGACCCAGCCAACAAATCTCCCCCTCCACCTCATGTGGGAAGATTCGCCATGCCCGCTTTTCTTCTACAAGCGTCAAGCTTCATCACGGGCAAGGCTTTGATCATCATGTCGGACTTATTGTTGTCGGTATGAACTTTCTCAAGTAGGAAGAGCTTCTCTTCTAGCTTTTATTGGATCCAATGATACTTCACATCAACATGCTTCGATCTTGAATGAAACACCGGATTCTTGCTAAGATGGATGGCACTCATGCTATCGTAATATAGAACAAACTTCTCTTGCTTCAAGCCCAACTCTTGTAGGAATTTTTGCATCCACAAAAGTTCTTTACCTCCTTCGATAATAGCAATATACTCCGCTTCAGTTGTAAACAAAGCGGTACATTTTTGCAATCTCGATTGCCATGAAACAGCTCCCCCTACAAAGATTATTATAAAACCCGATGTGGATTTTCGGGAATCAACATCACCGGCATAGTCCGCATCCGAGAAGCCACTCAACTCAGGCTTTGCATTTCCATAGCACAAGCAAAGTGTAGAAGTGCCTCTAAGATATCTCAAAATCCATTTAATAGCGGTCCAATGCTCCTTACCTGGATTAGAGAGAAATCTACTCACAACACAAACTGCATGAGCAATATCCGGTCTTGTACAAACCATGGCGTACATCAAACTACCCACGGCCGATGCATAAGGAATTTTCATCATCTCAACCTTCTCTTTCTCACTTGAAGGAAATTCATTACTACTCAACTTGAAATGGCCTGCAAGTGGAGTACTCACCGGTTTACATGTGCTCATGTTGAATCTTTCAAGCACCTTCTCAATATACTTCTCTTGAGATAACCACAGTTTCTTATTCTTCCTATCACGAGTAATTCTCATGCCTAAGATTTGCTTAGCCGGGCCTAGGTCTTTCATTGCAAAAGCTTTACTCAACTCATTTTTCAAGCTCTTGATTTTCTTGGCATCATGCCCAACAATCAACATATCATCCACATAAAGTAAGAGAATAAGAAAATCATTATCTCGAGAATCTTTTCATAAAGACACAAGAATCGGAGTTTGTCTTACCATATCCTTGTTCTTCCATGAATGACTCAAACTTCATATACCATTGCCTAGGCGCTTGCTTGAGACCATATAAGCTTTTCCTCAATCTACAAACAAGATGCTCCTTGCTTTCAACTTCAAAACCCTCTGGTTGCTCCATATATATCTCCTTTTCTAGATCTCCATGAAGAAAAGCCGTCTTTACATCAAGTTGTTCAATTTCTAAATTTAAACTGGCGGCCAACCCAAGAACAACTCGAATAGAAAACATATTTACAACCGGTGAAAAAATCTCTTCAAAGTCTATACCCTTCTTTTGACGAAAGCCCTTCACAACAAGTCTGGCCTTGTATCGTGGTTGCAAACTATTTTCTTCCGTCTTCAACTTGTACACCCACTTATTTGTGAGTGCTCTCTTACCCTGAGGCAACCTCACCAATTCAAATGTGTGGTTCTCATGCAAGGATTTAAGCTCCTCTTGCATGGCTTCTTGCCACTCATTCTTTCGTTCACATGATATAGCCTCTTCATAAGTTTGGTTCCCCCGCATCGTGAGTAACACATACTCATGCGGTAAATATTTTTGAGAAGGCCTACGCTCTCTTTCAGATCTTCTAACTTGAGGTAGGATAGATTGCTCTTGCTAAGCTATTTCACCTGTATCAGCTAAAGAATCAACATTATGTGAGGACTCACCATCTTCTTGACTTCCATGCACTTCTCCCCCATGATTTCTATCAACATTAGAAGGATTTGGGCCGAAACTAACTGAACGTTGAGCTGTATTCTTTGGTTTCTCCACCTTGTCAATGTCTTCAATAGTTTGATACTCACAAAACACCACATCTCGGCTTCTAATGACTTTCTTTGCAACTGGATCCCATAACCTGTAGCCAAACTCTTCATATCCATAACCTAAGAAGATACACTGTTTAGACTTATCATCAAGCTTGGATCTTTCATCTCTTGGAACATGCACAAAAGCCCGACAACCGAACACTTTTAGATGGTTGTAGGAAACATCTTTGCCACTCCAAACTCTTTGTGGAACATCCCCCTTAAGAGGAACAGATGGAGATAGATTTATCAAGTCCACTGCTGTTCTCATCGCTTCACCCCAAAATGACTTAGGCAACTTCGCATGAGAAAGCATACACCGAATCTGATCATTAATTGTCCGGTTCATTCTCTCTGCCACTCCATTATGCTGTGGTGTTTTTGGAACAGTCTTCTCAAGCTTGATACCATAATCCCCGCAATAGTATTCAAATGGGCATCTATATTCACTACCGTTGTCAGCTCGAACACATTTCAGCTTCTTCCCGGTTTCTCTTTCCACATTGACATGAAATTGCTTGAATGCCTCAAGTACCTGATCTTTAGATTTCAAAGCAATAGCCCACACTTTTCTAGAACAGTCATCAATAAATGTCACAAAGTATAATGCACCTCCAAGAGTTCTAGCATCCATGCAACAAACATCAGTGTGAACTAAATCAAGTATATTTGATTTCGTGTGTGGAGAGGAACTATAAAATGAGAATCTATGTTGCTTACCAGTCAGACAATGAGTGCATTCCTTTAGATTTTTCTCCTTCAAAGGTAAAAGGTTCTTTCTAGCAAGAGTTTCAAGTCCTTTCTTGCTAAGATGACCCAGCCTCATATGCCATAAATCAACCAAGGAATCCTCCACTGCATTTACCTCTTCTTTAATGAAGTCAGCTTGCATGGTGTAGAGAGAGCCTGTCTTCTTACCCTTTGCCACTACCATGGAACCTTTAGTCAACTTCCATTTGCCATCAAAGAATGAATTACAATAACCATCATCATCCAAGGCACCTGTAGAGATCAAGTGAAGTCGAATATCCGGAACATGTCTCACATTTTTCAAACGCAAATTACATCCAACATCAGTTTTCAAATAAACATCTCCCATGCCAATAACCTTGGAAACATCACTATTTCCCATCCTTATGCAACGAAAGTCGCCGCCGCGATAAGAAGCAAAGTAATCATGCCGTGAGGTGACATGAAAAGAAGCCGCGGAATCAACAACCCACATAGAGTCTTGGCATGTAAAATTCACATATCCGTCATCACATACAAACACAATATCGTCATCGATGCAACCGCCGTTGTAGCTTGTTTCTCTTCTTTCTTTCGATCTCCATTTCTATTATGGGATTTGTCTCTTTTTGGCAACCAACACTCTATTGCATAATGTCCAATATTGTCGCAATTATAACACTTCACAGTCCTCCTCAGTCTTGATTTCGACCTTTCTCTTGACTTGCCTCGGGTATCATTTCTTTGAAACCTTCTTGATTGACTTCTCGCCATATTTTCTATAACAAGAGCATCTGATGTAGAAGCATAATTCAAGCATTTTCTTCTTGTTTCTTCATTGAACAAGCTTTCTTTAACCATGCTCATAGAAAGCACACCAAAAGGAGCCGAGTTATTTAATGCCACAACCAAGGTGTCCCAACTATCAGGAAGAGTACCAAGTAATAAGCATGACTGCAATTCATCACCAAGATCAATCTCAAGATTTGTCAATTAATTTACAACATCTTGAAATTCACTCAAGTGTTCCGCCATATTACTCCCCTCCTTGTATCTCAAATTCACAAGTCGCTTAACTAGAAGAGCTTTATTTTGTGGAGTTTTTCTCTCATAAAGATCTTGTAATTTCTTCCACAAAGTGTCCGCCCTCGTTTCTTGAGCAACATGATGAAACACACCATCATCAATCCATTGTCGGATAAACCCAACTGTTTTCCGATTCATTATCTCCCATTCTTTATCTTCCTTATCTCCTTTGGCTTCATCACCCTCAATATGATCAAATAAGTCTTTGTAATATAACACATCTTCCATCCGAGGCTTCCAAATAGAATAATTCGAGGCATTTAACTTAAACATGGTGCTGTTGGTTTCTTCCATTTAACACTAAAATTCAACCGTGCTCTGATACCACTTGTTGGGGAGAACTCGGGTACAACAATTCAACACTTCCAAATGCAATCAAGGATCAATTTCTCCCCCGAAGCAAAATCAACTAAGAATTTCTTAACCCCTAGCAACAACCAGCAATGTACAGCCTCACAAAATGCAAATATAACACCAAAATAATAAGTAGACAAAGCAAATAACGACACCAATGATTTAACGTGGAAAACCTGATGCGGGAAAAACCACGGACCGCCCAAAAACATCCACTAATCACCAAGAATAGCAGGATACACAAAGTATTATTCTCTAGTCACAACTAGAGGCTCAACATCAACATTACAATCATCTTTTTCCCATCACATAGGTAGACAAACAAGTTGGGAGCAAGAAAACCTTAACCGCAATTGGAGAATTTGGAGACGGTTCTCGACGAACAAAAACCATCAACTTGTAGCCCTCGGTCTCACGAACAACATACTGAAATTTGAGCCGATTCCATCGATATTTGGTCTTCCAATCAAAGCCGCAAAGTTGCAGCACTCTTCCTCTCTTCTCTTTCTCCTATGCTGCAGTTTTCTTTTCTCGTTTTCTCTCTCCTCTCTTCGGACGCACACCGCGCACGACCCCAACTTCCACTTCTTTTGTTCTTTTCTTTTCTTTTTGTTTTTTTTAAAATTTAATGCTGGCTGGGCCCCACATGAAGGTGGACCCAGCCAACATTCATATACCATTCGAGGTGACGCGCGCCCCTAAAAGCACATGACCAAACTGCCTTTGGGTGGGTCACAACATGCATGACATGTTACGATTGACTAAACCATGAGAAGCTGCCCATTATTCAGATCAAAGAGCAATCTGTGCATTGGGCATTCAGCCCGCTCCTGATCTACAAACAGTGCATGTAATTATATCCTCTACAGGTACATTGAGTGAAATTCCATCCATAAGATGACTATTATGATCTTCAAATTTATTTTATTCAAGCTTCATTATGATTCACATTGAAGAGTATCTGAATTTGCAAATATTTCATGTACTCGTTATGGACCTAAATTTGTAATAAACTCAATACGTCATATCATATTCGTTGTGGACTATTGTATCTAGATATTTCCGTTAAAGTAAAATTTGTAATGAACTTATATGGTTATAATAATTTATTTTTGCGCCATAAAGCTTTGATTTATTACAGCTTTCCGAGAAAGAACAAGCGACCACCAATATGAATAATAGTAATTATAATATGATAGCAATACATGTCTCGTTCATGCGACACCTAATCCATTATCTAATCGGCCGGACTGGAACTGTTAGTAACGCGAGCAATGACGGTATTCAGCGGCCTCTCAAACATCGCATCGACAGAAAAAAGTCAACTCAATGTTCTCTTCCCGCTACATAAGTGGCTCATGCTTTTAGCCTCATTTCACCATAAAAAAGCTTTCTTGTGTGCAGATTACCAAAGTTTCAATGGCAGAGGAAGTGATATTGTTGGACTTCTGGCCGAGTCCGTTCGGGATGAGGACCAGGATCGCCCTCAGAGAGAAGGGCGTGCACTTTGATCAGAGGGAGGAGGAACTTCTGAGCAACAAGAGCCCCCTTCTCTTGCAGATGAACCCAGTCCACAAGAAAATCCCCATCCTCATCCATAATGGCAAGCCGATTTGCGAGTCCCACATCATCGTCCAGTACATCGACGAGACCTGGGTTCCCGAGTCCCCTCTCTTGCCTTCTGATCCTCATGAGCGTTCCCGTGCCAGGTTCTGGGCCGACTACGTGGACAACAAGGTAAGACGGACAGCATCCAATCTTTCGATCGTTTTCTTGGTAAGTGCACTTAACATCAAAGTGACATGACATGACGGTGCAGATATTTCCTGCAGGGCTGATGGTGTGGTGGTCGACGGGGGAGGCCGAGGAGGCGGGGAAGAATGATTTCATCGAGGGCTTGAAGGTGTTGGAGGGAGAGCTTGGGGACAAGGCTTACTTTGGAGGCGAGAGGTTTGGGCTTGTGGATGTGTCGCTAATGCCATTCTATTGCTGGTTCTATGCTGTGGAGACATTCACCAGTTGTAGCATCGAGGAGAAGTGCCCCAAGTTGGTGGGATGGGCCAAGCGGTGCATGCAGAGGGAGAGCGTGGCCAAATCGTTGCCCGACCATCGCAAGGTCTATGACTTCATGGCGGAGGTCAGGAAGAAGCTTCAGGCGCAGTAACAACGCCATGGACTCATTATGGTCGTTTCGTGACTGTTTTGTTCACAACTCCTCGCCTTTGGACGAGGCTTAGCCTTTTTTTTTTCCTCCCTCATTTTCATGATTTCCTTCTTGTATTTGAGTGTTTTTGGATCAGCTAATAAACTATAGAGACCATTTCATGAATTCCATTTCGCATTATGTGTAGCATTATTCGCACGTGTGTACCTCAAATAAGTGATGGAAATCGATCAATTCTGTCTCAATCATGTGACGTTTTAATTAGGGGTGGGCAACTGAATTAGTTGAAATTAGGAACCAAATGGACTAGCCTTAGCCAGCTGGTTCCAAGCATGTTCATCGGGGACCAGTTTGGATCTTGGTTCCCAACTTTAAACCAGTCAATTCTTGGGTACCCAATTCAAGGTAGGTTCTTGGTGCATTTGATTTTGAATCAGTTCAAAATTATATCCTACTGAGTCAATTAATTGAGAAATTTTCATTAATGGGATTGAGTATGAGTTCACCCTTTTGCGTGCGTGTACAGAGACCCAAACATAATTAATTTAGCACAGACATTAATAACTAAAGAGAAACGAATGTCAACTGGACTTGATGCGACCTCCCACCAAAAGGTGGGGATTAGTTTTAGAGATATTACTCAAAGACAGTCCACATAATCCATCAAATCAAATGATTTTAAGAACCCAAAATAGTCTTTTAACTAGGACGCGAGCTCTCTAAAGCCCATATCTTGCGTGACGCTAAACATTTCATTTTAGAAATCTTTAATAATATAATATTTTTAGGATTCACTGCTAGCCATTTGGGATCAGCTAAAAAGCAATCAAAATGCGGGAGAATTGTTTCAATTCTTGTGCAACTAGAATTTATAAGTTTTGGGACTTGTTTACACTAATGATCCTATTAGTGCTCTTGATTACTATTTATGATCCTAAATGCATTAATTCACTGAGTGCGCAAGCAAATGTTTTTGTAGGGTTTATTATGACTATGTATCCTAATCATTCTAAAGAGAGAAATTAACATGGAAGTTATTGAAATGACTTTGAAGTAAACAATTAAATATTGAAAGCATTTAGGTAATTATATCAAAGATGAAAACCCAATACAAGTTGGGCAAAAAATACATGGCCTTGGTATGAGCCACAGGACATGACCCTTCATAATTTTGACATTAGAGACCAATCCTTGCTCCTAAAATTGAGTTAGATTAGAGCGTGCCTAATTCTACTTGTTTTGTTACATGACTAGATTTGCCTAAGCTAAACTAACCATTTATTAAAGAAGATGATCGTGAGTCTAATTAGTTTTACTCACTAAACTAGAGTAAAAATTACACTAGTTTGATTATTAAAACCTAAGTTTATTGACCAAATTGGCTTAATTAACACTAAACTAGATTAACGACCCTAATACTAGACACCTCCTTGAGCTGCCTCCGTAAATTGCCCTTCTTTATCGACTGCCGCCTTTATCTTGTCGGCCATTAGTTGTCAATTACTAATTTGAAATCAACTCATATAAAACTCAAAGTAAGCATCAATAGGTTCACACAATTTAACTGATCAACCAAAAATCAAGGTCCATGCAATTCGATTATCCCCATCACTCCTAATTGATGTAAGGATTTATTAATCAAGATTAATGATAATTAACACCTACTTGCGTTCGCAAAGCAGTAGGCTAACATTATTGACCCCAAACTGGATTCTAAACCCTACCTAAAGAAATTGCTGAAGAACATGCATACACAAAATGGAAAAGAAATGGAAGCATCCATTAATAAGGACAATTAAACACTTAAATTTAAGCACACAAATCAGCTAGTGTTCAACCAAGCAAAAGCATGTATTACACTAAGAAAACAAGACGTAGCCTTTTCCTAACCAAATTTCTAATTTCTTTTATTATTTTAATTTTCTTATTATTTTATTGATCTGATAAGATGGACTTGGACCGAGCACTTGGACCGGACCCAAAGAAGGGTGAACCTGGGCTAAGCCCAGTTCAGCCTAGGCCCCGTAAAATGCTGAATTGCAGATTAGGCCCAACTTCCTATTCGGTACAGCCCGAACCCCTTGGCCTAAATTACACTACAACAGGACCAAGCCCAAGGCTTAATTACCTTTTTTAGCCAGCCCAAAGCCCTAAAATGAAGCCTCAGCTAAATTCACGGCTTAACTTCTATTTCCCCAAGCCCAAGCCGGAATCTCCCGAAAACCCTTTAGCCGACCTCTCCTCCAACGAGGCCTGCATTCAGGCGGCCAGCCCCCAACGCTGATGACCCGGAGTTTTACCGATGACATCTTTCGTCAACCCCCAGAACGCTGCTCTTTGGCAAATAAGGGGGTGAATGATAACCATTATGTTCTAGAAATAGGTTTTGGAAGAGAAATAGGTTTTGTAAGAGAAATAGATTTTTCTATTTCTATTTCTAGAAGAGTTTTTAAGCAAAAATAATCGATTGATAACGATACAAAATTTCTACTCTAAAGATAGAAATTTGTTTGATAACGACACAAATTTTTTTCTTTTCGAACGGCGGTGGACCGGCAACCGACGGCGGCAGCAAGAATTGGTAGAAAATATTGAAAAAGATGAGAAAAATAGAATTAATTCTTTGAGATGTGCAAGCACTGGCCTTAAAAATAGTTTCATCCCTTGAAGTACAAAACTTAGTGCAATAGACTCTAATGGCTACCTTCCCAAAATACAACAAACCTTCTTCTTTATTCTACATTGAATAATAGAAGGAGCAAGAATAACATTATGTGTATAATCTAGCAAGGAAAAAGAAAAGGAATTGTAAAAATAAAAATAAAAATTCATTGACTCTTTTTCAATGTGGTTTGAAGTTTTGATTTTATATTCAAGTAAAAGAGAAAGCCGTCAAGATACCATTTTGATAATTATTGAAGAAGATGACTATTGTATAGCCGTTAAAAAATAATGAAGAGTTTATGAGGAAATAAATCACGTTAGAAAGTCATTATATGTCTTTTCGCAAAACCTTTACAAAATTGATAGCTTTCATGGCGGTCATAACTTCTAACAAATATTTCTTAACTGCTAAAATATCCAACAAAAACTGCTCAAATATAACAGGAGGATATTATCTCATTTGAGACTCGAACTCACATTCAAATCCAAAAACAGAGCAGCACTCAAAATTAATATATATGAACAGGGAATGGTGAGTCTTAGGCTGCGCATGGTAAAATTTCTGTTTCTCAATTTCTCTATTTCTCTGTTGTTTAGGGAATAGGTTTGGAAAGTAAATCCGTTTGGTAACGCAAATTGATTTCTCTGTTCCCCGGAATAGAAATCTGTTTCAGAAATTGTTTTGGTGAGAAATCGAAGCTAAAAATTTTAGCTTCTCGTTTCAAAAAAGAAATAGAAATTTTTTTTTCTCAACTTTTCAATTTAGTCCAAAATATTTTAGATCACTAATATTGAAATAGAAATAGATATAGAAATAGTTAATTTAGTCCAAAATATTTTAATAATTTTTTAATATAATCATTTCAATCAATATCGATTGAAAATCTTAACCATTGGGCCAAATGGTGGGAATTGAATGGACAAGGCTTCATTTGTTGCACGCAAGAGATTTCACGCATGGTAATAGTCAACTTGCCACATTCATATCTAACGAGTCTTTCTTCACCTACTCTTCCGTAGTACGCCGACAACGGCTCTATCTAGTTAACTATTTTTTTATTCATAAACTTCATATTAAGACGGTAAAAAGGGGTCAAATCATTAGGGTTTCATCCGATTTTTCTTTTATAAGGAAAAGAAATCTAATAAGGAATCTGTTGTTCTTGTAAGAGTGTTGATGAAAATACAGATTTTGATAATAAATTTTTAAATAATCCTAGTGTTGATAATTCTGAAAAAAATTGGTGACGATTTTTGAACATGGTGAGGATTTTTTTAACAAAATTTGGAAAGAAATTGGAATTAGACTTGAAGTTAGGACTTTTTAGGAGATTAGACTATTATAATCATGGCTATCATTAGACTTATTTGATTAATGTGAAATCAATTTCGGCAAAAACATAACGACATATTCACTACAATTGAATTTCAATTGATTTTTTTTTTTTTGCCACGTCGTTTATTTTTCGAAAGAAAATATTACGTAATACGAAACGTAAACACATGTAATAGGAAATTCCATGAAATTGTATTTTCAACTTTTATAATGTATTAGTATTATTTCGACTATTATTTTGTATTTGAGGATTTCCTATGTTGTTTTAATATTATTTTGACTATTATTTTGTATTTGAGGATTTCCTATGTTGTCATCTAATCAATTTCTATTCCTAGAAATTAAAATTTTTTCTGTTATCAAACGGATTGTTTCAGAAATAGAAATTTTGAGTTGTTATCAAACGGGTTTCTTTGCTCGAAACTTGTCCGGGGAATAGAAATTGAGAAATTGATTTACGGCCGAGAAATCAATTTCTGTTTCAAAAATTTTACCATGCGCGCCCTAGTCTCCAGTTGAACCAAAACAGGGAGGAGGACTTAGCTTGTATGTCATAGTCGCCGGTTGAGCCTTTACAAGGAGGGTTCGGCAAGCGTTGCCAGCAAGAGCGAGCATCGGCAACAGGAGTTTCACCATGAACCAATCACTTCGGGACCTTGGGACGTGGAGATGAGAGCCTCTTGGGGACACCCTGACCGATTGTGACCAGAAGCAAGACGACGCTGGCAATGTCGGGTGATCAAAAGGGCGTGAGGTTGTGTAAATGATCAGTGATTCAGTGAGGAGAGCTGAGAGCCAGCCGGAGAAAAAAAGGATCTCCAAAAATCAGCAAGTCCTTAAACTCGTCTCTCCCAATCTCTCTCTCGTGTGCACTTCTTATTTTTACGCCCCTTCCTCCTTGTGAAATCGTTGGCTGGTTTTCATTGGAGAGAAAAAAAAAATCCCTTTCTCTAGCTCATTAGGGACTGATTATTAAGGTTTGTATTTCTTTGTATTTCTGTTCTTTTATTCCATGAAATAAAATAAAATAAAAATTCATTTGGTAATGTCAACTAATTTTCCTATTCTCTAAAATAGAAAAGTTTATTTTTTCTTTTCTTATTCTTCCTTGCTGCACACGGCCACCCATCGCCGGCCACCTGCCAACCGCCGCTACCGAACACCTAATCCATGATCTAATCAGCTTATGGATGATGATGATGATAATAATAATAATAATAATAATAATAATAATAATAATAATAATAATAATAATTGTTTCGTTCCCGTGACACCTAATGCATGATCTAATTGGGCGGACTTCGAGCATTGACTTGGACCGACAATGACGCAAGCAATGACGTTATTGAGCAGCCCCTCAAACATTGCAGCGACTAAGAGAAGTCTCGTCAATGTTGTCTTTCCCTCTACTTAAGTGGCTCCTGCTTTTATCTTTTCACCACAAAGAAACTTTCTTAAGGGCAAATTCTTCAGTGGCAGAGGAAGTGATATTGTTGGACTTCTGGCCGAGCCCGTTTGGGATGAGGGCTAGGATCGCCCTCAGAGAGAAGGGCGTGCACTTTGATCTGAGGGAGGAGGAACTCCTGAGCAACAAGAGCCCCCTGCTCCTGCAGATGAACCCAGTCCACAAGAAAATTCCCGTCCTCATCCACAACGGCAAGCCAGTTTGCGAGTCCCACATCATCGTCCAGTACATCGACGAGACTTGGGGTCCCGAGTCCCCTCTATTGTCTTCCGATCCTCACGAGCGCGCCCGCGCCAGATTCTGGGCCGACTACGTGGACAAGAAGGTAAGACAGAACATCTTTCGATGATTTCCTTGGTAAGTGCGCTTAACATCAAGATATGACATGAGGGTGCAGATATTTCCTGCCGGACGGACGGCATGGAGGTCGACAGGGGAGGCCCAAGAGGCGGCGAAGAAGGAGTACATCGAGGGCTTAAAGGTGCTGGAGGGAGAGCTTGGGGACAAGGCTTACTTTGGAGGCGAGAGGTTTGGGTTTTTAGATGTGTCGCTAATACCGTTCTATAGCTGGTTCTATGCTGTGGAGACGTTGACAGGTTGTAGCTTCGAGGAGGAGTGCCCCAAGTTGGTGGGATGGGCCAAGCGGTGCATGCAGAGGGAGAGCGTGGCTAGGTCGTTGCCCGACCAGCACAAGGTCTATGACCTCATGTCGGAGATCAGGAAGAAGGTTCAGGCGCAGTAATAATACTTCGGTCTCATTATGGTCATTTCATGACTCTTTTGTTCATAACCCCTTTCCTTTTCCTTTGGACAAGGCTTAGCTCTTTCTACTTTCATGATTTCCTTTTAGTGTTTGATGTTTTTGGACCAGCTAATAAATTACATACACGATTTCATGAATTCTGTTACGCATTATGCTTTGTGTTAGTCACGCGCGTGCACCTCAAGTAAGTGATGGAAATTGATTGATTCTGTCATCAATCATATGTTGTCTCGCTTGGGGATGAGCGCCCGAAGTAGTTGAAATCAGAAAATAAAACCAACTAGCCCTACCTAACCGATTCCAAGTGTGTTCGCTGGTGACCGATTCGGCTCTCCGTTCCCACCTGAACGGTCAATTCTTTGGTAGAACCCATTTCAAGTTTGGTTCATGGTGCATACATTTTTGAATCAATTCAAAATCAAATCCTACAAGTCATAATTGAGATATTTAATGGAATTGAACATTATTTCTCTCTCGTGGGTGCTGGTACAAGGGCACGAACATAATTACTTTAACTCATACAAGGATAACTAAAGAGAAACAAATGCCAATGGGACTTCGCGTGACCTCTCCCTAAAAGGTAGGGAATAGGTCTGGTTCATTGAATCTGATGGGTTTTTTATGTGATGATGGGCCTACTTAGGACCGTCCGCCCATGTTGGGCCCAAAAACCTGGCCCTTAAATAAAGGGCCCATAGAAGAAGAGGCAGTTACTATAAATAAAAAGAATAAAGGGAAAATTTGAGCAGTCAGTTATTTTTGGGGGAAGTTACGTAATTTGAAGTGAATAGAGAATATGTTTTCTCGTTTTCCTGCGCTCTCAATTTCTCCCTAAAAACACAGTACGCTTCTCGGAAGA
Source organism: Eucalyptus sideroxylon (assembly GCA_014182405.2). Classification (NCBI taxonomy): domain Eukaryota; kingdom Viridiplantae; phylum Streptophyta; class Magnoliopsida; order Myrtales; family Myrtaceae; genus Eucalyptus; species Eucalyptus sideroxylon. Next base: position 13,406,236 of record CM024548.2, on the reverse strand, counting down.
ACAGTATCGGGATTCTTCTCCGAACTGTAACATCGGTGTTTTAATTTGTGAAAGACAAGGTACATTCGACTCCGTAATATACCTTTTGATCAGTGATACATGTTGTTTTATGGGCTTGTTTTTTTTCCACGTTCGTTTTTGGGGTTCAATTGAGTATCGGATTAATTTGGGAATTTGTTTGCCCTACATTGGTATCAGAGCAATGTTCATGTTTCCCGATCACTTTTCATGTCTATAAATTGTTTTTTGATTGAATTGTTCGTGAAACGCCGTCGTCAGTTGATCGAGGATGGAAAATCCCGACACTGCGTACTGTTCACCCTTGTTTATGATTTTCTATAAATCAAAGTTCGTTTCTAATAACATAAGGTTGTAGCTCTCGTTGATACGAGAAAGTCGACTGGTGGATCACCGCTAGGGGCCGCCGGACACATCGCCACACGTGACCAGAAGATCTGGCGTTGTTAGTGTGTGCAACGCATGGGCCAAGGCAATTCCCAGGCACGTGCAATGCATGCGCTAGCAGGGGAAACTGCAAGCGCGTGCAAGGCACGCGCATGATAACCACACGCACATGTGTGGCACGCACGCGGTAACTGCTGGCACATGCACACCCGTGCTAGATGATGTCATTCGGCAGTTGGCTGCGCACGTGCCGGGCATGTGCAGGTGACGACGTCACCTAGCTAGGTTGATCAGTTCAACCGGACCCGACCCGACCCGATCCAACCCATCTACGTTGACTCGTTGACTGTTGATCATTGACCCGTTGACTCTTGACTGTTGATCGTTGACCCATTGACTCTTGATTGTTGACCATTGACCCACAGAGAGAGAGAGAGAGAGAGAGAGAGAGAGAGAGAGAGAGAGAGAGAGAGAGAGAGAGAGAGAGAGAATGTTTTTCTTTTTCAATTAAGTCTATGTTGATTATATGTAATCCCTTTTTGTTTTATATTTGTTGCAGGAACAATGCCTCCCCATCAGGCACGCACACCTATTCATGCATCTATAGATGAACAAAAAAAAAATGCTTTCAAGGTTGATAGCCGAGTTGACTAGTTATTGATGGGAGAGTGACAATTTAATTGATCATGTTCTCGAGGTCAACAAGAAAATACAATAAGTCATTTGGAAGGGTTATCCCATGCCAGATTCTGAGATTGTGCAATTCTTCATGAACACTCTTCCACTTGAATGGCAAGGAGTGTTGAATTGCCCATGGAAGGTCAATAGAGTTACTAAGTATAGGAGGCTTGTAATGGCTATTATAGATGAATATTATCGGGTTGGTGCCACAAAGATTGCGACCCAAGGAATGACTTCAATCCAGCGGAGGATGAATGTGCGAAGGAGAAATCCTAAGGGATATCCGTCTATTTTTCCATGACTGCCGATAATGCCTGAAGAATTTACAAAAGAAAAGCTCGAGAAATTGAACAAAAAGGAGTCTTTCCTTCTTCATAGGCTGACTTGACGTTAGCTGTTTCAAGTGGTCTTCATTTAGTATGCTTTATGAATATCTTATGTAAATATTTTCGACCTCGTTGATATCGGTGTAGCAACTTATGTGTTGATTACATTATGTGAAAATATTTTTATTCTATAAATATTGGATGTCCAATATCAATTGCTTTTGTTATTATTAACTGTTGTAGGTAGTTCATTGAAGTTTCTGTAACTTAAAAGAACTTAATTTGCATAGAAGATTATATTAATAATAGTTTTAAGTTAGGTTTTTGGATGATAATTGGAAACTCAGTGATCTTTTGATTCTAAAATCTTATTTGAAATTATTCATTAATATGATGGTTTCATGCAAAATGGATGCATAAATTCGTGCATATGTGTTTGATATGTTCATATCAATGGTTTCAGTCACTAAGAGCATAGTCACTAAATTGAACAAATGTGAGAAACTAAACGGTGATAATTATGAAATATGGCATATGAAAATTCAGTATGTGCTGGAATATTAAGAGGCACTAGAAGCTCTTAACTTGACTATAGAAGAACCTAAATATGGGAACACTACACAACATAAAAGAGATAATGATGTATTTTGCTACATGGAAGAGAAAGAACTCCCTTACTCGCATTACGTTGTTAAGTAACATGGAGAATGATGTCATGCGTGAGTTCAGGTGTTTTGAGAATGCCAAGAAAATGTGGGAAGCGTTGGCAGCAAGATTTGGTCATACATCGGTGACCAAACTGAGGCAGCTCACTATAAGGTTTGACTCTTACAAGAAGTCTCATGGTCAGACTATGAAACAACACCTAAGAAAGATGTCAAACATGATTAACGAGCTGAAGGATGTTGGCCATGTCCTAACTAATGAACAGCAAGTACAAGTAGTGATCCGTTCATTGCCTCAGAGTTGGGAGCATATGAAGATGCACCTGACCCACAATGAGAACATCAAAACCTTTGAGGATGTTGTGCGCCACCTTAAGTTAGAAAAGGACCGCCTCCTGGTGGCTAAGCTAGAAACTAACATTTATTATTATCCTAACTAATGAGCAACAAGTACAAGTAGTGATCTGTTCATTGCCTCAGAGTTTGGAGCATATGAAGATGCACCTAACCCACAATGAGAACATCAAAACCTTTGAGGATGCTGTGCGCCACCTTAAGTTAGAAGATGACCGCCTTCTGGCGGCTAAGCTAGAAACTAACATTTATTATGCTAATTCTAGCTCACATGAAGTTTTGAACTCTAAGCGCAAATGTCCTAATTGGTTTAAAAGGTGGAAAGACAATGGAGCAAGTTCTTCAGGGAATAAACCAAAAGTTGACCAACATGAAAGAGGAAAACGTCATCGAATGAAGAAGCTGTCAAGAGTGAAGTATTACAACTGTGACAAGAATGGTCACTATGCTCTTGACTGTCGCGAGCCAAAGAAGATAAACACCCCATTTTACTTTTGAAAACTTTGCTTATGTGTCAAATTCTGTATTCTTAAATGAATTTAATCATTTGTAGGCTGTAGATTCGGGAGCAATAGATCATGTAATGAATGATAGAGAATCATTCGTGGAATTTAGACGAGTATCGACTGGAATTAAGTGAATCTATGTAGGAAATAACTCCAAAGTTGAAGTAAAAGGGATTGGCACCTGTCAATTGAACATGCGTGGTGGACGTACTTTATTCCTACATGATGTTTTATAAGCTCCAAAAATTCGTCGAAATTTAGTGTCTGTTTTAGTATTGGTAAAGCTTGGTTTTAATATGAACTTCCATAATAGTGGTGTGGATTTGTATTTGAATACAAACTACTATGGTTGCGGTTATTTTCTAGATGGTTTTATTATATTAAATGTTGATTGTGGTAATATCAATGTTTGTTATTCCATTTTCGCGTCTTTTTAATTTATATGATAATGATGTGAATGTGTTGGATGCTAGACTTGGTTATATTTGCCAACAACGTATAAATAGGCTTGCCAAAGAGGACTCATTAAGCAATATTGAAAAAATCGATTTGTCCATATGTGAGCATTGCTTAGTAGGGAAAACAACAAGGAAATCATTTGGAAAAGGTAAAAAAGCTGAATTTCCTTTACATTTAATCCATTCTGACGTCTATAGTCCAATGAATGTGAGAGGAAGGCATGTGGCTATTTATTTTATCACATTTATAGATGATTATACTCAACTTGGATATGTCTATTTGATTTCTCATAAATCTAAAGCATTGAATTGTTTCAAAAAGTTTATAAGTTTGGTAGAAAATCAATTAGACAAAAAAATAAAAGTATGGAGATTCAATCGAGATCGAGAATATTTATCTGATGAGTTCAGAAACTTATGTGATGAAAAAAGAATAAAAAGACAGTTGTCTATTCCATATACTCCTCAATAAAATGGTGCTACGGAAAGAAAAAACAAGACCTTACTTGAAATGGTTAGGTACATGATGGCGCATGCTAATTTACCTATAACTTTTTGGAGTAATATTTTATTAACTGTTGTCTATATACTTAACCGCGTGCCTTCCAAATCAGTTACTTTCACTCTATATGAGTTATGGATAGGTAGAAAACCAGACTTAAGTTTTCTTAAATCATGGGGTTATGTTGTCTATACTCATGAACCATCTCATAAGTATGGGAAATTGGGTCCAAAAAGAAAAAAAAATAGTATTTTCATAAGATACTTTTTTTTTTTATCCAATTTTCATAAGATACTTAGAACACTCGAAATTGTATGTGTTTATAGGTGATCGGGAAAGTGAGTGTAAATGAATTTAAATCACATGATGTCACATTCTAAAAGAATGATTTTCCTAAAAATGGCAAAATAAGTGAGGATTACTCCTTATTTAAAACCTTGGATCAAGATAATGAATTTAGTGGAGTTCGTCCAAGTGGGAGTAACATGAGAAGTGACGAATTTAATTCAACTTACTCTCAATTACAATCACATGATGAGATGATATCGTCATTATCTAATTTGAGTGAGAGTATAATAGGGAATGATGTGCAAAGTGTACAATCTCTCATACGGCGAACAAGTCGCAAAAGTATTCCCCGTTGATGTTTTGATATTGAAAGGGAAAATTTATTGCTACTTTACAAGATGAATGTAGCACCTCGAACCCTTCGGCGGTCACCACAAGCACCAATGTTACACCTTAATACCCTCTTGTACTTATACTTAGAAGAAGTGTTGTTATTCACAAGCATTTAAAAAAAAAAAAAAAAACGGTCCCAGCGCGACTCATTAGCGGAAGCAAAATAAACCATCACCATCTATCCCCCTACAAATCCATGATACCAATACACACCACTAATCACCATGATTTATAAACAAGCCATGACACTTATTTACTTACATATATTTTCAAGATGGGACTTCTTTTAGGTCGGTACATCAAAAGGAAAAGCTAAGACTTTGCCATGTCCAGCCTAAAACCTCAAAAAGAACCCTCGACCCTCTACAACTCGCGTGCACAATCCCCATCATCAATGTCGGCTAACAATCCCCAAAAAGATTCAGCTCCTACTCGTCACGCACGGCCCTCACACCCATCCCGGTGCATCAGACGGTGGCGGCAGCAGCATTCCACGCATCACCCCGTCGCGTCGAACATGAACAGATATAAACTCTTGGACAACAGGGCCCCCAGCCAGACCCACGTTGTACATAACTAGACAGCGCACTCGAATATACACAAGACCATGAACTGAAGGACAATCAAACTCCTCGCATTCGACCTCTACGTCCGAAGGTATGCCGTAAAATGCACCCCGCGTAACGGCAGGAAGCGGTATGCTACTAATCTGAAATGTTGGTCCCCAAAAGGGGTGAGTACAACCACTCAGCAGGTAAAGAAATCCAATAACAACTCAATGCATCATGCAAATCATACATGCATTACATGCATTACTTACCTTAAAGCCATGCGCATACTATCATGCATCATCACATCACACATGTCATCATCATTATGACATCATTATATCATATATGTCATCATCATCATGACATCATCACATCACACAGGTCATCATCATCATGGCATCATTATATCATATATGTCATCATCATCATGACATCATCCCATCACACAGGTCATCATCATCATATCATATATCATATATCATTATCATCATATATGTCATCATCATCATGACATCATCACATTACACATGTCATCATGCCATATCATATATCATTATCATTATCATCATCATGCATATCATCATACATGTCATGCCATGGGTGATCATGATTATTTCACATCACATATCATCATCATCATCATCATCATCATCATGCATATCATGCCATGGGTTTAATTTCCACTTTTAACTTTCAATTTGATCACCACATCACCAATTTCTCAAATCATCAATTTCATCATCCCCTCAGGCAAAAACCACTGAGGCTTCCGGCATTCAGCCTCCTAGGCCACCGGGCATCCGGCCCCCCACATTCCGAGCATCTCACAACCCAACTGGAATCACGAGGCATTCCCTTCGGGTAGAAACCTCCGATAGGGCTTCTGGTGTTTACACTCCCTGGCCAAGCATCCCGCACCCCAAATCCTGGCATTGCAAAGCATTCCTTTCAAGCAAAAACCTTCGACAGGGCTTCCGACCCCTCACATTCCGGGCATCCTGAATCTCCCAGGGTAATCCGGCAATGCATCTCTATACATTCCGGGCATCATCCTCCACCACAACCACCTCCTCACTTATCATTATCCATGTTTACCAATTTCAGTCTTAATTTAGCATGGCATATGACGTGACATCAAACAAATCATACTTGGCATGGAATTCACACATATATCTCAATTCAATGTCATGCACATATCAAGACCTTATCATATATGCAACAAGATAAAATTATTAATTTAATGGAATTTATGGCCAATAAAATAATCTATTTTATTTATTTATTTATTTATTTAAATTCCAACTTTTGTCATTTCCATAAATATTAAATTTAATATCAACAAATTCCCAAAATTATAAAAATTACAACAAATATTAAACAAGCCAATAGAATCATAATTTTATACAAAATACATGGCCAAATAGCATTTCACACAATTTCCCAATTTTCACAAAACATCATAGAATTTTCGGATGAAACCAGAATGCACGGTTTCCAAAGAAATTCGATTAAAATATCCATACGGCCTCCAACAATTACGAAATTTTACTGGGTTATAGCCAAGACATTTTCGTACAACTTTTATGAAGAACTCCAAGCCAGATTCTTTTTATATTGTTTTATACAGTCTCACGAAGCTTCTGAATCCATTACCGCATCGTCCAGTGTACACATCTGCGAAATATTGAGATTTCACCTATCTATTCTCTTTCGTTTTCTCTGAAATTTAGGTATGTTATACATCAAGATGTCCTTTACAAGTTTTATGAAGAGAGCTAGGGCAAATAACCAGAATATAGTCATCCTTTAGGTCCTTGAAGTCTCGGGTGTCTCGGAATACATCACCAGAATCATCGTCTTCAAGATCTAGTTGATTTACTAGGCTATACTTGTTCATTTAACTTAAAATTTGAGTATGTTGTATTTTAAGATATCCCCTACAACTTTCATGAAGAAATCGAAGTGAGATTCTCATCACAAACCAACATGCAATCACGAATCCAGCAAAAGGTTAGTAAAAACTCTCCAGATCTGAGATCTCCGTAGGATGAGACTTTAACCCCTCAAATCTCCATCATTTTCCACGAAATTTTAGTATATTGTAGCACAAGATGTTAGCTACAACGTTCATGAAGAAATCAAAGCCAAAATCGGACTCTAAACACACATGCAAGCTCAAATAACTTTCTGACTCACATGATCCGAGCAAGAATAGTTATGCGATTCAAGAATAAGCCAACCACACCTCCGGTTTTCTCACTTAAACACCCAAAAATTTAACATGCAAACAACATACAAGCATGCAAGAGAAGCTAGAGGACTCCCACTTGCCTCTAGACCGGACGGTCGACGGTGTAGGGCGGCGAACACGGCGGACGGACGGCGGCTCCTCCTCCTCCTCTTTCTCTCTCGGCCGCTCCTCCTCTCTCTCTCTCTCTCTCTCTCTCTCTCTCTCTCTCTCTCTCTCTCACTCTGTTGGCCGAATGAGGGAATCCGGCCACCCCTCTCTCTCTCTTCCCTCTTATACCCCCAAACTCTCATCATTGGCAATCATGAGATTGCCTTTCAATTGGCCAATGCATGGCCTTCTTCCCTAAGCCAATACATGAAGGTCTATTGCCACTTGTCTTATGGGCTTTTGAATTTGGGCTTGGGCAGGCCACTATTGGGCCTCCCTCTTGGGCTGGTTGACAGCCCCTCCGTGGGCCTCCATTTGGGCTGGCCATTCGGCCCACTAAGCTTAGGCCAATGGGCCTAAGGCCCATCCTAAAAATTAACCTTTTCCTCTTCTTTTTTTTTTGAAATTATTTTACAAATATTTCAAAATTTCAATTTTCATCTTGGCCAAAGTCTTGGGGCATCTTGTCTATTGAAATTTAATTTATAGAGTATATGGCCAAGCATAGGTTATTAATCTATCAAATTTAAATTTTCACAATCACATGCACAAATCATCTGATTAAAAAGACTAATGGCTAAAGTATAAGTCATGAAAATTTTATCACATAATTAGAGACTTTAACACACCTTATGGCTTGGCTCTGAATTTTGGGATGCCACAATGAAGATGAGCCAAGAAATATAAATGGAGCTCTAAATTGTCCTAGTAAAAAAAAAAAATGGGTGCATGCAATGGAAGAGGAGATTGAGTCAATGAAATCAAACCATGTTTGGGAACTGGTTGATATTTCAAAAGGACGTAAAACCATTGGGAATAAGTAGGTTATCAAAATAAAGCGTAAAGCTTATAGTTTAATAGAAATATATAAAACTCTTCTTGTGGCAAATGGGTATAATCAACAAGAATTAATTGATTATGATGAAACATTTTCTTCTATTGTAAGATTTATCTCGATTCACATTATTTTGGCAATAGTGACAAATATGAATCTTGAGTTACATCAAATAGACGTAAAGACCGCTTTTCTCAATGGAGAATTAGAGGAATAAATTTATATGGAACTACATGTTGGTTTCATTATGAAAGACCAAGAAGAAAGGGTACGTCGACTTCTAAGATCGATATATGGCATTAAGTAGTTGTCAAGATAATAATATATACGTTTTCATAATGCCATAATAGCATATGATTTTTCAATGATTGATAAGGATCATTGTGTATATATCAAAAGATCCAAAGATCAATTTGTGATCATATTATTATATGGTGATGATATACTTTTTACTAGAATCAATAATGAGTTTGTTAATATTGTCAAGAGTTGGTTATTTTCCAACTTTGAGATAAAAGACATGGGTGAGGTTGCATACATTCTTAGAGTTAAGATTTCAAGAAATCGTTCGAAGAGATCATTATCTCTTTCGCAAGAAACATACATAAATAAAGTTCTTGAACGATTTCGTATGCAAGATTGTAAACCCACAGATATTTCTATTGCAAAAGGTGAATGATTAAGCTACAAAATGTGTCTAAAGACTCCACAAGAGAATGAACAAATGCAACATATTCCTTATGCTAGTGCTGTTAAAAGTTTAATGCACACTATGATGTGTACAAAACATAACATATGTTTTGCAATAAGAATGGTGAGTAGATACAAATCCAATCCAAGCCAAGCATATTGAAAAGCCATTAAAAGAATATTAAGGTATCTGAAGGGAATTGCTGATTACATACTGAGTTACCAAGGAAAAAGAATATGGGACTTGAAGACTATTCAAATACTAATTGATGAGGAGATTTAGATGAAATGAAATCTACCTTTGGATTTGTTTTCTTACTTAATAATGGCGTCATATTTTGAAGTAATAAAAAACAAACGTGTATAGCCTTGTCCATGATGGAAACTGAGTTCGTGGCATTATCAGCAGCAATACAAGAAGGTGTTTGGCTTAAGAGATTTTTGAATCATTTAAGTGTTATTGAGAATGCTGCAAACTCATTATTGGTTAACTATGATAACCAAGCAACAATAGCATACACCAAAGATCCAAAATATCATGACAAGAACAAGCATATAGATACCAAATATAATTTTGTTAAAGATATGATTGCACGAAGAAAAATGCGAACTTACAATACTCTACACATGAAATGGTAGTAGATCCTACGACAAAGCAAATGCTTAGATATGTGTTTTGTGGCCATGTGAATTCTCTAGGATTGCATAGAGGTTGATGTACTGAATATTGTAATTTCCCTTAAGTGTTCACATTTAATGAATTTGTGTTTTCATTATTAATTCATATGAATCTTTGTTTGATATTTATGCATCTTAATGCTTAGTGCATTATATAAAGTTGAGAAAATATATCGGACAGATAAAAAATTAGCCCACTCACACGGGTAAACGCCTTTATTTACTATGTGATAAATAGATATGAGACGGTTTTTAAGCTTATTATCTAAGTGATAATCGAGAGCTCAAGCTTAAAATATATATGTCACTTTAATTAAGAATTAAGATGATGACATAATATTTACTATATCTGAAAGCAAAATAACCCAAATATTTTACTTTATCTGTTTATAATGCTAGATGTGAGTTCTGATGAATTCTGTGAAAGAGTATATACGTGAACTCAAGTTAGACATTAGGTATGTTTGAACTATCATATGTATGTTATTGAAGGTGTAGACATACGCTCCAAGGGAAAAGAGTTAGTACCGTAATACATATTTTATATTACGTATGCATAAGACAACCAACAAGAGTGGCAAAATTTTTGATATCGTGTGAGACTCTTAAGGAAAAGAGTTCATCAAGTAAGTGCCCTCATGACTCTTACTTATTCTTAAAATTTATATTCAGTGTTTGCTATTTTAGAATGTTGCCAATGATCATGAATTGATTCAATCTAATGAGACATTTCTACAAAAGCAAGTTAAATAGTTTTGTATTCATTAGTCGACCAATTATGATTATTTTTTAGATAATCATAATTGTGAATACAATATATCATTGTTTAAAAAGATATTAAAAGATATATAAATGTGATCGTTCGATCTAGAGTACTGCATACTAAATCTACTCAAAATGAAATGTCCATTATGAGTTATTATATATCCTAATAGATGTATGACAATGAGCTCTCAAAGTATATTGGTCGCACGAATTATTCATGAGTATGAATGTTGCAAAGAGGTAAAGAGGATTCTGTATGGCCCATCATGTGCGAGTGGGAGATGATGGGTTTTTTATGTGATGATGGGCCTACTTAGGCCCGTTCGCCCATGTTGGGCCCAAAAAACCCGGCCCTCAAATGAAGGGCCCATAGAAGAAGAGGCAGTCACTGTAGATAAAAAGAATAAAGGGAAAATTTGAGTAGTTAGTTATTTTTGGGGGAAGTTACGTAATCTGAAGTGAACAAAGAATACGTTCTCTCATTTTCCTACACTCTTAGTTTCTCCCTAAAAACACCATATGCTTCTTAGAAGAATAGTATCGAGATTCCTCTCCGAATTGCGACATCGATGTTTTCATCTGTGAAGGACAAGGTATATTCGACTCCATAATGTACCTTTTGATTGGTGATACATGTGTTTTATGGGCTTGTTTTTTTCCTCGTTCATTTTTGGGGTTCGATTGAGTATCAGATTAATTTGGGAATCTGTTTCCCCTACAAAATCAAATAGTTCTAAGGATCCAAAATGGTCCATTAATTAGGAGGGCAATCTCTCCCAAACGTGTGCCCTATAGACGTGTGCCCTATGTGACGTTGAATATTTCATATTAAAGTTCTTTGACAACCTAATATTTCTCAAAGTTGCCGCTAGCATTTGGGGTCAACTGGAAATTAATCGAGACTCGGGTTTGCCGTCTCGATTTCTACTAAACCAGAATTTCTAAGTTTGGGGACTTGTTTACACTAATAGTCTTATTGGTGCTCTTTTAGTATGTAACTTGAAAATGTGTTATGTAAGTGGCTATTCAATCTTGATCACCATTTATGATCCTAAATGCATTATTCCACTAAGTGAGAAGGCAAATGTTTTTGCAGGCTTTATTATGAAAAATTAACAAGTTATTGAAATGACTTTGAAGTAAATAACCAAGTATTGAAAGCATAGGCAACTACGCAGGAGATGAAAACTCAATGCAAGTGGCGCAAAGAATAGCATGACCTCATTAAAAGCCTTTGGACATGACCTCTCATAAGCTTGACATTAGAGACTAATCCTAGCTCCTAAATTGAGTTAGAATAGAGTGTGCCCAATTCTACTCATTTATCACACAATTAGACTAGCCTAAGATAAACTAACCATCATTTAAGAAAATGATCACGAGCCTAACTAGTTTTTACACACTAAGCTAGACTAAAAACCTATATTAGTTTGATTAATAAAACCTAAGTCTATTAACCATTTGGCCTAATTAAAACTAAACAAGATTAATGATCCTAACACCAGACACCTTCTTGAACCGTCTCCATGGATCACCCTTTTCTATCAACTACTCACCTTCATCTCACCTGCCACTAATTGTCGGTCATTGATTTGGATTCAAGTCATACGAAACTCAAAGTAAGTATCATAGGTTTGCACTAATTGATCAACACAAATTCAGGGTCCATTTAATTCAATTATCCCCATCACCTCTTAATGAATCTTGTTGACGCTTGATTTTTAGTCGACGTGTCAATAAAAATAAAATGTCACAATTAGGGTTTTCAATCACAACAAAACCAGTGAAGCAAAAATAAGAATTGGTAGAAAATATTGAAAAAGATGAGAAAAATAGAATTAATTCTCTGAGATGTGCAGGCAATGGCCTTAAAAATAGTTTTATCCCTTGAAGTACAAAACTTAGTGCAATAGACTCTAGTGGCTACCTTCCCAAAATACAACAAAGCTTCTTCTTTATTCTACATTGAATAATAGAAGGAGCAAGGAAGAAGAAAAGGAATTTTAAAAATAAAAATAAAAATTCATTGACTCTTTTTCAATGTGGTTTGAAGTTTTGATTTTATATTCAAATAAAAGAGAAAGCTGTCAGGATGCCATTTTGATAATTATTGAAGAAGATGACTATTGTATAGCCGTTAAAAAATAATGAAGAGTTTATGAGGAAATAAATCATGTTAGAAAGTCATTATATGTCTTTTTCGCAAAACCTTTACAAAATTGATAGCTTTCATGGCGGTTATAACTTCTAACAAATATTTCTTAACTGCTAAAATATCCAACAAAAACTGCTCAAATATAACAGGAGGATATTATCTCATTTGAGACTCGAACTCACATCCAAATCCAAAAACAGAGCGGCACTCAAAGTTAATATATATGATCAGGGAATGGTGAGTCCCGGTCTCCAGTTGTACCAAAACAGGGAGGAGGACTTATCTTGTATGTCATAGTCGCCGGTCGAGCCTTTACAAGGAGGGTTCGGCAAGCGTCGCCAGCAAGAGCGAGCATCGGCAACAGGAGTTTCACCATGAACCAATCACTTCGGGACCCTGGGACGTGGAGATGAGAGCCTCTTGGGGACAACCTGACCGATTGTGACCAGAAGCGAGACGACGCTGGCAATGTCGGGTGATCAAAAGGGCGTGAGGTTGTGTGAATGATCAGTGATTGAGTGAGGAGCTGAGAGCCAGCCGGAGAAAAAAAGGATCTCCAAAAATCGTCTCTCCCAATCTCTCTCTCTCGTGTGCACTTTGTCTTTTACGCCCCTTCCTCCTTGTGAAATCGTTGGCTGGTTTTCATTGGAGAGAAAAAATTCCCTTTCTCCAGCTCATTAGGGCTTGATTATTAGGGTTTCTATTTCTTTGTATTTCTGTTTTTTTGTTCTATAGAAAAAAAAAAAAAAAAAGAACCAAAATCCATTCAATAATGTCAACTAATTTTTCTATTCCCCGAAATAGAAAAGTGGTGGGGAATAGATTTGGAACGAAAACAAGAAGTAATTTTTAAAAATAAATTTATTTTGTCTTTTCTTTTTTTCTTCTTCCTTGCTGCTCACGGCCGCCCGCCGCCGCCACCAAACACCTAATCCATGATCTAAAACAACAACAACTACTACTACTACTACTACTACTACTACTACTACTTAAGTGGCTCCTGCTTTTATCTTTTCACCACAAAGAAACATTTCTTAAGGGCAAATTCTTCAATATAATTGTTGATAGCATATTAATTGTTGAATCAATATAATTATTAATTTGATCCATAAGATTTCGGATAAGATTTTTAATTATTTCGATTTCTTATCGTGATGTTCTGGGTTAAAAGTAATCATTAATTTGACATGTGAGATAACAGGTTATCTTTTCATTTATTTTAATCCTTTATTTGTTGAATATTTTGTTTGTTTAGATTTAAGGTTTAGTTGATAATCGCTTGTTTTGGAAAACCACTAAGAAAAATCAAAAAAATATTTGAATTAAGATTCACTTTGTTTTAGAATATTTCTTGTTATCTTGCATATCTAGGATAGGGATTTCAGTTCAGAAAATATAAAAACAAAAAAACAAAAAAAATGCATTCATTTAGGATTTTAGTTTTTGTTTAATTTAAGTTGCATGTTTAATTACGTGGCAATTTTAAATTTCGAATTTTATAAAAAAAAATAAAAAATAAAAAAATGTCATTTGCATGTCATATAAGATTAGATTCATGAAATGCACCTCATTTAGAGGTTGCTATTAGGTTCATTTAATTAAAAATTCCCCGTCATTAGGTTAGGTCATATAATAAATGTCATAGCTCGCATATTAAATTGCATGTTGCATGTCATTTTAGTTGAAATAATTTTGTACGTCATTGTATTGCATTGCACATCATTAGAATTAAGTCATTTTGGTTAATTTAGATTGCATATTTAACAATTGCATGTTTTTTAAGAGATCACAAAATTTTTATTCATATAGTTTAGGACATGTTGCCATGCCATATCATTTCATATTAGATTAAAAGCATTGCATTGCATATGGATTAATCTCATTAAATAAAGTGAAAACAAAAATTGAGTAATTGCTTGTTAATTAGAAACCGTATCTAGGTTTGTTGATATGGATTTTAATTTAACACTGCAAATGCTTTCGTTGCTTTGAGGTAAGTCCTGCATTATTTAAGTTCTTTCTTGAGTGTTAAATTGGTGGTATGCGCACATGTATGACCACCTCACATGCTGGGAAGTTAAATTAAAATCAATTCAATTGCCAAACATTTTTTTTGAAAATGAAATAAAAATGTACCGAAAGGGCACTAGGATAATCTGGTGTAATCAAGTCCCCGAACTCATGAATCTCTGGTTCGTAGGAGTAAAGTAAATCTTCCGTTACTTTACTTGGGTTTCTAATCGACCCACCAAAAATAGATTAGTGGCAACTCCTGATTGAAAATCATTTGCATGTTAAGAATTCAAACCTAAGTCGCGAATTGGTATAAGCTTGGGAGAGCTCGAGTTAAGCTTAAAGACTTAGTAATCCATTAATCTAGTTTTAGGGGGATGCACCCGAAAAATTGGGTCGCGACAATATTGTCTTGAGAAATGATCGCAACAATTAAACCAAGTTAATGTTTGGTTTAGTAGGATTGTCATTTCCCTTACAATTTTTATTTCAACTAGTTTCCTTGTTATAGCACCTCCACCAAAGGCGAACACATATCCTAATGTGGATTTTATCTCACTAAATATGAGATCCAATTAGTATCATTGTACATTTCTAATATAATGAGAAATCCACTATATAAAATGTCAGAGATTAGTTGGCAATCATCCTTTAAGAAAGTGTTTCATAAAAGACATCAAACTTATTTAATTTAGATTTATTGTTGGCTACGGGTGCAAAGAAAAGATGGCAATTCCATCTCCATGGCAATTAACTAATGGTATTTTCATTCCCAATGTAAAAAGCCAATCAAGTCTTTAATTATTATCATGTGTGAATGGACATTCAACATAAATTGGCAAAGTAAATATTCCCAGAAAAAAACATTTTTTCACATCATCACTATACCGGTGTCAAACATGTTACTCCAAAAAAGTTAACCAAAACTCAGAGGCTAAACAGAAAATGAATAATAAATCCACATAATAACTACAATTAAGTGTAACTATGATTCTGAAAAAACATCCTCTCAATATTAAATACAAATTACCAAAGAAAATCTCAACAATGCATGCCCGATGAAAATGTGTAACCAATTTCATTATGCAATAAAATGATATTTGACAACTCTATCAAAAGTCATGCGCAAAAAAATAAAAAATAAAATCAATCATTCCAAAAGTGACATTACACTCTTCAACCCATGAATTTTGTGGCTATTATAAAGTATAAACCTATTTCACTATTTTAAACATAAGTCAAGTAGGAATCTGATAAATTCAGGAATAGGCTCACAATGTTTCACAAAAACAATGTTCATGTAAAACTCATAGCAGACTTTTACTCATTAAGCAACACCAGAGGTGATTATAATGTGAAACATGGAAAATACATATATAGAGAATACCACAAAAAGGCAGGATGCGAAAAGTATACTCACGCAATTGTCAATGTCTATTATGCTAAGCTAGCTAAAGTGGTGATTAAAGGCAATTCAGAAAGATACCACTTTAGCAAGCACAGGATGAGAGAATGCATGGGCAACAGTAATTAAATTGGCTAATGATACACCCTCAATATTTACCACATATATTTCAATTTCAAAACTTTATCCTCAGATCCTTCTATCTTACCAAATTCAACATGAAAGGTTGCATTTAATCCTATTTTGCTTTCTATACTAAAAGAAATAGGGGCAGAAGCTGAAACTCAACGATATGCAAATTTGTAAAGTCTAACGTGAGGGACAAAGCTATTCAATTTCAATGACGCACACTTAGACTCAATCGAGCACACATATACTAGGATTACCTTGTGACAAGATCACGTCTGAATTGAACTCAAATATCATCACGTGTAGTTGTATATGGCAGTGAATGTTCTCGGCAACTTTCCAAAGCTAATGTATACAAACATAGCGGTAATTTTCAGAATATTCTTTGATGCAAAATCAACTAAAGGTAAACATGAATCACGTAATGCCAAATTGACGGAAAATCTTGTTATTTCTTTTGACATCCAGCATGGACACATCACAAGAAAATCAGTTTCTATCAACTTTATTGACTAATTACAAATAAAAACCAAGAGAAAAATAAATCACGATTTCTTATCTCTTCACTTAATAGTTAACACGTGAATTAGAGTTCTGACTAACATAGTAATTTTTTTTTTAATTTTTTTTTTACTTTTTTGGAGTGAACGATCCGATAGACGATGATGAAAGAAAATAATGCATAGAGTGGGGGTTGTACCTTTGATCTAACGATCACTAAGCTACGCGCATGGCTGAGAGAGCATTCTTGCACCTTCATGCACTTATTGGGCATTCACGTGCGAGCAATTACCAAAAAATAAAAATAAAAAAACGTGCGAGCATATGCCCAGTCAAGGCCCACGCCGCAGTCCCAAGCAAGCACGACCAAGTCACGCCACCATTTGGTGGAACTTGCTCATAAATCATGGAGAATGACGCCATTCGCAAACTTCATCCTCATGTCATATCTTGATGGTAAACTTAACTCTTCAAGCACATCATAGTCCTTCAGATCATCAGTCCATTTTCTTATTTTCAGTTAACATGACAAAAACATCCACAGCGTCATTGAAGCATGGTCTATTAGCAAAAACGAGAATTCAGTATAATAACAAAATAGAACATCCCAAGGCTCAATTAAAGGACATACATGATAACGGTGACAGCACAATTGGAGAGGCGAAGGTAGAGGTATCAATTGTGGCGGTGTCGGCAATGGCAACGGTGGTGATGACAATTTCAGTTTGAGAATCTTTAAGGTAATTACCCATAAGATTATTGGAAAAATGTTAAATAATATTAAAAAAATAAGAATTGGTAGAAAATATTGAAAAAGATGAGAAAAATAGAATTAATTCTCTGAGATGTGCAAGCACTGGCCTTAAAAATAGTTTCATCCCTTGAAGTACAAAACTTAGTGCAATAGACTCTAGTGGCTACCTTCCCAAAAACAACAAACTTTTTTTTTTTTTTTTTATATATATTCTAAATTGAATAATAGAATGAGCAAGAATAACGTTATATGTATAACCTAGCAAGGAAGAAGAAAAAAATGAGAAGAAAAAAAATTTTTTTTTAAAAAAATTCATTGATTCTTTTTCAATGTGGTTTGAAGTTTTGATTTTATATTTAAATAAAAGAGAAAGCCATCAAGATACGGTCTTGATAATTATTAAAGAAGATGACTATTGTATAGCCGTTATAAAATAATGAAGAGTTTATGAGGAAATAAACCACGTTAGAAAGTCATTATATGTCTTTTTCGTGAAACCTTTACAAAATTGATAACTTTCATGGTGGTCATAACTTCTAACAAATATTTCTTAACTACTAAAATATCCAACAAAAACTGCTCAAATATAACAGGAGGATATTATCTCATTTGAGACTTGAACTCACATCCAAAGCCAAAGACAGAGCAGCACTCAAAATTAATAAATATTAATGAACAGGGAATGGTGAGTCCCAGTCTCCAGTTGTACCAAAACAGGGAGGAGGACTTACCTTGTATGTCATAGTCGCCGGTCGAGCCTTTACAAGGAGGGTTCGGCAAGCGTCGCCAGCAAGAGCGAGCATCGGCAACAGGAGTTTCACCATGAACCAATCACTTCGGGACCTTGGGACGTGGAGATGAGAGCCTCTTGGGGACAGCCTGACCGATTGTGACCAGAAGCGAGACGACGCTGGCAATGTCGGGTGATCAAAATGGCGTGAGGTTGTGTAAATGATCAGTGATTGAGTGAGGAGAGCTGAGAGCCAGCCGGAGAAAAGAAGGATTTCCAAAAATCGTCTCTCCCAATCTCTCTCTCGTGTGCACTTTGTCTTTTACGCCCCTTCCTCCTTGTGAAATCGTTGGCTGGTTTTCATTGGAGAGAAAAAATTCCCTTTCTCCAGCTCATTAGGGCTTGATTATTAAGGTTTCTATTTCTTTGTATTTCTGTTTTTTTTTTGTTCTATAGAAAAAAAAAAGAACAAAAATCCATTTGATAATGTCAACTAATTTTTCTATTCCCGAAATAGAAAAGTGGCGGGGAATAGATTTGGAATGAAAACAAGAAGTAGAAAAAAATATCTTCTTGTTCCTGAAAATAATTTTTAAAAATAAATCTATTTTGTCCTTTCTTTTTTTCTTTTTCCTTGCTGCTCACAGCCACCCGCCGCCGCCGCCGAACACCTAATCCATGATCTAAAACAACAACAACAACAAACAACTACTACCACTACTACTACTACTACTTAAGTGGCTCCTGCCTTTATCTTTTCACCACAAAGAAACTTTTCTTAAGGGCAAAATCTTCAATGGCAGAGGAAGTGATATTGTTAGACTTGTGGTCGAGCCCGTTCGGGACGAGGGCTAGGATAGCCCTGAGAGAGAAGGGCGTGCACTTTGATCTGAGGGAGGAGGACCTTCCGAGCAACAAGAGCCCCCTGCTCCTGCAAATGAACCCAGTCCACAAGAAAATTCCCGTTCTCATCCACAACGGCAAGCCAGTTTGCGAGTCCCACATCATCGTCCAGTACATCGACGAGACTTGGGGTCCCGAGTCCCCTCTCTTGCCTTCCGATCCTCACGAGCGCGCCCGTGCCAGATTCTGGGCCGACTACGTGGACAAGAAGGTAAGACAGAACATCTTTCGATCATTTCCTTGGTAAGTGCGCTTGACATCAAGATATGACATGAGGGTGCAGGTATTTCCTGCGGGACGGACGGCATATAGATCGACAGGGGAGGCCCAAGAGGCGGCGAAGAAGGAGCACATCGAGGGCTTAAAGGTGCTGGAGGGAGAGCTCGGGGACAAGGCTTACTTTGGAGGCGAGAGGTTTGGGTTTTTAGATGTGTCGCTAATACCGTTCTATAGCTGGTTCTATGGTGTGGAGACGTTTACTGGTTGTAGCTTCGAGGAGGAGTGCCCCAAGTTGGTGCGATGGGCCAAGCGGTGCATGCAGAGGGAGAGCGTGGCTAGGTCTTTGCCCGACCAGCACAAGGTCTATGACCGCATGTCGGAGATCAGGAAGAAAGTTCAGGCGCAGTAATAATACTTCGGTCTCATTATGGTCATTTCATGACTCTTTGGTTCATAACCCCTTTCCTTTTCCTTTGGACAAGGCTTAGCTCTTTCTACTTTCATGATTTCCTTTTAGTATTTGAGTGTTTTTGGACCAACTAATAAATTACATACATCATTTCATGAATTCTGTTACGCATTATGCTTTGTGTTAGTCACGCGCGTGCACCTCAAGTAAGTGATGGAAATTGATTGATTCTGTCATCAATCATATGTTGTCTCGCTTGGGGATGAGCAACCGAAGTAGTTGAAATCAGAAAATAAAACCAACTACCCCTACCTAACCGATTCCAAGTGTGTACGCTGGGGACCGATTCGGCTCTCCGTTCCGAACTGAAGGTCAATTCTTTGGTAGAACCCATTTCAAGTTTGGTTCATGGCGCACCAGTTTTGAATCAATTCAAAATCAAATCCTACAAGTCATAATTGAGAGATTTCCATTAATGGGATTGAACATTGTTTCTCTCTCGTGGATGCTGGTACAAGGGCACGAACATAATTAGTTTAACTCATACAAGGATAACTAAAGAGAAACAAATGCCAATTGGACTTTGCGTGACCTCTCCCTAAAAGGTAGGGAATAGGTCTGGTTCATTGAATCAAATAATTCTAAGGATCCAAAATGGTCCATTAATTAGGAGCGCAATCTCTTCCA
This sequence comes from Eucalyptus sideroxylon, assembly GCA_014182405.2. NCBI lineage: Eukaryota > Viridiplantae > Streptophyta > Magnoliopsida > Myrtales > Myrtaceae > Eucalyptus > Eucalyptus sideroxylon. The sequence continues at coordinate 13,385,836 of CM024548.2, read as the reverse complement.
AACGCTTGCCCTACATGACGTTGAATATTTCATTTTAAAATTCTTTAACAATCTAATATTTCTCGAAGTCACCGCTAGCATTTGGGGACAGCTGGAAACTTGTTCATACTAATAGTCTTATCGGCACTCTTTTAGTATGTAACTTGAAAATGTGTTATGTAAGTGGCTATTCAATCTTGATTACCATTTATGATCCTAAAGGCATTATTTCACTAAGTGAGAAGGCAAATGTTTTTGCAGGGTTTATTATGAAAAATTAACAAGTTATTGAATTGAAAGCATAGGCAACTACACAGGAGATGAAAACTCAATGCAAGTGGCGCAAAGAATAGCATGACCTCATTATAAGCCTCTGGACATGACCCCTCATAAGCTTGACATTAGAGACTAATCCTAGCTCCTAAATTGAATTAGAATAGAGTGTGTCCAATTCTACTCGTTTATTACACAATTAGACTAGCCTAAGATAAACTAACCATCATTTAAGAAGATGATCACGAGCCTAACTAGTTTTTACACACTAAACTAGACTAAAACCTACATTAGTTTGATTAATAAAACCTAAGTCTATTAACCAATTGGCCTAATTAAAACTAAACTAGACTAATGATCCTAACACCAGACACCTCCTTGAACCGTCTCCATGGATCACCCTTTTCTATCAACTGCTCACCTTCATCTCACCGGCCACTGATTGTCGGTCATGATTTGGATTCAAGTCGTACGAAACTCAAAGTTAAGTATCAATAGGTTTGCACTAATTGATCAACCAAAGTTCAGGGTCCATTTAATTCAATTATCCCCCATCACCTCTTAATTAATCTTGTTGACATCTGATTTTTAGTCGACGTGTTAATAAAAATAAAATGTCATGATTACGGTTTTCAATCACAACGAAACCATTTTTATTGATAAAAAAAATATTGTTTTTCATTTCTTCTTCATTGGTCCATAATTTGTGGCTAATTTTTTAACCATTTTCATCAAAAACTCAAAAAGTTTGACTTTTGATTTAACTCTTTTGGTCAATCATTTGACCAAAAAGTTAACTCCGAGTCAAAGTTTAGTTTTTTGCATATAAAGTTCCTAAATAGTCTCAATTTCATTTTGGCCGAAAAAGATTTCAAAAAAATCGAAGTTCGACCATTAGTGATTAGTCACTAGACAAAAAAAAATTGAAAACTTTGAAAACTGAATTTGGCCACAAAAATTTCTCAAAAGTCGATTAAGAATCTTTTTCTTTTTTTGAATTTTCCGAATTTAGGTTTGAAATCAGCTAAAAATAAAATTACTTATTTTCTAGTCACATTTTAACTTAACTTCTTTTATAACATTAGATCTAGAGGTCATCTTAAGTTCACTCGTGTTACTGATTATGTGATTCAGCATGTTAGGGTAAAATTTTTCATTTTTAGCCTTAATAAGAAGTTCCAATCAATTCTTCATGATTGACAAGACTGTAACCCTAATCGACTTGTTTTCTTAATGTCAATCCAAATCTGAGGTTAATTTTGACAAATTCATATGGGAACTTCCTGATTTGACAAACTTGGCACATCCAAAGGTTGCAAAATAAGGTTAATATGTTTTGATTGAGCCAATCTAACTTGACCCATTCTAGACTATGCTTAATTTTATGAATTGATATTTAATTTGAACATTGAACTTCAATTTCATTTTGACGTCTAGTTCACATCATCATATCAATGTAGATTTGAATGTGTTATGCCATATTGGGTGCAATTAGTTGAATCAATTAATATTATGTTACACTAATTGCATTCAATTTAAATCAATTTGGCAATTGAGCATGGGAATTGAGAAAATTGTGCTAATTGTTTGGAAGGTCTAAATTTGCATACCCATTAAATCCTTCCAAAATCATGCTCATTTGAGACTGAGAAGTGATAATATGCAATTACACATTATAATATATCACCATGAATTAAATGTAGATAGAGATATATCGCGTTATTTATATAACTTTGATGATAAGGTGATCCAAAAAACTCATTATAAGCCAGGAATATTTGTAGATTTTAATGCACTTGTGCTTCTTTAAATTCAAATAAAGATATAGTGAATTAATAAACTGAGTAGGTTTGTTATATCTAGGGCGCGCATGATAACCATTCTATTTATGTTACATAACTATTTTTCTATTACTATTCCAGAACAATTTTTCTATTACAGACTTATTTTTGGAAGAGAAATCCATTTGGTAAAACTATTTCATTTTTCTATTTTTGGAAAAGATTTTTGTTCCAAAAATAGGTTTGAAACAAAAATCAGAAATAGAAATTTTTTACTTTTCTATTTGTAGAATATAAATGAGAAATAAAAATATTCCCATCGATCATCCTTGCTATTAGCCAGTCGTCCATCCATCACCACCAACCACCGTTCACCATCGGCCGCCAACCATCAACCATCGGTGGTCACCAATCGCCGCCACCGCCACCGATCAATGTCTTCTAGCAGCCACTACCACTGCCGCTATTGCTGCCATCACCTCCGGCCATTGTCATCAGAACTATCTATCGCCCACCATCGTCGACCATTGCTGGTTGCTGTCGCCGCCAGTCACCGTCGCCGCCAGTCACCGTCTCCAAGTCTCATTATGCTGCATAAACAAGAAAATTTTGAGTAAATAGAAGAAATCCAAATATTTCTTACAAATATTGCATTATTTATTGCCTAATATAGGTAAGATAACTCTCTTTTATAGCATTATCAAATTCCCTAACATGCTTGTGTTTCATTAGCTATGGTTGGTTTGGTCATTGTATGGTGATGGCTCTAGTTAGCAATTGTGACCACCGTTTTGGTGATGGGTCGAGCGTAGTCTTAGTCATCGAAGAGTAGCATTCTAATTTGAGGCTTGGTAATAGTTGTTGTTGGTAAAATTTAGGGTTGTTGGTGTCAGAGGCTAGTCGTCCAAAGACAAGTTTCGCTAGAGGAGAGGTCGATTGAAGACCCCTTTAGGTCGAGCTAGTCGAGGCTTAAGGTTTTTCTAAACTTTGAGGTTGGGTTAGGCAAAATAGAAGTTGAGCTATGAATTTAGCCTAGGCTTTAATTTAAGGCTTCAGGCTAGTTAAAATAGGTAACTAGGCCTTAGGCTTTGTCATGTTGTAATATAATTTAGGCCTATGGTTGGGCGAAATAGGAAGTCGGGCCTAGGTTGAATTAAGCTTAGCTTGGGAACTCGATCATGCACTAGTCTAGTCCGGGGTCGAAGGGCCCAATCCAAGTCCCTATTATCATATTAAAAAAATGACTTTTAACAAAATTGCAAAATAGAAGAAAATAGAAAATTGGTTAGGGAAAAGGCCCATTCTTGCTTTCCATTATGCGTATGTTTGTTCTTTGACAGTTTATTTAGGAAGGGATTTGGAATTCAATTAGGGGTTGATGACGTTAGTCTCCCCCTTTGGAATGCAAGTGAGGGTTTGTTATCATTAACCTTAATTAATAATCCTAAGATCCGTTGTGATCCGCCCCTGATGGCCATTTACGGATGAGGAACGAATTTAGAAGCATTTGTTTATAAAGTCAATCTGAATGGTATGTACAAATGAAAGTCTCAAATAAAACACCATTCAACCCTGCAAACAAATGTATAATTCGAACTATATATACAAATGGCGGTTTCAAATGAGTTTCCAATTTGCTAATATTGCAAACAAATGGTCAATCATAAACTTGAGTCCTCTCAAACTCATGCTTGGCATGATAGCAAATTATTTTAAGTTTCTAGACAACCTAAAAAATATCATCCATAAGTCGCCATTAGCCTCTTTGTTGGGGGTTGGTTATAAACTCAATCAAGGGTTGAGAGATCTCCCTTGATTTCCACGAAACCAGAGATTTTGTGGGTTTGGAGACTTGGGTATATTAGCACCATTTTTGGTACCTATGAGTTGGATTGTTATATAAAGTGATCAAGTAGTCTTTTTACATTTTTGTGCAATCTTGAGTCTTAATGCTAAATGGTCGCATATGGATGTTTTATTTGTGCCATTTTACACTAACTATCAAAATTAAAAGAAAAGCAACCAAGAAATTCAAATTGCAATAGAGGAAAGTAAACATTCAAGAAAGAATGTGGGCAAATATTCAAGGAGCAAGAAAGAAAGGAAGTATCTTTACCATGATTCAGGCTAAAGTTTGATTTCCTAGGGCGGTTAAATTTCCTGCCATCCCTCCTAGGATTATGTTCTTGTCTGCACTTATAGCCCTTAAAATGGCCAGTATTTTTCTCAAAGTTAGCATGTGCTTCAGGCAATGCTTTTGAGCCAATAGGTCTAAGATCATGATTTTTAGCAATAAGAAATAACATAAATTAATTTAGAGTATGTGGCAAACTGACGCTATCGGTATTGATGTTGCAATACAATATTCGAAGCATGGAAAGTGCAGAAAATATACTCCAACAATTCCGCATCAGTGAGTTCGATACCGTATAACTCAAGCCGAGAAACAATATCAAATAAAGCGGAATTCTAATCAGACACTGATTTAAAATCTTGCAGTATAAGATTTTGCCAGTCATATCGTGCGTGAGGGAGGATAACAGTTTTGGTATGATCATACCTATCCTTCAACCTCCTCCACAAGATCTGAGGGTCTCGAATGGATAAATATTGAGTCTGCAGGCTCTCATACAAATGATGGAGAATAAAAATCAATGCATTTGTTTTATCCTTTTCATTTGAGGTTCCATCCTCTGTAATTGCATTAACGAGACATTGCCCTTAGAGGTGCATTTCTATGTCAAGGCACCAGAATAGATAATTTTTTCCACTCACTTCTAAGATGTGGAATTTAGGCTTTTCAATATTTGCCATAATCCTTGCAAAAATAAATCCTTAAATTAATTAAAAGGATTTCCAAATATCCACCACTACTTTAGGAGCAGAAGGATGCTTTTAGATTTGAAATTTGGCTTCGGGCCAAGAAAAATTAAAAATGAAGAATTGATAGAAGAAGATGAAATATAAGTTGATTAATAAAAAGAATACCCACCTTGCAAAAATTACTTACTCAATCGGTAGATCTTCGTGCTAATAACATGCTATAAAATATTGCGTTGTGAATATATAATAGAGAAGAGATTAAGAAGAAAAGCAAATGAACACCAGAGATAGTAGAAAAAGCTAGAAGAGAGAGTTTCATTTCTAGTATCTCACTGTTGTTCTGTTATAATTGTGTTCTATATTGTTGTACATCACAACTAAACTCCTATTTATAGGAGAATAAGAATATACTTATCATTAATATTAATGTATCGAATGATATATGTACTGAATAGGGGAGATGAAAGTTCATTGTATAGGGAGATTTACTTAGAATATATGATACAAATGTACAACAAGAAGTAAATTATATAAGATATAATGAATATTCATTTATATATTTCATTCATTTATGTATTCATAATAAATTTAAAATTATATATATATATATATATATATATATATATATATATATAGAGAGAGAGAGAGAGAGAGAGAGAGAGAGAAATGGACATTGCAACCCTCGTCATTGCCTCCCCACTGTCGCCGGGAAGAGCCAACAAAGGTGGGAGAAGGGTCGACCTAGCTGGGCAAAGGCAAGCAAACCTCTCCGGATCTAGGGGAGGGCTGCAACCCTCGCCCCAAATATGGGCCAAGGATTGCGAGCCCTCACCGCCAGTCGGTCGAGGTCGCTGGCCCCTAGCTAGGGCTTGGTGACCCTAGCTGACACTCTCCCCACCATTTTCGACCCTTTTAAGAGACGGCAGCAAGGAAGCCTTCACCTTCTTCCTCATCTTCCTCCTCCCTTTTTTAAATTATTAAATTATTATTAAATTATTATTTAAATAAAAATATTTTAATTTAATATATTAAAATTAAAAAAATAAAATGACATCATTTTTTATTCTTCATCGCTGGCTCAGCTTTCTAGCATGCTACATAAGGCAGGTTATATTATTAAAAAATTACCACTTAGAATTTACGGCCACCTTCAACAAAATTTGCACTTAAGTGTCTCATTTTTTTTTTTTTTTTAAAAAAAGGTGGCACTTAAATGAGCGCATTTTATGTGGAAATTTAAAGATGACTCATACTGTAATAAAAATATTTATTTTTTAATCTAACCTATTATATTTGCAATATTAAATTTACCAAATAAATTTTACAAAGTTAATTTTGCCTACACAATTTCAATCTAACTAATAGTGGTGAGCATGGTCTTAAAGTAGAACCTAAAAAACTGAAATCGAACAAGTTTCCATTGATCCGATTCTTAGGATGAGTAGAAACCTGTTCGATTCCAGATTTCAAAATATGCAAGGTAGATTTTAGGTTCCAAAAATTGAATAACCTATTTCGATGAGTAGGTTCCAAGTTAAGTCGATGGAACCTAGAACCTAAATCAAGTTTTTGTATTTTTCTTAAGTTATGTATTTGCTTTATCCTGCAATATACCAAGACATTCGATAATGAATGTATTATCTAGAACCACTCATTTGAATTTCGATTTTATGATTGAGATTTTTAATTTTTTAATGTTTCATATACTTTGTGGAGTGTCTAAATATAAGCTATAGTCAATAGATTGTGACGACAAGTGGTGATTATTAAAAATGATAATTTGTTGCAATCATTCAATTAGTAATATAAATGGAATTTAGATAAAACCTAGAACCAACCCTAGAACCTATAATAAGGTAAGTTTTAAGTTTCAAGGTATGCAAAGTAAGTTTCATTTTCCAAAAAATAAGGAACATGTTCCAGCATGTAGGTTTCAAGTGGAACTTGTGTTGGAGCTAATAATATAACCTAGGGAGTGAATAGGTTGTTTTCAAACTTTGATGATCTTTTGCGAAGATTAGCTAACCACTAGATCTCAACCTAATGTTTACGTAAGTACTAACTAGCTATATGCCAATGTGTGTAAAAAGATGAAAATAATGGGACGCGGGGAGTTATAGTGGTTTGACTTTATCCACAAGCCTACATCCACTCTTCATATTAACAGCCTCAAGACGAGCTAGATTCCATCAACAATCTACTTGGAAAGTTAGGCTAGCACTAATCCTTTATACGATAGATCCCACTATCTGGACTCAGCTACTACTTTTACACTTATATATTTTATCTTGCACAATTGTCAAAAAACATGAATATCAAAATAGTGTGAAAAAGAGCTTATAGCTAAAAACAACAATACATAAGCTACTTGATCTTTTATATGTTGTACTCTCTTTCTTTTTTCTTTTTTGGTTCCTCGTGGTCTTATCTTTTATACTCTTCATTAATCTATTTGTTGAAGATGAATTAGAAAAGCATATGACCATTAGAGAGTTTTTGTTTAGGTGTTGTCCAGAAAAGGTACTGCCCATATAGTTTCTTCCTTGAACTTCTATAGGCTAACAAAAAATAGCAAATGTTGTTGTCTTCTCATTGCAGTCTCTAATTGATTTATCAAATATCCTAGCTATTCTGCTACATGCTTTATTCTAATTCTATTATTGTGCGAATCCAAATCTTTCAACGGTTACTTAGTTGACCCAATGAACATCATCCAATGTACTTCGTTGTTACTTCACCGCTAACCTAATCTTTACTACTTCAATATAAACATCATCAATAGCTAATCTTTTAGGTTGACTGGTGTTATTTACCATAACAGGATGTTTGCAAACTTCTTTCTAATAGATTACACCATGGATGTTGCACGGTCCTTTGGTCCAAAAGTCTGCATATAATATAGTAAGTAATATACTAAGGACAGTTTGAGCATCATTAGAATCACTTATCAACCTAACTAACAAAATTGTATTTATTTCTATCATCTATCATATGTTATCACTTTTCACTATATAAATTGTTAAACTACACCCCCACGAGAAATTATCTTATCCTAGCCTACATCAAGTTATCATTTTGCTTAAAGAAGGTCATTAGTTTTAATTTGTGTTCTCATATCGCTAATCACAAAAGTTGCATAGAGAGTCGGAAATTTCTAGTTATGATGGCATATGAGCACACAATTAACAGCCTATTTTTTATTAAATAGTTTGAGGGAAATTTTATTTTAAAGCTGAAAAATAAAATTCAATATAATTATCTAGTAGATTTTGACCGTGTAGGTGTGTTTTTCAGGATTAATTTTGTAGGTTTCCAAAATTAAACGTTGTTGGTTTGTGATTTTTATTTTTAAGCTTTTCCCATTTTAATATGAATTGCTAGACACAAGTTGAAGATTTATCTACACTTACTTCGGCAAAAGAACGCTTCAAGTGCCATAATTTTGCACAAAGGGATATTTAAGTGCCATAACTTACGAAATGTATACTTAAGTGCCACATTCAAAGAAAAATGGATCACTTGAGTGCCACTCCGGCCAAAGTCCGGCCAAAACGCCGGCGTGGCATTTTTCCGACGAAACGTGCCCAAAACGATGCCGTTTTGCACGCTAACATGGCAAATAATGCAAAAACGGAGTCGTTTTGGGCTGACGTGGTAAAAAAATAATAATAAATTAATTAAATTAAATTTATTTAAAAATTTAAAAATAATATTTTAAAATTTAAAAAAAAAAAAAAAAAAAAAAGGAAAGGTGGGGAAGCGGCGAGGAATCAGCCTTAAGCTACCGCCGCCGTCACCACCAGGAAGGGCCGGCGACGGCGGGGGAGGGTCGGCGGGGTCGTCGAGCCACGGCCAAGGGCCGGTGACCCGGCCGACCGGCGGCGAGGGCTCGCGCCCTCGCCCTAGATCAGGCCAAGGGCCGCCGCCCGCCGAGGCGAGGGCCACCAACCCTCACTAAATTTGGGCGAGGGCTGCAACCCTTCCCAAATCTGTGGCCAATGGCGAGGGCTCGTGGCCCTCACCGCCGGTCGGCCGGGGTCGCCGGCCCCTAGCCAAGGCCCGACGACCTCAGCTAACCCTCCCCTCGCAATCACCGGCCCTTCCCAGCAGCGGTGGCGATGGCTAAGGGGCGATCCTTTAGCCGCCTCCCCCTTTCCTTTTTTTTTTTTTAATTTTTTAAAATTTTTAATTAATTTTTTAATATTTTAACTAAATTTAATTTTTAAATTATTAATTTTAATATTTTAACTAAATTTATTTTTAAATTTAATTTAATTATTTTATTATTATTTTTTACCATGTCAACCTAAAACGACGCCCATTTTGCATTATTTGGCAACGTCAGAGTGCAAAACGGCGTCGTTTTGGGCTTAGTTCGCCGAAAAAATGCCACGTCGGCATTTTGGCCGAACTTTGGCCGGATTGGCACTCAAGTGATCCATTTTACTCCTATTTTGGCACTTAAATGTACATTTCGTAAGTTATGGCACTTAAGTGTCCCTTTGTGCAAAGTTATGGCACTTGAGAGGTACGCACGTCCACCTACTTCACTTTCAAACTCACGTCAAATTTTTTGTTTTAGATATATTTTAAAGTTTTGATCAATTTGATATGAGATTAAATCTACAATCAATATTAATTACTTTCTTCATAGTAGGAGTAGAGTAGCAAGAACCCTTCCATTATGCTCTTATCTTTGTTGATATTTTGATATGACATAAATATAAATATGTTCGACATCTGATCATGTCTCTAACAAATTAACCTTTTTCCATATTTTCATCATTTTTTTCTTTTCCGTTTTTTTATCAAGATCAGCTAGATAATTAAATTGAATTCTTATTTTTCAACTGTTAAATATAGTTTTGCTCATACTATTTAATAATAATAAAAAAGGCAATCTGTTAAATGTTCACAAACTGCCATAAATAGAAATTTCTTGTGATTAAAAATACAAATCTATAGGCAAAGTGATAACATAATGTAAGGTAAAATGATATGTTGTTGGGTGAAATGGAACATCTGTATTGTGAAATTGATGAGAGATGATAGAAATAAAGGTAATTTTGTGAATTAGTTTCATAAGAAAATACAATAAATTAAAGATTTAGAGGAGAGGGTATTCAGATAAGTTAATTAGAAAAATGAGTGTCTTAACCAAAATAGGAGGGGAAATAACGCCACCCTAATTTTTTATCAACAAAAAGTTCATTAAACATATGCGCTAACAAATATTAATTTCAATTTTAATTTTTATGATGCTTTGACAATTAAAAAAAAATCATAAATACGTGGTTAGAGACAGATGTGTTTGTTATTACGTGCTTTTTATGTACATCATTCTTGTCATGACCCTCGAGTCAAGCACCAAGAAGATTTAACGAATTGCTAGGTGATCACAAATAATCCTTTGAAGGCGCCTACCAAGTTCTACCACAACTTGGTTTCTCACATTAATTGTTATTAGGGAAAATGACATAAATATTCCATAAGCTTTGACCCAATGTGAATGTCATTCTTAAACTCCTAATTTATCCAATGTGATTCTTCAACTATTCGTAAGAGTGCATTTTTTCACGGAAAATGAATAATTTGAAAAACATTTCCCCAAAAATGATGGCTTGTATGATTTGAAATAATTAATCGATGAACAATGCTTTACTCTTGACAATAATTTTTGTCTAAACATCTTCGTAGATAAACATTTGTTTATTTTTGTAAGTGATAAAGTGATTATTATTATTAGGAATATATTTTTTTAATAGTTCATTTCCCATCAAACAAATAGATCATAAATGTTCAAGTTAGTCCCTCAACTTTCAATAAAAAGTCAAATTAATCATTCGGTGTAATTCATAAGTTTTCATAATTACTTTGTTGTCCTGAATTTAGAATATCTTTTCATTTCCAATCCATTTCTCAAATCAATAAATAATACAACTATCTTTATGTTACCTTTTTTGTTTTTATAAATATTGTGATAGTTTTATTTAAGTATGCTTTAACTCATCATCTCTATAACGGTAAAAATATAACACTATGGATTCACATTCCTTTAATTTGGACAATAAGTATTGTCATGAAAATATTTAATAACACTCTTCATCTATCTATTAAATTCTCATACTTATATAATTCTAAATCTTGTTCCTAATCTTTAGATAGAAAAAAATTTGCAATTTTTTACTTTATTTTTTATTAAATTTATTTAAATATGTAAATTAGGAAATTAAAATAGTAGGTACATTAATCAGACACAACTCTAAATGTGTTTCTACCTTAATTATCATAAAGATTGCAACCTAAAATATACCTATATAGAACTATCACAATTCTACAAAGACAAAAAAAGGTTTAAAAAAATATAAATATAGCCATTTTTTATTGATTTAGAAAATGGATTGAAATGAAAAGATGCTCTAGTGTAATTATGAAGATTTTGACTTTTTAATGGAAAGTTGATGCGAGGAAGCATCAGACTTAACTCTATCGACAAACTCAGCACAATCGATGTTCAATCAAATTAAGGCAAATTTCTGTCATAACTTGCTTTGGTGGGTTAGGAATGAAGTTGCCAACGTGAAGACTATCGACCAGGTTATCAATTATTAAGTTATCAATTCCTCCCTCTCCGATCAAGCATTGAGTTACCAATTCACTAGACTAGTTGCTGATTTCAAAGCTAATTAACAATGTATCAATAGAAGACTATTTTGAGCAATTTCCTTAGTTATTTGTTGAACTTCCAAGATGGTTTTTTTTTTTTTTTTTTTTTTGTCAAGGCTCATGAACAAAATTTTTAAGATGAACCACAGGGTGAAGAGTTAAGATTACAAGTTTTCATATCATTAATTATGTCTCTGAGTTCTTAGGTCTTTATTATGTTTTCTATTTCCCATGTCATTAACATTTAGGGAGTCTCCATGCTTTTAATGTTTCTCTATTTCCTAAGTCTTAGTCCTACAAATAGAAATGTTCTCAGTGGTAACGCAGACTAGGTGAATTTATGAGAATTCCTCTACACGAGTAAATATTTATCCAATTCTTAATTCAACATCATTAGTGATGAATTAAACAGTTATTTATCTTTGATCGTGGAGCAATTTTTTACACATTGGTGGTGAACTACCATTTATCCCCATTCTTTATCGTTGATTGGCGGCTCGTGCCTTTATGCTTCAATGGTGAATCTCCTATATTCAACCCATCGCAACACACCCGTCATACACTTAAACCTGAAATCCCCCATTTTCGGCAATTGCCTATGCACACATCAAAAGTTGAAGGACTCAATTGAACAAATAAAAAATTTATGGACTAAATTGAACATTTAGTTCTAATTCAAGAACCACGTTATATATATATATATATATATATCTCAAGGTTCAAAGCACCCCAGCAAAGAAGAGCCAACTACTTTGTTACAATAGAAATTCCAGAGCAAGAAAAAATAACAGCCAAAGAGCAAAGTACCTCAGTTCGACATTATATGTGGGCTTTGCTCATGGATGGCAGTGTATGATTTTTATCTGACACCATAAACAGTTTTTTATTTCCAAGCTTTATCATCATGTCGTTTTTTTTCCTTATCATGCTTGGATTATCACGTTATTGTACGAAGTTGAATGCTCTCATGAAATTCGTGACACGCAATCATTTAGATGGATGTGTCTAGGAATTGAATTGAATAAGATTGGATGACCGAAATGTTTTATAAATAGCAAAAATAGGTACCTAGTTTGGGTACTAATAGACTTTAGCATAATCAAATCCTCATTTTCAAATCTATAGTATGAAAGGTAAAATGACCTTTTGTGTTTAGCTAGGCTTGTCACTGGCCTCAAATAGATTGGTAGTGAATCTAAAGGAAAGATAAATAATAATCATAATTAATCGAGTCAACTAAATGTGTTCACACCGTTGGGTTTTACCAATATCACGATTAGTAAGGTTTAGAAGAATCTGAGTTGAGTACTCACTCGCAAGACAAACCGTTTTCCCTCGCTTAATAATTCATGCGTTGTTCGAGGCAACATGCGCCCCTAAAAGCGCATGACCAAACTGCGTTCCGGTGCGTCACAACAAGCATGACATGTTACTTATGACTTAATCGTGAGAAGCTGCACATTATTCAGATCAAAGAGCAATCTGTGCATTGGGCATTCAGCCTGCTCATAATCCACAAGCATGCATGTAATTCTATCCTCTACAGGTACATTAAGTGAAATTCCATCCATAAGATGACTTATATAATCTTCAAATTTATTTTATTCAGGAGTTGTTATGATTCATGTCGAAGAGCATCTGAATTTGAAAATATTTCATGCACTCGTTATGGACCTAAATTTGTAATAAACTCATTATCTCATATCATATTTGTTGTGGACCACTATATCTAGATATTTCCATTGAAAGTAAAATTTGTAATGAACTTATATGGTTATAATTAATTTACTTTCGCGCCATAAAACTACAATTTATTACGGCTTTCCGGAAAGAATAAGCAACCACCAGTATGAATAATAATAATTAAAATATAATAGCACAATATATGTATCGTTCATGTGACACCTAATCCATTATCTAATCGAGCGGACTTGGAGCAAAGACTTGGAACTGAGAGTGACGCGAACAATGACGGTATTAAGCAGCCTCTCAAACGTCGCAGCGACCTACAAGAAGTCTAATCAATCCTCTTTTTCCCGCTACATAAGTGGCTCTTGCTTTTAGCCTCATTTCACCAACAAAAAGCTTTCTTGAGTGCAAATTACCACAGCTTCAATGGCGGAGGAAGTGATACTGTTGGACTTCTGGCCGAGCCCGTTCGGGCTGAGGGCCAGGATTGCCCTGAGAGAGAAGGACGTGGACTTTGATACGAGGGAGGGGGAACTTCTAGCAGCAAGAGCCCCCTGCTCTTGCAGATGAACCCAGTCCACAACAAAATCGTTGTCCTCATCCATAACGGGAAGCCACTTTGTGAATTCCACCTCATCATCCAGTACATCGACGAGATGTGGTTGTAAGATTTTGGAGGACTACTACCAACTACTCTAAAGCTTAAAACTATTAAATAAAGTATGGTTTAATATTTAATTACTTTAATACTCCCCCTCACGCGTAGACTACACTTTGACTTAAGTTTAAAGCGTGAAAATATATGATTAGGGAGGTGATGCGGGAGCATCCAACGTAGCTCCATCCACCAACTCGGAACCATCAATGTTTATCCAAGCCAAGAGAGAAATTGGACATTATGTGCTTCGATGGATCATTTTCAATGAATAATGTCAATTATTTATCGGTACTTCATGGTATATCGATAACTATCAATTCGAGGCCATTCTAAATGTCTTGAATGACCAGTTGATGAAGTTTCAGAAGGATTATTTTCTGGTCAAGGAGGAGCTCGAATTTGAAGGTTCAAGAGTGCGGAAGGCCGAAGATTAAAGGCATTTAATTCCCGTTTTAATAAAGGCTTTTATTAAGTTATTATGTGTCTTTATTGTTATGCAGTCCAAGAGTCGAAGGTTTCGGTTTCTAGGCTATTAAGGTCTGTTTTTAATATGTATTAAGGTGTCAGTTTCTAGGCTATTAAGATCTGTCTTTAATATGTATTAAGGTGTCAGTTTCTAGGCTATTAAGGTCCGTTTTTAATATGTATTAACTCTAAAACCCTCCTATAAAGAGGGAAAACTATCCAATGTAAGGGATACGAATTTTATGAATGAGAATTGTGAGATTTCCTCTGCTTGAGTGAACTTCTTTGGAGAGCGGATAACTCCTTTCGGTTTCTTTATCCTTGGAGATCACTCCTTGGTAGAATCAGCCATTTATCCTTGGTGGTGGAAACGGTGGTGAAGCCCTTTATCCTTGGCTGGTGGAATCTTTAGCGTGGAAATATATGATTAGGGAGGTAAATAGGAGCCTGGAAAAATTTGAACTCAATACCTCTTGCTCTGATACCATGTAAAATTATGTAAGATTATTGTCAACTATTCTAAAAGTTTAAATTGTTTGATGAAAATATAATTTAATATTTAATTACTCTACCAGCGACGTCCTGAGTCTCTTCTCTTGACTTCCGATCCTCACGAGCGCGCCCATGCCAGATTCTAGGCCGACTACATGGACAAGAAGGCAAGACAGACAGAGCCCAATCTTTCGATCATTTTCTTGGGAAGTATGCTTAAAATTAAGACGTGACATGATGCTGCAGATATTTCCTGCGGGGCCCGACAGCGTGGCAGTCGACGAGGGAAGCCCAAGAGGGCAACGAAGGAGTACATCGAGGGCTTAAAGGTGTTGGAGGGAGAGCTTAGGGACAAAGCTTACTTTCGAGGTGAGAGGTTTAGGTTTGAAGATGTGTCGCTAATATCATTCTACTGTTCTACGCTGTGGAGACATTGGCCGGCTGTAGCATCGAGGAGGAGTGCCCCAAGTTGGTGGGATGGGCCAAGCGGTGCATTTAGCGGGAGAGCGTGGCAAATCATTGCCCGACAAGCACAAGGTCTATGACTTCACATCGGAGGCTAGGAAGAAGCTCCAGGTGCAGAAACAACCCTTGAGCCTCATTATGGTCATTTCATGACTATTTTGTTCATAATTCCTTTCCTTTGGACAAAGCTTAGCTCTTTCTACTTTCGTGATTTCCTTTTAGTATTTGAGTGTTTCTAGACCAGCTAATAAATCATATACACCATTTCATGAATTCAGTTTCCCATTGTGCTTTTGCATTGTTCGCACGCATGCACCTCAAGTAAGTGATGGAAATTGATCAATTCCATCATCAACCACATGTACATGGGGTTGTGCAACTAGATCGGTTGAAATCAAGAACCAAATTTACTAGCCTTACCCGGCCAATTTCAAGAGTGTTCACTAAGCACCGACTCTTTTCCCGGTTCCCAACTTTAAACCAGTCAATCCTTGGTGGAACCATTTCAAGGTCGGTTCTTGATGCATATGGTTTTGAACCAGTTCGAAATCAAGTCCTATGCATCTTTGAATTGAGAAATTCATTAATGGGATTGAACATTATCTCTCCAACGCATGCAAGTAGAGGTAATCGATTTCAAGATGAATGATTTTTATTCCAGAATTTCTCACTAAAGACCAGTTTAGAAAAATTGGAATCGAAAACTATCCGTTAGTTTCATGGTCCCACCAAGCTTCACGTGATTAGTGGCTTGTTTCCAACGAGCCATGAACTTGTCCCACCAAGCTTTTCTTTTTTTTCCTAGCAAAAAAGAATGCTTTATTTATTAATTGCCCTGTTATTTGTAATTTTTTTTTTTAAAAAGCCTGCTCTTTAATTGCCCTGCCTTCACAACAAACCCAAGTACGTGGAACAAGCACATATAACACAATAAATTAGACAACTTTACAATGATATAAGAATCACAACAAGATTTGCCACAAAGTTCACAACTTGTGAATCACAAGCTGCACTTCAAATGCAACCCAAGGAGTTTCCTTTTAAATGAGTGTAAAGAATATTTCACTTTCCTTTCAATATTTCAAACAGTGAGTACAATGACACAAGAATCACTACAAGATTTACCACAAAATTCACAACTTGTGAAGCTGGTGAATCACAAGCTTCACTTCCAATGCAACCCATAGAATTTCCTTTTAAACATGTGCAAAGATTACTCCACTTTCCTCTCAATACTTCGAACAGTTAGTAGATTGAAGAAATTAAAAAGGGTGAATTGCAGGAATTAAGATTTCCAACTTACGATAAATGAAAGAGATCGAGAGTGAGAGAACGAGATGTTTGTGAGGAATCATGAGAGGCGCGGCCCTGAGTCAATGAGTTTTGGGAGTCGAGGGACGGAGAGACCAAGAGATTTGCTTAAGAAAGTTGAGATCAGAGAGACCAAGATAAGACGAGATAACTAACAAGCGAGATTAGGGATTTAGGATTTTAATTATTCTTAAAAAATTAAAATATATATTACTCGTCCAACTAGGGTGGACAATTCCACACCTAGAAACTGGACAAATACCTACTGGTTCTAATTATTGGAATTGGGTGTTGAACCAGTTCCCTAGGGAACCATCGATTTTGGGATAGTCCACTCCAGTTCTAGGTAACTCCCGATTCCTTTGCATACCCTTTCGTGTGAGCAAAGAGACATGCACATAATTAATAATTAATTTAACACATGCTAGGATAACTAGAGAGAAATAAATGTCAATTGGACTTGGCATGACTTCTTCCCAAAAGTTAGGAAATAGATTTAGAGGTATTGCTCAAAGGACGATGCCAATGGTTCATCAAATCAAATTATTTTAAGGATCCAAAACGATCAATCAATTGGCAGTGTGGGCTATCCTAAGCCTGTATCTCGCTCAAGGTTGGACATTTCATTTTAAAGTTATCTAACAACCTAATATTTCTAGGATTCCTTACTAGTTGTATGGAGTCAACTAGAAATCAATCAAGACATGGGAGGGTCGTCTCAATTTCTACACAATCAAAATTTCTAAGTTCAAGAACTTGTTTACACTAATGATCCTATTAGCGTCCTTTCGATATATAACTCAAAAATGTACTATCTAAGTGGCTATTCACTCTTGATTACTATTTATGATCCTAAGTGCATCAATGCACTAAGTGAGCAAGCAACCAATCATTCTAGAGAGAGAAATTAACAAACAAGTTATTGAAATGACTTTGAAGTAAACATCTAGGTATTCAAAGCATTCAGGTAACACAACCGGATGATTTTTACAATTGCTCAACCTCTGTATATCATTGTTGAAAAAATTCTCTCGTTGATGTAGAGCTCTCTTCTACCGCCATGGTAGCTTCACCCAAAACCCTCGTCAAACCCTTCGTCTTTTTTCACTCGTTGCGATTATCGATTATGTTCTCCTGTTACTCAATCCCCTGATTAACCCTTATCTCTCGCTCTATTGAGCTACCCAGCCATCTCACTCTTCACCTCCGATTTGCCGCACCCCTTGTTTTCATTTTTCCCCTTCATGCATGGCTTCTAATATTCCCAATTCGGTTGCCATTTCTCTACGCGGGCGGTGATTTGGTCTTCACCACTCTTGCGATCATGGAACCGTCAGGTGACAATCAGGATCCTCACCTTACTGCTTTGTGCCACCAAATGGGTCGCCTCTGGAATCCTCAAGAAATTGAAGACTAGAATGACCTGACATCTCCGGCACAAATGGATGCATGTAAGTTAATGCTCATAGGTAAAGTACCCTTTGCTCTTCACTGAATTTACAAGCTTTCCAGTCTACGATGCAACGGGTTTGGCGGATTTATAATGCCGAAATTACTTTACGTGAGGGAGACTTCTATGTAGCGAAATTCCAATCAAAAGATGACAAAATTAAAGTTCTCTCTGGGGGTCCCTGGTTGTTCTCTCGACATCTGGTAATCTTCAGACCATGGGTCCCCGCTACGCCGCTTCATTGTTATGACTTCTCTACATGTGCTTTTTGGGTACATATATATGGACTGCCTTTGGAATGGTATTCTGATGCCATGATATCCCGAGCTGTACAATCTGTAGGGAAGGTCCTGGAAGTCAGATTAGATGCTAAAGAGGGTACAGCACTTAAAACAGCAAAAGCTCGTGTTGATATAGATCTCAGCCAACCACTCAAGCAAGGAAAAGCTAATTAAAGTTGCTGACAAACTACTTTGGCTTGATTTTCGATACGAACGACTCCCCCATTTCTATTATTCGTGTGGGAAATTAGGACACTATGCTACGTATTGCCCAGATATCCCGTTTACTGATGCTAAAATGGAAGGGAAAGAGAAAATGGCTTATGGATAGTGGCTAAAGGCTGAAGTAAAGGAATGTAGCCCATGTTGGAAGACATTTTATGAGGACAATCAACTTACCGAGGAGGAGATAGTACCACAAACTCCTCCAACAGCCCTGCCACCTCAACAACTACACACCTCGTCTGCGTCAGCAAGTGAAAACCAGCAGCCGCTACCTGCACCAGAACAGACAATTGAGGTTTAGTGTAAAGAGATCTCTCCCCTTGCAGTGGCCCCTCAACAGCATCCATGTTATGATATTTATGCCATCCAACCTCATATGAATACAAACTATAACACTACTAGTATGCGTCCTGTCGAAACACAAACAATTAAACATCAGGCAACAGCTAGTTCAAGTCACGGGAAATTCAAACATACCAGAGTTACTACTACAGCAGGGGCAGCTAAGAAGGCTAAGCGTTATACCCCTTATGAGTCTCGTAGCCCGATTGAAGGGGTGATCAATGATAGCACATTGTTAGAGACTCTTGTAATGTTGGCTCCTAAGGCAACTCCATGGGCAATGGCGGCTGGCCCTAAACAGTCGCCGCAAGACAAATGAAGCTTATAAGTTGGAACTGCCTAGGAATTGGGTTCTCCCCTGACAGTTCGTGCCCTCGTGGCCCTAGTGGCCAAAGAAAAGCCCAATGTTTTATTTTTTATGGAAACAAAGAATAGAGAGGAAGTGATCACCCGTCTTAAGCGCTGTCTGAAATTTAGTCACTCTTATATCATGAATCCAACAGGTATAGCAGGTGAGCTAACTCTTATGTGGCAAGATGATATAACTGTCACTATGTTCTAATCTTCTCCAGATTTCCTTGATTTGTGTTGTATGGAATCTCACTGTAGCACCTCTATGCGCATCACGTGTGTCCATGCACCTGCTGCGTTTCACGCTCGCCTTTCTTTTTGGAATGTTCTTCAACAGATTGCTGCTACAAATACCCTGCCTTGGGTCTGTCTCAGAGATTTTAATGATGTAATGTACTCTTGGGAGAAGGTTAGCAAGCGACCAACTGATGCTCATCGAATGAATTCTTTTAGGCGGGTTATACAGGACTGTGCACTTATGGACATGAATAGTAAAGGCTGTGCATTTACATGGTCCAATAACAAAGTAAGGGCTGATTATGTGAAAGAAAGACTTGATCGGGTTTTTTGTACTTATGACTGGCGTATATTTTTCCCAGAAGTTGAAGCGGTTGCACTTCCTGTAGTGGGCTCTGATCATAGCCCTTTAGTTTTAACCACTGAGGTCAGCCTAAGGCGTCGTCATAAATTCTTTACCTTTGAAGCTTTCTGGTTATAAGAAGGGGAATGCGGTACAGTTGTTGATCAATCTTGGAAGTCTAGCCATGGTACCACTAGGACTCTACCTCAACACCTCAAACAGGTTTCAATTGCACTTAGTAAATGGAGTCGTCAAAAGTTCTCTCCAGCAATAAACCAAATAGCTAACTGTCAACTACAACTCCAAGATATGATCAACCAACCATAGCATCAATATGATAAGAGGGCTGAAAGCAAACTGAAGGAAGACATCCATAAATTATGGCAGCAAGAGGAGCAATTTTGGGCCATGTGTTCGAGAATCAGTTGGCTTAAATGGGGCGACAAAAACACCAAGTTTTTTCATGCTACGACTATTCAACGACGGCAGCGAAACAGAATTCGTTTGCTCCGAGATGGTGACCAGGAATGGGTTAGGGAAGAAAGTCTTTTGAAAAATATGACTATCCAATACTTTTCTGACTTGTATCGATCAGTTGGTCCTCGCAATTTTCAGCGGATTATTGCACAATGTCAGCCAATAGTCTCCTCTACTATGAATGACTTATTGACAGCAGCCGTCATGGAGGATGAGATCAAGGCAGCCACCTTTTAGCTCGGACGCACAAAAGCACCCGGACCTAACGGCCTAAATGGTCTTTTTTACCAAACTTATTAGAACACTTTGTGTGCTGATTTTATCCCCCTTATACAATAGTTTTTTTTATCTCAGGGGTTATGCCTTTAGCTCTAAATCAAACCATTATTACCTTGATCCCCAAAGTTTCAAACCCTGAAAGCTTAGATCAGTACCACCCTATTAGTTTGTGCAATTATGCTTATAAGATTATCTCAAATGTGATTGCAAATAAACTTAAGCCTTGGCTCCCTGAATTGATATCTCCTGAGCAAAGTGCCTTTGTTAGTGGTCGTCAAATTCAGGATAATATTCTCATCGTCCAGGAAGTGCTACATCAGTTGCGCACTAGAAAAAGCCAGAAGACTTTCCATGCCGTTTTAAAAATGGACATGCAAAAAGCTTATGACCGGGTGGAGTGGGATTTTCTAGAGGCTTACCTACTAAAATTGGGATTTCATCCTACTTGGGTCATATGGGTCATGCAATATATTACCACTGTGTCTGACA
Source organism: Eucalyptus sideroxylon (assembly GCA_014182405.2). Classification (NCBI taxonomy): domain Eukaryota; kingdom Viridiplantae; phylum Streptophyta; class Magnoliopsida; order Myrtales; family Myrtaceae; genus Eucalyptus; species Eucalyptus sideroxylon. Next base: position 13,364,760 of record CM024548.2, on the reverse strand, counting down.
ATGTGCGTTTTAATGGTGAACAACTACCCTTCTTCCAGCCAACCCGTGGTATCCGATAGGGTGATCCCCTTTCCCCTTATTTATTTATCCTTCTAGCTAACATGTTATCGAATATGATCAGTCAAGCTATCAACATGGGTAATCTCAAAGGCATTAAGCTCAATAGGTGGTGTCATGTACTATCTCATCTCTTCTTTGCTAATGATGCAATTTTCCAAACTACAGGAATGTCTAAATCTTGCCAATATTCTCAACCAGTATTGTTTAGCTACAGGACAGGCAATCAACCGAAACAAGTCTGGGATTTATTTCTCTAAGGTTTGTCCTCTACATTTACATCACAATTTAGCTAATGCATTGAGAGTTCCAATTCTTACTCAAACTAGCAAATATTTGGGAATCCCCTTAGATTGGGGACAATCTAAGAAGGAAATGTTCGCTTGGATACTTGCCCGAGTGAACAAAAAATTAGAGAGTTGGAAAGAAAGACTCATATCTAAGGGGGGGAAGGAAGTTCTTATCAAATCTGTGGTCCAGGCGATCCCACAGTTCGCTATGTTTATCTTCAAAATCCCGGTTTCCATTTGTATAGCCATTGAAAAGAGAATTGCACTATTCTGGTGGCAGAATGACTCTTCTAAATAAGGCATTCACTGGACACAATGGGAGTACCTTAAGGGTAGCAAATCTGAAGGTGGTCTCGGCTTTTGGGACCTATTGCAATTCAATAAAGCCTTACTAGGTAAACAGGCTTGGCGACTGCATCAAAATCCAACGGCTCTATGGAGCCAGCTTCTTAGAGGTATTTACTTCCACTCTATGGATTTTCTTACTGCTGCTAGAGGTCCTAGGCCTTCTTGGGGATGGCAGGGTCTTTTACTAGGTCGGGATTCCATTAGTCACGGCTTCCATTGGTCAGTAGGTGATGGACGAAAATTCAGAATAAGAGAAGACTACTGGCTGCCCAAAGGAGTTCTAGGAGGTCCAGCTAACCAACATGAACCTTTTAAGGTTGCTAACCTGGTTGATCCCCAGACCAATGACTGGAATTTCTCTGTTATTCATGAACTATATGATTATCATACAGTGCAGCAAATACTCGCAATCCACGTCAGCCCCTCACATACTGAGGATAAGCTAATTTGGACAAAATCTATTCATGGAGACTATAGAGTTAGAAGTGGTTACCAATCTCTGAGGCAAACTGCAATACACCAAAGTCAGCCTCAAGTTTCGCCCCTCACACTCTCCCTCAAGCATTGTGGAAACATCTTTGGAAACTACAAGTAGCCCCTAAAGTTAAACTTTTTATTTGGGCCTTATGCCATAATGTTTTACCCACCAGAGATAACCTGTTCCATCGGCATATTACTTCAGACCCGATTTACCCACTCTGTTAGGATACCCTACCTGAAACAGCAACCCACCTATTCCTATTCTGTCCAACAACAGGCCCTGTTTGGTCCATGCTGGCTCAACATATGCCCATTCACATACACACTACGCACAGTATAGAAAATTGGGTAGCAGCTCAGATACTTAAACAACAGAACTCACCTAATTCAGCTACACTTGCTTATGTTCTTTGGAATCTCTGGAAGGCGAGGAATCACTTTATTTTCCGTCATCAGCAACTGGATCCCCATCGGATTGTGAACTCAACTCTTATACATGCCCAATCAATTATGTTATCTTCTCCTTGTTCTGCAGCACAAGCGCAACAGGGGATCAGTGGTGGCGAACTATGGAGACCACCCGAACCAGACACAATCAAGGTTAATTTTGATGGGGCTTTTGATCCACAAACCACAAGTGGCACAATCGCCACCATTTGCAGAGATCAGTGCGGTAGAATGCTCGATGGACTTACCCGGACGATCACTGTCTCTTCCCCTCTGCAGGCGGAGTTTATGGCGTTGTTGCTCACTCTTCGTCATCTGCAACAAACTGGTAGACAGCAAGATAAACTCATCCTCGAATCAGATAGTTTGATTTTGGTGGAAGCGATTAATGAACTTACCTTGCCACCGTGGGAGGTTCGGTCGGTATTTGCAGAGGTTCAGTTTTTGCTGAGAAGTTTTTCCTACGCTAGGGTTGTCCATTGTCGAAGGGGGGCAAATCGTGTAGTGGATTGGGCCGCAAAGCTTCATAGAATTGGGGTTCTCTCTGATGCGTGGCCCATCTCGCCTCCCCCTTTGTTATTAGATCTGTTAAATGCTGATCTTTTAGCTGCACTGTGTAATCCTCAGTTTTATTGAATATAGTTATGTTTCTGTCCAAAAAAAAAAAGCATTCAGGTAACGATATGGGAAATGACAAATACAAGTCAGGCAAAAAATATACATGGTCTAGTTGTAAATTTTGGGATAGGAAAATCCCCCCAATAAGCTTGACATTTTATATTAATCCCGATTCCTAAAATTGAGGTAGATTAGGGTGTGCCTAATTATACTAGTTTTTATTACACAATCAGACTAGCCTAAGTTAAAGTAACCATTATTTAACAAGCTGATCATGAGTCTAATTGGTTTTTACTCACTAAACTAGACTAAAGCCTACATTAGTTTGATAATTAAGCCTAAGTCTATTAACCAAGCTGACTTAAACTTGATTAATGACCCTAACACTAGACATCTCCTTCAAATGTCTCCATGGATCGGCCCTTCTCTATCGACCGGCACCTTCAGCTCACCGCCACCAATTGCCAATCACCAATTCGAATTCAAATCATACAAACTCAAAGCAAGCATGAAGAGGATCGCATAATTTAATTGATCAACCAAAATTTAGGGTCCATGCAATTCAATTATCCCCACTACCTCCTCATCGATCTAAAGATTTATTAATTGAAGTTAATGGTAATTAAACTACATTTACATTCATAAAGCAATAGGCTAACATCATTAATCCCTAATTGAATTCTAAACCCTTGCCTATACTAACTAGAGAAGAACATGATACACAAAATGGAAAGGGAATCAAAGCATCCTTTAGTAAGGACAATTAAACACTTTGATTTAAGCATGCAAATCAACTAGTGATCAACCAAGCAAAGGCAAGCATCCTACTAAGCGAACAATAAGTTTATTTTTGGAATTTTATTATTATTTTTTAATCTAAGATGGACCGGGGCCTTGGACCCAGTCTGACATTATATATTTATCCCGAGGTTCAAAGCACTACCAACAAAGAAGAACCAACTACTTTGTTACACCAAAATTCTAGAGCATGGGAAAATAACAACCAAAGAGTAAAGTACCTTAATTCGAAACCCTAGTAGATGGAAGCAATCACTCACAAGTCCCCTTTTAGAAAAAGGCTTCTCGGAGCTCATCTAGAAGTGGAACATATTGCCCATATGGGAAGAAAATTTAGCAAGAGGGAAACAAATCATTGGGACATTTGTGGCGAAGATTGAAGGGAGCTTCACTATTTAAGAGGGCAAATTATTTTGCGAGAAGTAAGCAACTATGAATTTCTATACATGGAAAAGACATTTGTATACGAGGGAGTAATGGACAACTGAGGAAGAAAAGGAAAGTTTAGGGTTTATGGGGATTTTGTGGATTTGGTTGAATTTGATTTATGTGGGAAATCAATGATGTGGGAAGAGTGTATTGTTAGGATGTGTTTGGTTGGACTTTTAGGGAAAGCCATTGGGAAAATGCAAAGAACATTAGGTTAAGAGGGTTTTTCAAAATGCAAATTATATTTGTTAAATTGTAATCCGAAAGTCCATTGTGAAGTATTTTTTAGCAAAATAGTGTTTAGAGAGATTATATTTATAAATAACTTTTGTGCTAAAGGGTGGTGGTGACTCTACTGCTCCTCCAAGGTTTACTCCGCCGCGAAGCGACACACGGGGGTTCCTTGGGTCACAAAAAAAATGACTTTTGTGCTAAAAAAAAACAAGAAAAAAATTCATCAAAAGAGAAATAAAAAAGTTGGCCGGTGAGGACAAGCAATCGCTAGCGATCAAAATATGTCACCGGCAGTCGAGATCTGAGGTTACAAGACCTCAAGCAGCCTTAGAGACAATCGGGGAGGGCCACTTAGGGTCAAGCGACCCCTAAAGAACACCAGTGAGGGCCGCCCAAGGTCAGGCCACCCCCAACGAGCGTCGCTAAGGTCTTGCGACCTCATCGCAACCCAAATCTAGAGTAGCAAGATCACATGACCTCCAACGACCCAACCCAGATTTGGGGCGACAAGGTCGTTCGACCTCCAACAACCGAGATTTGGGTCATGGTGAGGTTGGTGACCTAGATTTGGGTTGCTCAACCCCAAATCCATAGTCCCTCGCAATAGTTGCCACAACCTAGAAGGCACGACGATCACACCATCTGCCAGCGACAGTCGCCTTGGTCACTACGACCATGCCGACCTCTATCTAGCCGTCGTCGGCAACTCACAGCCATGCACAACACTTCGGCCGACCTCAATGGAGAAGAAGATGAACAGTCCAATGATGAGGGCAAAACTAGAAAAATAGAGAGCGAGTGAAGATAGTTTTGGAAGAAAATAAAAATATGAACAATACCCCTACTTGTATACCAAGAAAGCCGAAAGCCTAAAGCACCCTCAGACCTGCTTTGGGCTTTTAGCCTTTAGAAGGCCAACTTTGGCTTCATGGGGATTTCAAATTTGTTCCTAGACACTCAATATTTGGCCCAAAGGGCTTTGAGTGTCCAAAGTGCCTTGTAAAGGGCACTCCCAAACGCACCCTTAAGTGCGTGGCACTCCTAATTAACGGAAAAGGGAAAGAAAGATTAGGGTTTGAAAAAGGCAACTATTGCGATGGATAGAGAAAGCTCACCTAAATAGAGATTTGTGGTTTTCATGGTACTCTATCTATCACCATGAATAGCAAGAGCTCTCCCCTAAAGAGAGCACGTCATTAGGGTTTGTAAAAGGGAACTATCAACATGGATAGAGAGAGCTCTCACCTAGAGAGAGATTTGTGGTGTTTGTGGTGCTCTATCTATCACTAGGGAGAGTGAGAGCTCTCCCTTGAAGAGAGCACGTCCACGAACCTCATATGGACGTGCTCTATGCTTTGTTATTGTCCCTCATCATTGAGCTTGTAAATAGTACCAAACCAATTTGGGCTTTAGGGTTACTCTGCTTTTTAACACCACCACAAACAACATGGTGGTTGTTATGTAATTACGTAAACAGTTAGGGGCAAAAAATCTAAACTCAATTACACACTCTAGTAGACTCCGTTGTCATTCCTCACATCGTCTACTCTTTAGATAAAATTAAAATGAATAAAAGTGTTGTGTTTGGGATAGGACCTCCGTGAGCTTATTCATATGAATAAATGTGCCTTAATGTGATGAGCTATGATGGAGTGAAAATTCATTGAAATTCAATTCGAGGAGACTCAAAAAGAGTTGAATATGAACTATTCATGTGATATCCGGAAATTCATACTTCAATTACTAATATAGAGGAAATAAAAATAATAAGTGTCACGAGTAGAAAGTTCAATTGGATTATTGATTTTATAATGCATTAAAGATCTAGAATGTATTTCCGTATTTATGACTTTCAAAATGTGATTCCATCTAAGTGTAATTGTTGAGCATTTATACATAGGTTGATTCTATAGTGATGGTGAATCACATCTCGCAATTGTGATTGTTATCGGGGATTGCTATACTTTGAGTACACATACCAAGGGATTTTCATGTTAGAAATTTATAGTTAAGATTCTCCTAGTGTCTATTATCTTTCATCATAATTTTACTAAGTTCAATATATTTTTTGGGTTTACCGATGTTTAGAATGGATACCAGTTTTCTTGGTCATTTACCAAAATATAATATCTCTTGATAACTTATAAAATATCTTTATCAAGTAGCCCAAATGTGGTCATGTGTAGTGTTTTTACTTGACTACATCTCCTTCATCTTCAACCACAATTTTAACCATGGAATTTCATCATGCATGACCTCAACATTGTTAAATATAGCTCATTAATGCTCTTGATAAACTTGATTCATCATCATTCATGCATCTATTTGGTTTACCTATCTTCTATCTCTCTCTCTCTCTCTCTCTCCACAAAATGTTTTTAACCCACATATTATCATGGTTTTTAACCTTAGTTAACTAAAATGTATTGTTTTTAGTTTATAAGATACACAAGTCAAGATCTTCTCTATCTCTCATTAATGCGTGAAATGATTACAACTCAAATAACGTATCCTCATCCGAGCATTGTGCTTGGCCAATGACTCTCTCTCTCTCTCTCTCTCTCTCTCTCTCTCTCTCTCTCTCCAAAATCTTGTTGTGTGTCACTTAAGTAATAACCCACTTGCACCTAAATGGTAACATCAAACTTAGCCTATCAAATTAGATTATGTATTTTAACCTTAATCAATTAATACTATCGATGAGTCCCTCTTTTACTTGACCAAGAAAAGGCCATCTTTCATTTGGGTTAAAATTTCTTATAGTTCATCTTATTAGGCCACTTTCAAGGCTACATATATTCCTTGGATTGGGGCACCACTCCCCTCTTTACACCTAAAGCCTCACATGTATTATTTGAATTGAAGAACCTTCCCTCTTTTTGCACCTAAAGCTTTTAATCTAAAGCCATAATTACTTTTTGTTAGGGAAATCCTTTATGATATTTTGAAGATGACAAAATAAATCAAAGGCTATTAACGTGTTTAATGGTTGAGTAATAGACTATGCAGATAATAGAACATGTAAAGAATATTGTCAAAGTCTATACTTGAAAGAACTAGAAGATAGACTCTATGTTGAAGCTAAACTTACTCAGACTATGTCCAGACCTTAAGGATAAATATATTAGGAAGCAGAATATGTTCAGACTTACATCCAGATTGTAAAGTCTACTTCAGACTGAAGACACTCAGACTTTACTTTAGACTAAACATGAATGAAAAACAAAGATGGGATCAAACTCAGAATTTAAAGAAGCTACTTCAATAAGAGAATGTCTCGAATCCAAAATTTTCAAACTTCTGTGTCAAAGTCTGAAGACTGCTAGACTTTTATGTCAAATTTTGTTTTACATCAGAAATCTGCCTACTCTAACAAATTCCAAAATTTACAAAGTCTACTTCTCTCGAAGAGGTTTAGACTTCTGGAGAATAGCAACAAGCAGAATGAGACACAAGTTCATAACGTAACAAATTTATAATGAAGCATGTTCAGAACAAAGCAACTTGACAGAACGTAACACAAGCCCCAAATGTATAACGGCTAGTAATTTAGTTTGGATTCTACATCTAGATAGATTTGATTGACTCAATCTAATTGATTGACAATTGGACCTTGAAAATAAGAACTTTCTAAACAAATAAGCTCTACTTATGAAAACCAAGATTCTGTTTGTATAGGCGATCAGAATCAACTTGGGATTCTACTTTTGTCACTCAACAACTACCAAATCTTCTAGACGTACAGATCTGTCCAATGGGTAAATTGGAAGACGATCCTCTAGATACTGTCCAACAGCTAGTTTGGGAGTGGAAAAGTATTTAAGGAGATCAAGGATCGATGAGCAAATAAGAGACGAAGCGTAGAATTTATTATCCCAAAGTCTTAGAGACCTTCGATCATATACTTGTCTCTCATGAGCTTAAACGTTTATGATCATGAGAGAAATACCAAAAAAGTGATTTAGTGAGATAGTGTGATCTACCACTGAGTATTTGCTCTCAAAGTTATAATCTCTTGTTGATTGCATAATGGAATCCAGCTAGAAGGCTGTTAGTGTGGAGAATGGACGTAGGCTTGATTTAAGCCAAACCACTATAAATTACGTGTTCTTATTTTCTTCCCTAAACTCCTTTATTTTGTTCGTAGTTCTATTTAACTGCTAAAGTTTGAACTTGTGCAAAGTATGTTGTTCTTCAAACTCAGATTCAAAAGCAAAATATTTTACTACGTTTCGTGAAAAAATTTCTTCACACCTATTCACCTCCCTCTAGGTATTCATACTAGCACTTTCACTTTTTAACCATGGCTAGTTGTTTTCATCCTTTTGAATCTCATGAAAGCTTCTAAATACATTCCCCTTGGCCGTACACTCTCATTCCCAAATGCTTCAAGTCCTCAATTGCTCTCTCTCGATTCTCACTTTCCTCGATTAAAAGCAAGGATTCCACTCTTGTGTTGTTGAAGCTTTTAATTTATCCTTTCAAGTGTCCACAAGATGAATTTTGGGCTTCCTCTTCATCTTGTCATATTAGTTTTGTTGTTTAAAAAGATTGAGAGTTGTTATTGTTTGTTCTTGTTTACTTTGCTTTGAAGGTGATTAAGGTTTTGAGTTGTCCAAATTTTTGCTCAAGGTAAGTGAAAACTATAAAGGCTAAGTTAGATTGATCTACTTTGTACTCTTGGCTTGGTTGGTTGTTGTTTGTTAACTTGTATTTGGCTTTCGTGTCAAGTGTAGTGAAGCTACAATCATGGTATGTGAAATTCTTGTATTCACTTGAATTAGATCATTAAGATTGTTAATGCCGAGGCTGTGGTTGATGGATTTCTTGTGCGTATTTGATTGTTTCTCTAAGATGTGATGGCAATCTTTTGGTGATTAGAATGTGAAAACAACGAATATTAAACCTAAAAGTGATATTCCCACTATTTGACTAAATTACAAATTTACTATTTAAGCGTTCTTGGCCATATGTTGTCAATTATTTGGGTTGTCGATGTCATGTTGTTGATTATTGGGATTATCGATGCCATGTTGTTAAGTATTTGGATTGTCAGTATTCACATGGTTGATTCTCTAATTCTCTAATTCACATGTTGTTAAGCATCTCATTATCATTATTCATGTATATGATCATTGAAAGGGCAACATGATTATATTTTGAAAGTAAATTGCATGAAAAGATTATATGTATCTTATGTCAGTTCTTGAAATGAACATTGACTTCGTGTTTGTGCAAGGGAGATCACATGATTATAATGCTAGCCTGTGAATTGTTGCTATGTGAGTAAATATAGAAAAAAAAAAAAAAGTGTGCTGTAAATCCTAAAACTTGTCACGAAAGTATAATTAAGTCATAAAACTTTCAAAAAGTGTAATTAAGTCCTAAAACTTATCATGAAAGTATAATCGAGTCCTAAAACTTTCAAAAAATATAATCAAATCATAAAACTTGTCAAGTATAATTAAGTCCTAAAATTTTCAAAAAGTGTTATTAATGGAACGGCTTAATTTAATCATTTTGAAAAGTTTTAGGACTTGATTGCACTTTTTGAAAGTTATAGGACTTCATTGCACTTTTGTAACACATTTTAGGACATTATTGTACTTTTTCAAAGTTTTAGGACTAAATTGTACTTTCTTGATAAGTTTTAGAACTTTCAATACACTTATTCCTAAAAAGAATTATCAAAAGTTATGTCTCTCGCTTGCATATTAGTGGCGATGATACCCTGGAGTTGAGATGCCCAAGAGTGTTTGGGATGCCTCAAAATAAAGACCTCAATGGATGCTAGGAGATGCCTCAAGAGTTGGGATGAAATGAGATGGAATAATTAATATGATGCATAACTATATGCATTTGAGAGAATAATCCTATGTGATATTGTTCATGATTTTCATCAACATAACATGATAGGTAAATCGGTGCATCCATTTATTTGATTGTTTATCATAGTTATTTTTTATAGTATGCGATCGATGTGCCTTGCATATTGAGTCATAAGCCGATCTCCTACCTTAAACTTAAGGATTTCATTTACTAGACTTTAGCTCACCACTCATTACTCGGATTTGTAGGGTGGATCACCCTCCACTACTATAGTTTGGAGTCCCTATATGTTTTGGTTGTAATTATCATGATGTGCTTGTACTAGAATTGTCAGCAATATATGCTAATTATAATTCTATTGTATGGGTCGTCATGGGGTTGTTAGACTAGGTTCACCATCAATTTGTCGCTGGTATTGGAACATTGGCTATGAGATAATTGTACCATTGAGGGGCTTGGATGGTTTTTTTGGTTTTGATGGCGATGGCTCCTTCATTGGCGAGGTTTGTCAATCCATAGTTTAGGAGTTCGGGAGCTTTTAGCTTAACACTTTCAAAAACCACATTGAATGAAAATTTGGGTCATTACAATTTGAATCACCGGTCGAAAATGCATAACATACCCTAATTGATTACCATGAGATGTCAAAACCCAATGTGGGAGAGCTCGGTATAGACCAAGAATGGGTTGCCTGCCCACAAATCGAATGGCCACTTGGCCCACTTTGCGCCTTGATCGATCCCTGAATCAAAGATCTATATCCCCTTTTTTGACCCAAAGATTATCCGAATCAAGATATTAAAATTCCACGCGTGAAAATATAAATATATATCAAGACAAGAGGCACTAACATTATAACGAGGAGAGATGGTAAATTCACTAATCATGTCTAGATCTTATTCTCAGGGGAATTACGTCATGCTTTTTACATTAGAGAACACATTATAAATGGACTTTGAGACTCAAAAAATCCTTAGACAAATGCAAGTGGCAATTCTTTTAAAGAGTTTTGGAAAGATGAAATCACATTTCTAAAGGCCCCAAAGGCCTTTAGTCCAATAAAAGCCTTGCCCAACTTTGTGCGTTATGCATTTCCGAAATACTATTTCATTTTTTTCCAACTTTACCCTCATTAAAATTTCAAAATTTTGAAAATGCCCTCACCATTTTCATATGGCATCAACGACCTTGATTGAGATGACATGACCTAAACGATGGCTACCTAGGGTCACATAACCACGGCAAGTGACAACCCTTGCTAGGGATCACCTGGTGCAACCTCAAGCAATGGACGATGAGAGCCTAAGCCCTTCACCGACGTCTGGCAAAGGGTTTGCGTTTCATTTATTTAATATCAAAAAAAAAAAAACAGCAAAAGTCATTCGTGAAACTATTTTTTTCTAAACAGCTAGAGGCAATCAATTCCTGATCTGGTCCGTGCGATCCCACCCTAGAACCTAGAACTAGACTAGAGGGATCCATTTGTAGTTTCCTAAACTAGGGAACAAACTGAACTCAATTCAATTCAATTCCCGAGCGACACAATGGAACCAATTGACTCCAAAGAAAAGAATGCCTCAAACTTCATGACAGATGAATGAGACCCAGAGAAAGGGAAAAACTGATGGAGGGATTGAAAAGGAGAAGAAGCATATGCAAGACATTTAAAAAATAAAAATGAATAAATAAAAAATAATCGGTTGGACGGTTCAATTTGGTCCGATCCCCATTTGAATCTGGAACTAGACTAACTAAACACCAGTTCCACTTTTAGGAATCGAAAACCGACTAAACCGGCTGATTCAGTCCGATCCAAGCGATTCCTAGTTCGATCAGTCCGTCTAGCTCACCCTTACAAACAACATATAACCAAATTTATTTCTTGATAAATTTTATATTACATGTCACCTAACATTGTTTGCATTTTGAAAAAACTCTTTAATGTAAACTCCTTTACATTTTCCCAAAATATTTTCTCAAAATTTGAACCATTCACAACCTATATAAGTCTCTCTAAGCACAGATATCCAACAAATTGACAAAAGATTGTTGACAAGCTCATGTCAATAAATTTGAAGGACAAAACAATCAAAACAGAGTAATTATCTAATGTTTGGTTTTTCTAGACTAATGTAATCAAGTTTTCATCTGCACACATTATTGAGCTCGTAGATAGTAGTCAAATAGATTTGGGCTTTCAGGTAACTCAGCTTTTTAGCACCCCACGTACTAGGGTGATTGATTACATAGTGGATAGATTTTAGGTTCCAAACATCGAGCAGAGTCCATCTATTCCTTTTCCTTTTATTTCATTTTATTGTATATATGATATGCATGTGTCTCATAGGAACACAATTTATTTGTATTTGAAGATAATATGTTAGAGATATTCAATTTTAGTAAAAAATTTCTGTTAAAAAAAAAGTAATAGAACTTACTCGATGTTGGAGATAAACAAAGTTAAAATCCGTTTGGGTTGAATTCCACCCTAGAATTGGCCTTGCAAGTTCCATGTTCTCGATGGTAACCAACTAGCTTAGGGCATATAATCGGGAATCGAACCGGTCAATGCCAATTTATAGTTTTGGGACTGATAAGTAGGTTAATGCCCTTGTGAACTAGTTGGGTAAGGTCATTTGGACCGATTCTCAAGCTAAGCTAGCCCAATTGTTCACCCCCATTACACTCGTTAAATGGATGGATACCGATCCAAATTGACCAATTTCTTTGTAATATAAATATAGGGACTCGTACTCAATCCAATTTTATTTAACTTTTTTTGCTAAAACACTTTCATAGTTTACCCAATTTAGGAATACTCATACCCAATTGAGATGAGAGCATGGAATAAGCAAGCGTGAGATTGAGTGACAACTAGAGAGATTGAAGAGATAATGACAAAGGTTAATTAAATTTAAGTAAGTTGTTGACCTAATTAATATTAATATTATTGCGGACTTTTCCATTATAAATCTATTTACGAATCATTTACAAAACATAACTAACTCATAGTCTATTTAACACACTGGTCGGGACGGCTCTCACAGAATGGCAAGTTCTCCTCTACCAGCTAGGTAGCTTTCCCATCTTCAAGGTAAGATTTGTCTCCTTGAATCAAATTGTCAACGCATCTCTCCGCTTCCTCTTTGAAAAAACCTAAATCACCCCCACAAAACCCCTTTCTTCTTTCTTGTTCTATACAAGACACCGATACAGACCTCAGCCCCACAGTAACCCTAAACGCCATCCCATCTTCTTCCAATCGGATGGAAAGCGGGTCCTTTCCATTAGATCGGCAACCCATTTGTCCGCTTCCTCTATGAAAAACCCATAAACCACTAATGTATGAACCATCATTCGCCAATCCCCGTATTTGATGAAACCCTCATTCACAATTCCCCAGCTTCATAAATCGGTCCAGAGCTCCCTTCAATAGGCCACCTATCCCGCAAGCTAGTCGAACGAATCCGTGAATCAGGGACTTGTGTGCAAGAGATGGCAGGTTCGCTCGAGGAAGAAAGACATGTAGCGGCCCTGTGTAAAAGCTTAGGTGAGTTATGGTTTGAAGATGATGTTGTTGATATAAAAAGCAATGTCTCGGAAGAAAAATTGATTGAATGCCGGAAAACAGTATTCGGGAAGTTGTCTTCTAGACCGAATGTGAATTTTACAGCCTTCATGAATACTATGAAACGAGTTTGGAGGGTCAATTATGTCACATGTACTCAGCTCGGACCAGGCTACTTCTCTTTTGCTTTCCAATCGAAAGAAGAAAAACAAAGGGTATTAGAAACCGGACCATGGTGTTTCTCCAGTAATTTACTAGTCTTACAACAATGTGACCCTAATACTCTTGAGATTTGCTATGAATTTACCCATTATGCCTTTTGGGTGAATTTATATGGCCTCCCGTTTGGGAGAGTCACTAATGAAGTCATTAGGGATATAGCATCTAACTCAAGGAAGTTATAGAGGTAAAATTAGAAGCAAAAGGCAATAGTCACTACAAGATTGACAAGGCAAAGGTGAAGCTGAATCTGGAAAATCCTTTAAAAACAAGAGTAATTGTAAATTTGGAGAGGAAAAAACTATAGGTAGAGTTTAAATATGAGTGACTCCCACATTATTGTTACTCATGTGGTACAATAGGGCATTATGCTACTTTTTGTAAAGAAATCCCTTATGAAAAGGCTGGGCTGCCAAAAGACTTACCGGGAAGATTTGGGAATTGGCTCCAAGCGGATGTGCATGAACTCAGCCCATACAGTAAAATTTTCTATGGCAAACAAGAGCCAATCCTAGAAGATACTAAGTGTGTTCCAGAGACCCCCATACATTCTGTTTCTGAAAATGAAAACTAGCAACAAAATCAGACTCTAAACATCAATTGGGGACAGAAGAATGCTGAACAACTAACTCAAAAGGAAAATAGTGCATCATCACAGTAGTTAGCAATACAACTCACGGGGAAGAAAAACCCACAAAAGAGAGGGAGCTGCTGTATAGATGAAGAATCTGCTATGGTACTATACATTGAACAGCAAAAAGAAGCGGTAGTCGACATGCTAGAGGCCTCAATAGGTGAGGAAGGGCTTATTAGGCACAAATATAAAGGTACCAAGCACCCAACAGCCAAAAAAGGCAAGCATTTTGTCCATATGGTGAGCAAAGCTCGAAAACAACAGATTTAGACAGTACACAGTTGGTAGAAACCCCAATCAAGTTGTTGGAGAAGTCAAGTCAGTGGGCTCTGGTGGCTAGCCCTAATAAGCCACCCACAAAGCCATGAAACTACTAAGTTGGAATTGTAAGGGTTGGGCACACTTCTAACAATTCAAACACTGCGAGTCTTAATGACTCAAGAAAGGCCCAGTATTATATTTCTAATGGAGACAAAGAATCAGGAGCAAAAGGTTCATCAGTTAAGGAGGAGGTTGAAATTTCAGCATGGTTTCTTAGTAAATACAGAAGGAATTGCAAGGGGATTGGCTATATTTTAGGATGATCAAGTAGTGCTATCAATTGACTCATTCTCAAACAACTACATAAATGTACAATGCCAAGTGAAGGAAACTAATCAGCAGATACAGGTCACCTTCATACATGCTCCATATGTTTTTCAAGAAAGGGTACAGTTTTGGGAAGCCATCCATAGAGCTAGTAGAAACTACCATCTACCGTGGCTTTGCTTAGGGGACTTCAATGAAGTATTATATCACTAGGAAAAAGTGGGTAGAAAAAGAGCAAAAAATTACCGGTTAACAGCCTTTAGGGACTTTCTTAGCCAATGCTCCTTAATGGATTTAGAATCCAAATGATGTGCTTTCACTTGAACAAATAACCGAGCGGGGGATCAATTCGTGAAAAAGAGACTTGATAGGGGATTGTGCAATATAGAATGGCGTATAACTTATCCGAATGCTGAATGCATCGCACTACCAGCTATAGGGTCTGATCACAGCCCTATTGTAATATCTTTAAACTCGCGGAAAGAAAGGAAGAGTAGGGTGTTCCGGTATGAAGCATTATGGTCAGAAGATTAGGAAATTATGCTGTTGATAAAGAAGGTATGGGCCGAAGGTGAATCCCAAAGGCTAAATATAGTACAAAAGTTGCAAATGGTAGCTCAACAGTTGGCAAAGTGGAGTAAGAACAGGTTCCATAATGCAAAAAAGAGAATCGAAGAGCTGAAGGATGAATTACAAAGGCTAACAAATGGAATTGATGTACATAAAGAAAGTGAGGAAGCAAAGCGAATTAACTAGGAGATTGAAAAGCTTTGGCGGCAAGAGGAAATGTTTTGGGGTATGCACTCAAGAATCAATAGGTTAAAATGGGGCGACAGGAATACAAAATTTTTTCATGCAACAACTATCCAGAAAAGAAATAGAAACAAAATTACCTTATTAAAAAATGCAGCAGGTGAATGGGTAAAAGAAGAACAGCCTTTAAAGGAGATGACAGCAACTTTCTTCAAAAACCTATACTCGTCAGTGGGAGCTCGCAATTTTCAGCCTGTCATACAACAAATACCAACCACTGTGGATGAAAAGATGAATCAGAGGTTAGTAAAATCCATTACAATTGAGGAGATTACTAATGCAATGTAGCAATTAGGAGCAAACAAAGCCCCTGGACTGGATGGGCTTAATGGGTTATTTTACTGAAATCATTGGCTAGATATAAGTCAAGGAATATGCAGCGAGGTGCAAAAAATTTTGAAACAGGACACTTAATCCTAACATGAACAGAACCCAAATCACCCTCATTCTTAAAGTCCCAAACCCTGAAAAGCTTGAACAATTCCGACCCATCAGCTTGTGCAATTTTGTATACAAAATCATATCCAAAGTAATGACAAACAAACTAAAACCTTTACTATCAAACCTCATTGCTAAAAAACAAAGTGCCTTTGTTGGGGAGCGACAAATTCGGGATAATATATTGATTGTACAAGAGGTTTTACATAAGTTGAGAACTCGAGAGAGGAAGAGCAAATTCCAAGTTGTCCTAAAGCTTGATATGCAAAAAGCATATGACCGAATTGAATGGGACTTCCTACAAGCTTGCTTGACTAAGATGGGATTTTGTGATTAGTGGGTGCAATGGGTGATGCAATGTGTATCCATAGTTTCATTTAGCATAAAATTTAATGGTCGTCCTCTACCTTTTTCCAAGCCCACCAGAGGAATTCGACAAGGTGATCCACTCTCCCCCTATTTATTTATTCTAGTAACCAACATTCCATCCCACTTTATCGCACTTGTGGAGGGTACTCTAAGAGGAATTAAACTAAACAGCAACTACCCCACTTTATCACACTTGCTCTTTGCGGATGACTCTATATTCTTCCTTCGTGGTACTGTATTAGAATGTCAGAACTTGGCAGTTATCCTACATCAATATTGCTTCGCAACAAGACAGTTTATTAATCTAAACAAGTCAAGAATCCATTTCAGCAAAAGCTGTCCACGTAATCTGAGAAGGAATATGCCTGATGAACTAAGAGTCCTAGAAATAGAGAAAATAAGGAAGTACCTAGGTATTCCCTCGGATTGGAAAGGATAAAAAAAAAAGACATATTTGCATGGATTCTTGTGAAAGTAAATATGAAGTTGCAGACTTTGAAGGATAATTTGTTGTCCAAAACAAGTAAGGAGATATTGATTAAATCAATGGTGCAGGCAATTCCACAATATGCAATGGCCATTTTCAAAATCCCGGTGTCTATTTGCAAAGCTATTAAAAAGAAAATTGCAAATTTCTAGAAGAAATGGGAAAAATTGAAGCTTAGGAAAGAAGAAGGAGGTCTTGACTTTAAAGACCTCCTAGATTTCAACAAGGCGATGTTAGGAAAGCAAGCATGGCGCATTTCTCAGCAACCTTCTTCACTACTAAGTCAACTAGTGGAGGGCCTTTACTATCCACAAAGTGATTTTTGGAAAGTTGGAAAAGGGTCCAGACCTTCATGGGGATGGCAAAGCATTGTCTTAGGGAGAGACTCCATAGCTCCCCAAGTTATGTGGACCGTTGGCAATGGACAGAATATTTCGATTAGGGAAGATAAATGGTTAAAAAGTGGAACCATTGGTAGGCTAGCAACAAGAGATGAGCCAGAGAAAGTGGATGATTAATAGAGCAAAGGGATGGGAAATGGAATGAGGAATTATTATGGTTATTGTTTGATGACCAAATAGTTAGGAAAATCCTTGCAACTCCTATAGGATTACCTTCTACAGAAGATAAAATGGTGTGGATGAGCAACAAATCAGAAGTATATTCGGTGAAAAGCGGCTATCTCTATTATAGAAATCAAGCAGCAAACACAGTAACCACAACAGCATCTTCCTCTCACCATACAAAGCCTGATCTCTAGAAATTTATTGGGAAATCTAACACTCTACCTAGAGTTAAACAGTTCTGGAATGCTTGCCAAAATGCAATACCTACAGTGGACAATTTGCACAGGAGGAGAATTGTCCCTGATCCGCTATACCCAATTTGTAAAAAGGAAGCCGAAACCATTGAACATGCTTTATTGCTCTACCCTTGGACAGTCAAGATATGGCAAGCTAGTTCTCTGCACATCTAGATATCAAGAATTGGGTTAACACGACTCAACGAATGTTTATATTCGAAAAAAGAAGATCCAAGCACCAACCTAAAATTCGACTCATTACCACTACTATGTGGTGCATTTGGAAGGATCATAATCAATTTGTCTTTGAACATCATCCCCTGCATCCGCATCAAACCTTGTCCAAATCAATCGCTCTAAATGAGAACTATAAGACCAGCAAGAAGACAACAACAAAGGAAAACGATACCCACATGCATCGATGGCAACCACCGCACTTGGACGCTCTTAGCATCAATATCGATGCTTCCTTTGTCTGGGATGAAGGCATAGCATCAGATCTGGAGGAGGTAAGCCAAGTGGCCGAGAACAGGGGCGTAACCGACGTTGCCTTGGTTTGGGATGAAAGCCAAGAGCTAGATTTGGAGGAAAGTAGAGAAGTGGCCGAGAACAAATTAACACCAGCTCTTGAGGAAGAAAGAGAAGTGGTCGAGAATAGGAGTGAGTTCGACACTTTTGTCTAGAATGAATGCGCAAAACCAGATCAGGAAGAGTCTAGAGAAAAGAGAACATTACCAGCTTTTGGGGAAGATCGAGAAGTGGCCGAGAACAAGGAAGCCTCCAACGCCTCCTCTGTCCGAATTACAGGCGTATCACCAGCTCTTGAGGAGCGTAGAGATGCGGATTCCAAATCTAACAGATCAACACCGGAGCTCGGGGAAAGTAGATGATGAACTGAGAACAGGGTTGCCATTGCCTGTATCTGCCATGACTCTCGAGGATGCCTAGTGGACGGATTTTCCAGGATGGTCGCAACCTCATCAACTGAACAAGCAGAAGCCATAGCTCTCTTGGAAACCCTAGATTTCCTCTTAAGAAACTCAAACAGAACCCTCCAAGTACAAGCTGACTGCTGGTTGCTCATGCAAGCAGTTCAAGAAGAGACAAAACCAAGCTGGGAAGTGGCAAGGCTGGTGGATCGGATCCGAGAAAAAATTAAACTGTTTTCGGGCCTCTCCTTGGCCCACTGCAGTAGGAACGCAAATAGGCCCGCCGACTGGGTTGCAAGAGTCAAAAGAGCAAACTATCTTCCTCGTATCTAGGTATCCAACCCTCCGACAGCCTTAATCGATTTACTATGTGCTGATGTTTCTGATGTATTTGCTCCGTACTTATCTTAATAAATGAATAAAATATCGCACTTACGACCCTATAGCCTATTTTCCTAGGTCTCACACTTTCCACAAACAAACAAAGATGGGGTCGCCATGTTATTACATAAAAGGTGAGGGGCACTTTCAGAAGTCTAAAAAACTCTAAACTGCACACTCTCGTAGACTCCATCGCCATTCCCCTCGTCGCCTTGCTCTGTAGATCCTTCTCTCTGCTCCTTTCCCGGCGATCATCCTGCGCATCGCGTCGCAGCGATCGTCGGGCTTCGCGCTAGCAATTACAGTCATCTGCTCCGGCATACGGCTGAGCAGCTTCGTCGCGCGTCCTGCGAGACGCCACAGATTTCTCTCCCCCTTTTCCATGCGTTGTTCTCGAGGCGTTTTGATCCCGTTTCAGTGATTAGAAGAGGGAGGGCATATGAAATCCGCGGAGATCAGGACCCTTTTCGTCTTCTGGCTCGTTTTCACCGGATTGAGCCTCGCCAATGGGGAGGATGCCAAGAAGAACAAGTTTCGGGAGCGGCAGGCTTCAGACGATGAGCTCGGCTACCCCAATCTGTAAGTTCGGCGCCTTTTAGTGGGTTGAGTCCCAATTCTCAAATTTCGTGCGAGGGTCGGAAAAGGGTTTGTCCGAGGGTCGTATTGGAGCGTGATGTGTTTCTTCTGTGGGTGTAGAGATGAAAGTGCATTGCTGAACACGCAGTGCCCTAAGAATTTGGAGCTGAGATGGCAGACGGAGGTTAGCTCTAGCATATATGCCCCCCCGTTGATCGCTGATATCAACAGGTAAGGCTTTTTGCCCATGTTTAATGTGTAATCCAATGGCATGAGTTCCCTGCTTTTGTTACTGTTATTTCACTTTGTCTGTAAGCAAGGTTTTGGGTAGTTGGTTTTGGCAATTGTTCCTGAAGAAATTAGTTTTCCACCTTATTCAAACATGGGATTTAATTTTGGAACACTTCTTGATGGTAGACATCAGTTGTGTAAGGCCCTCATGAGATTTTCTTCTGACCTTGTCACTTTTTATATCCTGGTTTGATGTAATAATGTCTAACTTGCCAACACTTCCTGTCTTTCAGTGATGGGAAGCTGGACATAGTAGTATCTTCTTTTGTTCACTACCTTGAAGTCTTAGAAGGTGCTGATGGAGACAAGATGCCGGGTGAGTTCTCTTTTCACTAAAGCAATTTAGTTGTATGTATTGTTCCAGAAGACTTCAACACTTACTTATAAAAGAGATACAAAGGAGCACCTGTCTTCATTTTGGGACTGTGGTATCATTGTGATGAGCTGGTTAAATTATCAAGCTATAAGAGAAAGCTATGTTTGTTTGGATCAAGGGCCTTTGACCTAGTAGCTAAATATTCATCAGGATGGCCTGCTTTCCACCAGTCAACCGTGCATGCAAGCCCTCTCCTGTACGACATTGACAAGGATGGTGTTAGGGAGATATCTTTGGCCACCTATAATGGTGAAGTGCTGTTTTTCAGGTGATTGTCCTGGTTTCAGTTGCTAAAGTGCATCCCACTTTGGCAATGTGTTTCAATGAGAATTTTGTCATCTTCCAAACTTCTGATTGCACGTGTCCTATGTTTTCAGGGTATCAGGTTACATGATGGCAGATAAATTAGAGATACCTCGCAGGAAAGTACGTAAAGATTGGTATGTTGGTTTACATCCAGATCCGGTGGACCGTTCTCATCCAGATGTGCACGATGAGCAGCTTATCCAGGATGCCATGGAGTCAAAATTATTTTCTCGTAAGTTTCTAATGTATTCGCTGCTGTTTGTTTTTACATATCCAGAACTAGGTGCGTAGTCTTTTCTTATTATTACTGCAAGATCTTCTGAGGAAAACTTGACCAACCCTAGAGTGTCCGAGTATTGATACCAAAATATTTGCCCCCATGCATTACCTATTGATGTTAATCTGAAGTTCTCTTTTGGTGATTCTAGAAGACAATGGGAGCACAACTAGATCTAGTCCATCAGTTCCCTCAACATCGGATAGCAACCTTGGCACGGGGAATGTGACCAAGCCAGAAAATGAATTGAACTTGAATGGAGCTCAAGCAGAGAGAAACATTAAGCTGCCTACAAGCATGGATAACTCAACTACCACGGATAACTCAACTACCACAGATAACTCAACTACCACAGATAGCTCAACTGGCACAACAGGATCAACTCAGGCTTCTGATTCAGCTCACGGAACAAATTCTGGCAGACGGCTTTTGGAAGACATTAACTCTAAGGGATCTCAGGAAGCTGGCTCTGAATCCACTGTTAATAACGTCAAGGACACTCAAGCTGCGACTGTTGAAAATGAAGCAGGTCTAGAAGCTGATGCTGACTCGTCATTTGACCTGTTTCGTGATAGTGATGAGCTTCCTGAGGAGTACAGTTATGACTATGATGATTATGTTGATGAAAGTATGTGGGGAGATGAGGAATGGACTGAAGCGCAACATGAGAAATTGGAAGACTATGTGAACATTGATGCACACATTTTATGCACCCCGGTAAGGGAAGACATTGAGGGTGACTTGTTAATTCTCTGCTGAATTATGTAAAAGTTCTGGAAAAACTAGGGCATATTATTGACCTAAAGAAGAATTCGTTATCATTCTGAACAAATAAAAATTTATGTGGGTTTTCCTTTCTTTTTCTTTTTTTTCTTTTGTCATATTGATCAGGTCATAGCAGACATTGATAACGATGGGGTGTCCGAGATGGTCATCGCTGTCTCATACTTCTTTGATCATGAGTGAGTCCCTTACATTTATGATGCCTTTTTTGTTCTCAGGCTTTATCAAGTATATCAGCTTCTTTTGTGTTTTAGTGAAGTAAGTATATGGGTCTGTGTTAACAGCACACTTTAGGCTTTAATGAAAGAACTAGTAACTTGTGCTGGTGATTTCTTTTAAACCTTGGAAATGCCTATAATTTTGGACTTCCGCATTTTGAATCTTTGTTCTGTTATTCCTATTCATACTTGACTGTTAAAGAGTCATTTGTAATGTCAATATTTCAGTTCCATTTGTCTATCTGATACTTTTCAGTCTTACTATTAACACGATTTTCTTGCCCAGAATCATTACCTTTTTATTTACTGTGTACTTGTTATATGAAATGAAAGTCCATATCAGTTAATTCTTCTGATAGTTTTACTTCATTTCTCTGTTTTCTTCGGGCTTTTAAATTTGGTTTTTGCCTTGGCCTAAAGCAACGTAGTGGCTTCCTGCATTGTATTGGATACAAGAAGCTGATGGGTCTATGGGTTTCTTTTCTCATTCTTATTTTATTACATGAAGTGTAAGAAATGTATTGAAGAAATGCTGAATGGAGTGTTGAAATCACTAGTTTTACCTTAACGTAGATGCAGTCCACATTTATAAACAGCAATATAAATGCGCAGGTACTATGACAACCCGGAGCATTTAAAGGAACTGGGTGATATCAATATTGAGAAATATGTGGCTGGTGGGATCGTTGTTTTTAATCTTGATACGAAGCAAGTTAAATGGACAACACCACTAGATCTTAGCACAGACAGTGGGAACTTTCGTGCCTACATATATTCTTCTCCTACAGTTGTTGATTTGGATGGTGATGGAAATTTGGACATCCTGGTTGGAACTTCCTTTGGCCTCTTCTATGTATTGGACCATCAAGGTGATCTTCTTTGACTGTGTAACTATTTTGCGCTAAGTTTTTTAGAGGATGCATTTAGGATTTGATGAAATCTTCAAATTATATGTATTTATATTGACACGTTTTGTATTGGGGGAGCGTGTGCGCACGTGTGTGATGTTTCTTAGTTTTCTGTGATCCACTGACTCTACCACAGTTCTAGAAGGTAGTGATTAGAAATACAGAACCAATATGTGAAACAGTAAAGTCATTGCGTTTAGATTAATTTGTCCATCTAATCTCTAAATGCTTGTTTTCACCCTTAAAGCTGGTTTGGAAATGTAGCCAACTTGTCTATCTTGTCACCATTCAGCAAATAACCATGAATACAATGATTTCCAGGTAAAATCAGAGAAAAATTTCCCCTTGAGATGGCTGAAATTCATGGAGCAGTAGTTGCAGCAGATATTAATGATGATGGTAAGATTGAACTTGTCACCACGGATACTCATGGAAATGTTGCTGCCTGGACTGCCCAAGGAGTAGAGATTTGGGAAAATCATCTTAAGAGCCACATTGCTCAGGTTAAATGTCAAATGCCTTATTTATTTGATTGTTAATTTGTTTCTACTCTATTAATATGCCTAGTGGCTTCACATTGGGGTGCAATTTCAACTGGTATGAAGTATGGCACGATTTTATTGAAGTAGTGAGCTATAGTTACTCTGATGAGATACATATGCAACATTTACATTTGCAAGCTTGGTGGAGGCACATATGGGAAGTATCTTTGTCTTCAGGCTAGATATCAGATACTTGCATATGTACAGGCATGATAAAGCTGGAGCTCAGCGACTTTTAGATGCTCTTATCTAAGAAAATGTTGAATTACTAACAAAAAACTAAGTTACTTGGGATTATAGAATTTCAGCCTGAGGATCTCGCATTTGGTACATTGCTAATGCTGGTCTAGGTCAAGGGGGCAATCCTTAGAGTATTGTTGCGTCTATGGTTTTTGTGGCGATGATGTCAGGTGGCATGTGTCTTCATGGGTCTTGTTGACATACATGTACTCTGCACTAAACCACTATCTACCATCTGCGCATTTACTTGTGACATGTATTGTAAGTACTGTGATCTTCTGATTTATTTTTGTCCATTGATCCGGTGATTATCAACATTATGGAATGAAAATCATTCTTCATGAGACAAAGTTTGTGACCAATTGATATAAGATGAAACTGGTTTGGTTTTGATTTTGCATATGAAAATGTGACATGCCTAGGCTTATTTTGACAAAAAATTAAGAAAATAAAAGGCTAAGGAGCTGAAAAAACCTTTTGTTGTTTCTCGCGTGTCTATAATCTGGTGTCATATTAGCAAGTAGCATCCTATGAGGGAGAGAAAAGAACAGAGGTGCAGCTGTTCACCATAGGAAGGCATTAGAGACTGTAATCAGAATTCCTCATTATTCCCAAGGCCAGCCTTTTTCGTTATGTGTGGTTATCATCCTTTTAGAACTCACCAGATTCCTGGTATTTTATGTATGTTTTAGAGTCTGAATTTATGGCCTTGTAGTAAGGTGTGAAGGCAAGTGAACTATATGTTTTTAATATTTTTTGGAACTTGAATTACTTGATGGACAATTACCTAAGTATGCTGTTAATGTCCAGGGTCCAACCATAGGTGATGTCAATGGCGATGGGCACACTGATGTTGTTGTTCCAACAATATCAGGGAACATTTATGTTCTTAGTGGCAAGGATGGTTCATTCGTCCGTCCATATCCTTATAGGACTCATGGAAGAATTATGAATCAAGTTCTCCTTGTTGATCTAAATAAACGCAAAGAGAAGGAGAAAAAGGGACTTACTCTCGTTACTACATCATTTGATGGTTATCTGTATCTTATTGATGGGCCCACATCATGCGCTGATGTAGTTGACATTGGTGAAATTTCGTAAGACATTTTTATATCTTTTGCTGCCATAAACCCCATTCTTTTCTGTCTCCAAAGCTTATCTTAGTGCAAAATTTTGGACAGATATAGCATGGTATTAGCAGATAATGTTGATGGCGGTGATGATTTGGATCTTATTGTGACAACTATGAATGGCAATGTCTTTTGCTTCTCAACTCCCGCTCCTCATCATCCATTGAAGGTAAGATTAACATGGACTTGATTTATAATTTTGTGCTTCAGTTTGCCTTTTTATCTTACAATATACATTTTATCCAGGCATGGAGATCGGCATATCAAGGAAGAAACAACGTTGCCAATCGGCATGACCGTGAAGGAGTCTATGTCTCACATTCCTCAAGAACTTTCCGTGATGAGGAAGGCAAGAGCTTCTGGGTGGAGTTTGAAATTGTCGATAAACATAGATATCCGTCTGGGTATCAAGCACCTTACAATGTCACGGTACGTTCTTCCTAAGATCAAATGGCATTTTCCAAATGGCAGGAATGCTTTGATGTCATTTTACTTTTGTTATTTTGCGAAAACAATGCAGACTACCTTGTTGGTTCCTGGCAACTACCAAGGAGAGCGAAGGATAAGGCAAAACCAGATATATGATCGCCCTGGAAAATATCGAATAAAGCTACCAACTGTTGGAGTGAGGACAACTGGAACTGTTTTGGTGGAGATGGTTGACAAGAATGGACTTTACTTCTCAGATGAGTTCTCTCTTACATTTCATATGTACTACTACAAGCTGCTAAAGTGGCTTCTCGTTCTGCCTATGCTCGTCATGTTTGGTATACTTGTCATCCTTCGTCCTCAGGAAGCCATGCCACTTCCGTCATTTTCAAGAAACACTGACTTGTGATAAAACATCCTTTCATCAAATTTCAACCCAGCGCAAAGGCAGATTGTATACTTGGGAAGGAAGTCTGGTTAAATCAATGATACAGTAGTACCAATTTTCTCCAGTGAGCCCTGACAGTACATTGAAACGGATATTGATTGTCTAAATAGAATAGTGTTTTGGAAATAGCTGACACAGAATCAAAAGCTGTAACATGGGAGATCTGAAGTTTTGGATGATAGTTCAAAATTATTTTTTCTTTAAATGTTGCTAATAACTTATGCTTATCGCCGATCATTTGTTACTTGAGTGATTATTTGCTTGCGGCAGAAAGGATTCTGAGAGACTTGCTCTTGCTGAGATGGCCATGAAGTAATGGCAATAGCAAGATTCTGCAAGCTTCCCTGATTTAACCGATGTGGTTTAAATGCTTTGTGGGACTCTTGTCAAGCGTGCAAAAGCTATACCATCAAAAAATGTCTTCAAGTTAAAGAAAGATTTATTGTTACAATTAAGCATAACATATATTACAGTTTCTTGTCTTCCAGCTGATAACTGTATTTTGATATCTTAATGAAAATTATAGCTGAGGAAAGAAAGAGGCACAAGATAAATTATCGCACAAACGCGGATTACACTTACAGTTACGCAAGAAAAAATCATAAACTCGAGGATGAATAGAAATGATACGGGCTTTAAAAGAAAGAGCAAACGTGTATGATCAGATTGACTATGTTGGATGGATGGTGAGGCATGGAACTTTCATTCTAAAAAGTTCCATCACCTCAACGATTATCATCTCCATCGTGCTGCAGAGTTTGTACGATGCTACCGAAAGGAGATGACATTGGCCTTCGCTTCTGGTCACTGTCGAAGTGTTTCTGATTTGTCCAGCTCTCACGGAGATGCGATTGCTGGCCAAGTTGTTTGGAGGGGTAGGACCAGAAATATCAATGCCTGACATGAACTTTGTCGACCCGGTTCTTTTCCAGATCGATTAAGCTATAAAGCTAATTCTAAGCTCATAAGCAACAACAGCTCCAGCAAGTAAAATTACATGTGCACGAAACTCCATAGTCCATATGCAGCAATCCAACCGGTGAACTAAAGAAAAGGCGAGCATCACTCAGAAAGGTAAAGGACCATGAACAATCAATGAACTTAAGCCATCAGCTGTGCAGCTTTTTCTAATACAAAGTGATTTTCACCAACCAAAACCAGGAAAGGCGCGAAATAAACTTTGACTACATGTCAATGCTTTTACATTAATGCTGGTCCCAGAGCACTGAACTCTGAACATTATCCAGTTCAAAACTAAGTCAAGATAGTATCATCAATTTTGTCATAATTCGACAAACTCATGGTGCTGCCATGAGCAACCTTCGGCATCCTCACCATCCGTTGGAGGTAGGACTAGCATGGACCAGACTTGCGATTGTGTGTTTTATCCTGGCTGGTCTATCTTATGATTTGCATTTCTTTCGGGCACGGAGATCGTGCAATAGGAAGAAACAGTGTTGCCTATTGGTATGACGACAGTGAAGGAGTCTCGCATTTGTCGAGAACTTTCTGCAATGAGGAGGGCAAGAGCTTATGTGGTAGTGACACTAGCAACGTATGTAAGGGTACGTTCAATAACTGTCTTTTTTCTAAGAAATCATTTTTTTTCAGAAATATTTTTTTCTATTTTTATTGCTAAAAACAATTTCTAAGCATTTGAACACATTTGATAATTACACAATTTTTGCTTCCAGGAGAGAATGCGTTTGGTACAACTTCATATATTTTATGACTTAAAATTTCTTTTAACTTATTAATAATTTTATTACATTTCTCTTTTTTTTCTTTTTCTTCTCCTTCCTCCAGCCAATCATTGCACCAACTAGACAAGGGCCAACTCGGGGGAGCCTCACCGACCCACCGGTAAGGTCACTTCAAGCCTTTTCGTGACTGGGCGAGGCGACCTCGCCCACCACCATGAGATCGAGCCTTGTCGTGGCTGGGCAAGGCTTGGCCTCACCAAATCTAGGTAAGGTCAAGCCTCCAACCTTGACAAGGCTCGTGATGGTCGGGTGAGGCTAGGCCTCGCCAGATTTGGGCAAGGTTGAGCCTCGCCTAGCCACGGCAAGGCTAGGGGAGCCTCCCCAGCAATGGTGAGGCTTGGGGGGCCTCACCGGTGCCAACAAGGTCATTGGGCCTTGTTTGGCCAAGAAGAGAGGAAAAGAAAGGGAAAAAAAAAAACTTTAATTCTCGATTCTTATTTTTTTAGTTGTTTTTAGGAACAAGAAGTGACTTTTTTTTTTTTTTCTATTTCAAATCTATTCTCGAAAACAAAAAAACCTATCAAGCATCTTTTTATTTTATTTCTACTCCCGGGTACAAAATAGTAAAAATACCTATTCTCCGGAACGTTATCAAACGCAAGCTAAGCATCCATGATTTAATTGACATGGTTAAATGCTTTGTAAGACTGTCAAGCAGTCAAAAGCTATAGCACCTTATAACAGCATATCATAAGCCGTATGACGCTCTTCGGAAAACGTCTTCCAATTCAACCAACACTTACATTTACTACATCTAAAGCATTGATAGTTTCATGTCTTGCCCTGAACGAATATCTCGATTTATCTACTTCGTACATCCAACATTTCTAACAGGCTTGATTGTTGAATTTTGATGTCTTAGGTAAATATTGCTGATGAAAGAAAAAGGCAAGAAGACAAATTACCACACTAAAAAGTTGCCTCAAGATTAAACGAATTCAATCAGTTGGCATTTCTCATTTCAAATTTGAAGTTTCAATCACTTTCAAACGCCTAAATGGTAATTTGGATGCTTATTAGAAGTTTTAGGACCATTGCAAGCCCAACTAAGGAAATTGGGAAAAATCATCAAAAAATCTTAAACCTATTGCATTTTTACCACTTCAGTCATAAACATCTCAACTTTATCAATTAAGTCATAAATGTTATAACATTTTATCAATTGAATCCATCCAACTAATTTTGATCAAAATTTGCTAACGTGAAACAGGCATTGTCAACACTAATATAGATAAAATATATTATTTTGTCATTTTTTTCCAATTTTTTAATTATTTTTATATTTTAAATTTCTTTTTACTTCTATTTTTTTTTTTTTTCTTTTTTCATTTTCTTCCTTTGGCCAGGGCCATGACCCATAAAGGTCAACCTCACCGAGATCTCGCGAGAGGCGACCTCACCATCCTCAAGCAAGGCTCGCCCTTGCCAAAGGCTAACAAGGGTCATCCTTAGGGCTGAGCGCGGTTCCCGGGTTACCCGGGAACCGGAACCGAACCGGAGGAGGGTCCGGTTCGGTTCCCGGTTCCAAGGGGGACCGGTTCCGGTTCCTTTTTTCTAGGAACCGGAACCGGAACCGAAACCGGAACCGGTCTTGGAACCGGAACCGGAACCGGTTACTTAGGACAAAAAAGCTCGACCTTGGATGTTCTAGTGACTTATATGTGATGTTCTAGTTGAATTTTGGCTTTGGCCTCTAAATGAAAGTTGTAAAGGACTTCTTGGAGTATAACATACTCAAATTTGGGATAAAACAAACAAGTATAAGTGGGTGAAATCGTTATTCTTTGGAAAGACTGGATCTGGAGATTTTGGGACCGACCCTTGATGAATGCATGGACTGTAAGGCAACCTTTTTGTCGAAATTTCACTTCGGTTTCTTAACAAAAGTTGTAAAGGACATCCTGAGGTACCACATATCAAAAATTTAGAGAAAAAAAACAAGAATAGGTACGTGAAATTGTGGTCCTTTGGAGATGGTTAGATCTGGAATTACGGTACTACGAACAGGGATTTTAACCGTCCATATTTAATTATCTAGGATGAATTTGACTTCGATGTTTTCATGAAGTATCTACCTTATGGTCTTGGCTATCACATAGTCAAATTTCATAATTTTTTAAGGTCATTTGGGTATTTAATCGGAAATGTTTCTAAAACTGTGCAATCTGATGTGTTCGGATCTTGTAAGTTGCAATGCGTAGACTATATCATTTTGTATGAGGTTCTTTTGGAAATGTGTTCTGCATGAAATATCTCTCTTCATGTCTTCCCTACAACATATTTAAATTTCGTAATTTTTGTAGTTCATTTGCCTATTTAACCAAAAAATTTCAAAAACTGTGCAAGTAGAGAATAGGAAAAGTAAATCGATTTTATTTTTTAATCCAGAACGAATTGGACTACGATTTCTTCATGAAACTTGTACCTCTAGGTTTTAAATACAACGTGTCCAAATTTCAGAATTTTCTAAGTTCATTTAAGGGTTTAATCGAAATTGTTTTCAAAACTTGTACCTCTAGACATTCTTGTTCAAGTGGTGTTTTATTTCTACTTTCTAGTTTGCTATTTGTTTTGAAATTTCTAATTATATTATATTATTGTTGTGCAGTGCGAAGTTAATGTATCAAGATAACATGTCAATGGGAAGTTACCGTGTAGTATACACGTACATTATAGTTTTTTTTTTTTTGGTAACGTGCGCATACGTTATTATTTTTTTTGTAACGTGCGCATATGTTATAGTTTTTTTTTTTTTTTGGTAACATGTGCATACGTTATAGTTTTTTTGGTAACGTGCGCGTACGTTATAGTTTTTTTGGGTAACGTGCGCATATGTTATAGTTCAAATCTAAAAATAACAACAACAAAAAAAAAAAAAAAAAAGGAATCTGTTGGAACACCGGAACCGACCCCGGAACCCGTGTGACGGGGTAGGTTCCAGGTTCCTCTCTCCCACGGGTAGGTTCCGGGTTCCTCATTTTGAGGAACCCGTACCGGAGGTAGGTTCCAGGTTCCAGACGGAATCGAACGGAACCCTGGAACCGCTCACCCCTAGTCATCCTCATCAAACTTGGCGAGGGCGAAGCCTCGTCCAAGGTCACCCCTCACCGGTTGTGGCCTCTAGCTGGTTGCCAAAGGCTGGGTGACCGGCTAAAGGAAACAAAACATAAAGAAATTAAAAGAAAAAAAAAGAGGAAATTTTTAAAAAATAGTTTTAAATGCAAAAAAACTATTTAAAAATTAATAAAATTTGTTTACATTAGCACCTGCGTCCACATCAAATATACAATAGGTTCTTGTTGTATAGCTTCTTGTTTCGCTTTGGCTTTAGTTAATATAATTCTTGACTTTTAAAAAAAAAAAAACTACCAAAATTGTAATAGGTTCATAGATTTTTGGACAATTTTTCCAAGAAAACTGGTGCATCCTCAAAACATCCAAATGGTGTTACCAACATTATGCTCGAAACAAATCGTTTGCGAGTTCTCACTTTCTCCTTCAAAGAAAGACATCCTTCCAGCTATCCCAACCTCTTCAAAAAGCAAAGTACCAAGTCCCTGTATTCTGAATTTAGCGCAATGACTCTGTAGGTTCAGATTTACTTCCTAGTATCTATTTTAAGAAATAGCAACCTTTTGAAGGCTCTGGAGAAAGCTAAAATGAGGTGTGTCGACTGTAAAATGTACAATACTCAACAACAATACTATCAAACCACAACAACGGAAGAAAAGGTTCCTTTTATGGAGCAAATTGCTAGAAACAACTGATCTGTGGAAAGATATGGTATCATCTGTTTGTTTATCAGCATCATGTCTCAAAGCTGGAAAAAGTTCCTGCTTGCCTCTGTCTTTTGTGGCGCACCCCCTCTGCTCTCTTATTCAAAAGACGAAGAGGCGATATATCATCCATGAGGTTTGCAAAGCAGAGAACCAAGAATCCAGGGCATACCAAGTGAAGAATCAAAACACTGAGGGGCATTACAATGCTGACATGAGCTGTTTCTTATTCTTCGGAAGTTCCGGTTTTTGCTTCACTTATCCTCGAAAAGGTTATCTCCTGCCACAACTTTTCAACTTGCCATGGGACATAGTCTTGTAAATTAGCTTTCACATATATGCAAACAGAAATCCCAGCCATTCCCTGATGCAAAATACGTGAGGTTCGGAAAAATGCACATGCATCACAGAAACATATACTGCACACATGAATGCCCAACAATGGTTTGGACAGTCAGCCATGATGGGAAAATGCAAAAAGTTATAGGATTCATATTGGCTCACAATCCAAGTGCTATTCTAGATTGGTCATCTCTCTCTAATTGAGCATCGTGGATTCTTGAAATGGACAAGACAGGCTAGTATTATGCTTCTGAAGGTCCACTCCAGTCTCATTTAATCACTCTAGGAGGGAACAGTGAACATCTTTTTTTCTTTTTTGACCAAATAGATAGCTTGCCCGGTGTCTGCCTTGGCATGCCAACAGCAAACCCTGACTCAAATTTCCTAGCAAGGCAATGATCAAATAAACATGCTAAATGCCTCATTCTTACATTTTCTCTCTCTCCCTCAGTAGGCCAAAAATAAAAGGAAAATGAGCAAAATAAGCACCACTGATAATATCAATGGTGACATTTCCAGGAAACAACATTGCAGATACTTTATTCAGTGACTCTTCACCCCTAAATTCCTCCATTTCTGAAAGAAAAAGTTACAAACAAGAGGAGATTTATCCAGCAGGGAAAGGTTGAAAATGGAAAACCACAATTTCTATTAACTAATATCGAATCATATATGAACTCTTTAAGGCCCTTCCACCTTCAATTTTGGAGTGGAACACAAGGCAAATTCAGTACTTTCGTGATTAACCAACACAGTAGGTTGGCATGTAGCCACTTTGATTTTGTATAAGAATAAGGCTTTGAGACAAATTATCCTGAAGAGGTCATTTTTTATTTTTGTACACACCAAGTCAAGGAGTTTAAGTACAACATCAGGTGTAATTCATGTAGTAAACATCAGGGGTATCCAAGTTCAAAGGTGGGTAGGCTATTGTTATTAGCAATACTCACTCTAAACAAAGTTTTGGAATTTGAAACCTATCCCATAGCCTGTTGACAGCAACGCCAGACCTGGTAGAACGAGGAAAACCCAACTAGAAGCTGTCAGTTTGCCCCTTTTTCTCAATTGTTTCATAAATTAGACAAAGTCTCTGCATATTTAGTGAAAATAACATATACAATATTCAGCAGAATATATATTTCTGTCAACAAGAACGTTATAACAACATAAGCACAGTGCAGAATCGCCATACTAACATGTTTTTCACCTCATAGCCTTTCTGAACGAAAGTTTACATGAAAGCTTCTGATAATGAACCAAACATAGCCTTTCTGAAAGGAATGGTGTGATCACAGGTAGTGCCTAATACTCATGCTTGCATACCCATAGAAACTTGCACATCATATAAATCAGTAGTTTTCCTTTTCTAGGGCACCTAGTGCATGTAAGCCACAGAAGGTAGCAGATATTAGTTAAGGGAAAATACAAACTGTACCCAAAACCTACACTATGCTCACAGATTCCATCATCTGATCTAACTTCCCCAGTGTCCTCTAATATCGACCCCAGAGATTGAATTATCTCTGTTCCAGCTTCTATAAGATTGTTCGTTTTCCCTCATTCTCTACATCCAGGTCAATTCCACTGCATCAATAATACTCATAAAATGCATATGTGTTTTTTATATGGTATAATATTTTTCCAGGATACCTAGTGCAGGATGTAGCAGGCACAGATTACCGGATGGATATGACCTAATAGCCCCAAAACCAAACATATGCGCAGAGGTTCCATCTTTTGGACCCTGAATTTTTGTTGTGCACTCTTGTATTCAACCTAGAATCCCAATCAAACAGGCTCCACCAATTCCATAGGTTCCTTAGATGGTTCCTTAGGTTCTCCTACACTTTCCTGGTAAAGAGAAAAACCCGTGGGTATCAACTCTGGTTGATCACAACCTATATAACGATTCCAGCACTTGCATCCCACTCTGATGCTGGCAAAGCTTACCCAAACAAATAACGTTGCACACACAAATCCTTTGCATCCAGAGAATTCAACATTTTAGATTAATTACACTTCCATGCAATCATCAACAGCCACACCAATATGCTTCTGCTCTGGTGCGTTCAAAGGGGGAGAACTTTGCAGAGTATAGCAGTGACTTTGCAGTTGAAAAGATTACCAGTTTACTGGGTAAGTATCATCTAATCAATATGAAATCTCACTTTAAAAGCCTGACTACAAGCAAACAAAAATTGTCATAATCTGGTAAAAGCTGGAAATTTAAACAAGCTAATCACCATGCCATGAATCTCGACTGCAAAATATTGCAATGTCCGACTACATGACCCACACCAGATTCTCCACATCAATAGCAAGAGAAATTGCAGTCATTAGAATATCAAATCGAACAATCCCACTCTCAGCCAATTCACACAGATCTAATACTCACATAAGAAGTCAGAACTCCACCATTATATGGCTAAATTGACTGTAATCTGTAAAACCCTATAAGAAATTATGGAACAGTGTATACATATATACATGCACAAATCAAGAGAAAGGGTCTCAAGGAACGTAACCAAGACCTGAATCTACAACAACACCAGCACATACATACATATTAAATCACTGAAAATAGAGTAACGGAAAGAAAAAAAAGATCCTTACATCCCCCAAATTCAGAAACCGTTCAAGATGGGCCTCTTCCCGAGCCGCTTAATCTCCCTGTCCATCTTCCCGGTCAGCATCAGGCCGAACATCTTGTAATCGCACAGGAGCGACCAGAGCGGGTGCCCGAACGTCGCGGGGACGTTGCCTTCCACGAACAGGTGGCTGTACCAGGCGAGGCCGTACCCGGCGAGGGGGACCAGGAGGAGGAACCACCAGTTGAACGCGGCCGCGTAGATCAAGAAGGCGGTGCTCAGGAGCGTGCCCGCGAAGTGCCACCGCCTGGTGGCCGGCTTCGAGTGCTGGGTCACGTAGAAGGGCCAGAACTCGTCGAAGCTCCTGAAATTCATCTTCTTCAGGGGAAGAAGACGCCGACCCAATTCTCCGGGCGAGGAAAAGCTTCGATCTTTGGCGAGAAAATCTTCTGGGTTCGACCCGGCCGATGATCTTGGCATTACATGCCGACGCCGGGAGGGCGTGATTTTATACGGGTGTCGTGGTTTGATTTGAGACGAGGATTGTTTTGCTTGTTCGTGGGTGAAAGAGGGGCGAGAAGCGTCGACTTCGGAAGCGTCGTCGCACGTTTGAAGATTCTTTGTTCGGATTTTTTTAATTATTATTATCGTCATTCAATTTGGCAGAATCGATTTTTCCGAAAATTTTGGACATCGGTTTGCTCAAAAAAAAAAAAAAAATTGGACATCGGTGCCTGGATTTTGCACGAAATTCGTGGGGCGGCACTCCAATTTTTTTTTTTTTTTTAATTTGCGTCAATTGGGCATTATCTTTTATCATTCGATAACTACAATTGTCATTGTTAGTGAACTTGGGATTTTATTATTTGGATCATGTCAACGAGATCGGTCGAAAATATGGGAATTGACTATTTTTTCTTAGAATAATGAAAGGGCACATAATTTATGTGTTGAAGAGAATAAGAATCTAAAAGATGTAGTTTGTATTGGCGAAAATAATCATGGATTTTTAATGTAAAAGGTTTAGTTTACAAAAAGAGAATCAAAATTAGAGACTTAATTTTGCAATCAAATTACAATTTTCTCCCTCTTTTAATATATATTATGATAATCCGCTTAGTATAGTATGTGACTATTTCATGAAATTTATGGGGTAAAATTTGAGGTTGAAATTATCATTTTTAGTTTATCTTGAGAAGAGAGAGAGAGAGAGAGAGAGAGATTAGATTTGGTGTAAAAAGGGAAGATATCAGTATATATAGCTTGTGTGATGAATGAAATTTGAAAGTGTTAAAACATTTTGAGAGTGCTCTAGTAAGATTCTCTCATAAAATTTTTCCATTGCAAATTTCTGCAATTATAAATGCTCTTACCTCCATTCCCAAACATCATATATTATTTATTTGTATAAGGTTTATGTAGATAAAGATCACACTTTTTCCACTCCTCAATTGGTTTAGACACTCATTTTTTGTGTTTTGATCATATTATCTTGTATGAGGCCATCGCTTCGATTATAATTATACACAAATGATTCATTTTTTTGTTTGGTCAACTCTTTTCATTTTGTTTCTTCTTTTTTTTCTTGCGGGTCCTACTTTTCTTGTTTCTTCAATCTTTTCCCTTTGACTTTTCAGTTACCAATTCTTGCAAATCATCTCTTTATTTTATCTCTCATAGGCTATCCTCTTTACTTACACCTTTTTAGCCATAATAGTGCACCTTTACTCCTCAAGCCAAATAAAAATGGAGAAATAAAATGGAGAAATAGTGCAATAGGCAAGTTGTGTCCTTCTAGGTAATATTGATAGAACTTGATCTTAGTCCATGTTCTTCCACCGTTATAAGCATCCTCCTGGTCTTCTTAGTATTTGCATTTCTAATTCCATGCTTCCTTTGCTCTCAAACTACCACCTCGTGAGGTTGATTTCCCCATTTGGCTCCTCAAGAGCATCACCTGTTGTTCAACTTTAGGGACAAATCTGGGTCCATCTCACTCCACCGTTCCCATGGCCACCCCGGTCACCCTGTCATTGCATTTCGGAGCCGAATCAAGTCGGTTTGTACCCCCTCAAAGCATCCCGTTTGGAGTTCAAGGATTGTCTAGCGTGACGAGGCATGAGGACTTGCGTAGTTGATGTAATCATTTTGGTCTGAAAATTCACCACACGTCCAGCTCGTCACCTCGGGACAAGTTGACGATGCAGCAGATGGACATCCATCTTGAGAAGTTGATAGCTTGAGGCGGTCCGTCCGCGGTCAACCACAATATAGAGGATGATCATTTTGTGGGGCTTGTTGGGGTTGGCAATGTATGTTAGCATTATCTCTATGAATTCAATCTTTATTAGCGTGACTGCAAGCCAAACTTTTCTCAATGCCTTGTGACTTGAGGAGTCAAGAGGCATTGGAAGAAGACAATATCTTACAAGAGAGAAAACAAAGAGATAAATTTGCAAAGAAAAGGCGTGGAAAGAAAGAAGAAAAAAGAAATTGGGATCCCAAGGAAAAAAAAACAAAATAAAAAGAGTTGACCAAATTAAAAAATTTTTTAAAAATAAAAAAGTGGAAATAACTTTTGTAGAGTTGGCGGGCTCATAAAGAATAGTATGGTCTTAACACCAAAAAAAAAATGAATGTTTAAGCTAAATGACTAGTAGAAAAAGCGGAACCCCATTAAATAATATAGATATGAAGGCAAGAAGAAAATTAGTTAATTTGATGATCATTTTTTAGTTGGGCATTTAACTACTGTTGTTTGGTCAAATGGTACAATATAAATTTCTAAAAATTTTCAAAAAGGAAATGTTCCCGATATTTATTTTCTATGTCAATAATCATGCACAATTATATACTTTTGAAGAACTATCTAGTTATCATGTATATGATACTAGATTAGAATTACTACATTTTAAATATAACTAAAAGGAGTACAAAATATTGTGCTATTTCCTAACTTGGATGAATGTTCAACATATGGCGTTGAATTAAAGCTACTACATTCAAGAATCAGGAAAAAAGAAAACACGAGTTAACTGTGTATGTCAAAAAGTTGAGCGAGCATATATCTTCAACAGATGAATATATGCCTAATGGATAGTAAATCAAACAGGGTAGCCAAACACGATTATCTATTTCTCTTTTATATATATTATATATATAAGTGTGTGCGTGTGTCGGGCAGAAAAGTGCTGGGGTTGAGGCACGTGTAGTAAAATCATTGGCTCTATCTCTGTACCTCTGAAATCGATGATTTTAAAGGCTCGATGGAAATTCGAATGCATTTAAAATTGAAAAAAGCAATGTAATCGCAAGTGATTTGAAACAATTACCATTATTTTCTTACCAATGGCTAATCATTTCATATAATCAAGCCAAAGATAATATTTCATCTAATACTGTTTTAGGGAGCTTTTACTTTTGAATTGCATGATGATCATGAATGGTAGAATTTATGAAAATATAAACTTTGTAATATTTTTTAATTTTGAAACTACCTTTAAAAAATCATTTAGTGCCGGCATGAAGAATAAATAGAAATTGGACTCTTAGATTAACCAAATAAAATAAAAGTCCATCACATTTATTAAAAATAGTATATGAATGTTTTTCACTTTTATTTGTAGTTGGATTATTTTTAGAATAATGATTTCCTAGTAAAAATAAAAAACGAAATATAAAACTCATTCACACAATAGCTAGGCCATATGTCAAATAATATGAAAAAAAAAAAAAAAAAAAAAAGGAACACCAAACAAAAAGAATAAAACAATTATTTTAAGCAAAAGTGGATCTTACGTTTAACCTTAGTCTTTGTTGCGTGGATTAGAATCATAATTGAAAATTTCTACGTTCCAAAATTATGCCAGTGAGATGGCTCGTTGGCACTTTGATTCAGCACAAATGCCCTAAACGAAAACGACCTTGCTAAACAGGTTGGCCCCCCGATTTAAACCCTTATTCGGACAAATCAAGCCATTTCTCCTCTTCTTCAAATCCTAATTCGGACCGAGGCAATCTGAATCGACTAATAGACGAGTTGGGCGATGCTGACTGGATGCAAGTAGAAATAAAGACTTTAGAATCTCTGACCAACAATTTAAAAAAGAATGGAGGCTTGGTAGTAGAGGAATTTGCAGCCGATTGTCGTCGTCGTCGTCGTCATCTCAAAATCAGCGTTCTTGCAAAGGAAAACAGAGAGAGAATGCTAAGCCAATTTGGTGATACGTTTATAGATCAGGATGATTGGGTAGAGACGATGAATAACGTGCTGGAGAAAAGAAGCAGAGCAGGTTGCTATCGAGGAAGCCGTAAAGCAAAGCGACGTCCCACGGATAACTGCGACAATCTGAAACAACGAAGACTCGTGTAGAAGACACCAAACCAAACTCACACCTAACCCGGCAAAGCATGCCGAGAGGAAGATCTAATGGGAGCACCGTGTCGAAATCGTTGTTTTGTAATAAAGGTCACCTCATCATCCAGGTGAGACGTTAATATTTAAAAAAAAAAAAAAAAAAAAAAAAAGGACATTTAGAATTCATCACCTTTGTCAATTAAGTGATCGTTTTTCTTTTAATGTGACATTAAAGTAATCGTTTGAAAAGTTTTGACATGAAAGTAAACATCATATGAAAGTTATGACATTTTTAATGTTATTATCTCTTAAGTTGTTGTGGTTACGGTGTTGAGGTAAAGTCAATACCTTTAAAAATGACTCAAATTAAAGAAAATTATTTGAATATATCTTGGTTTGAATAATCAGTATAGGGCATTAAATTAAAACGAATAATTTTTAAGAATGGCCAAGAGAAAAAGGAAAATATTGCATAGATGTCATTAGCTTAAATAATCAGTATATGATGTTGAGATAAAATTAATACATTTAGGCTACGTTTGGTCGTCTGGATTTCTAATTAGGATAGGACTGAATAAGATAGGATATGAAATCCTAGGATTTTTTTATATCCCGTTCATTGTTTGGTGAATCATAATATTAAAGTTGGATATGTTTACATCATATCATGTACATTTTTTTTTTTTATATATAAACGGCATATCATTATAAATGAACTAAATGTTCATAAACGAGAGATAGTGAAAATCTCTCGTAACACTATTACTTAATTTATTTTTATTTTATTTTTCCTCTTTTTTATATTATTTTCATTATTATTTCTGTTTTCCCCTTTCATCATTCTTTAGTAAAATTTTATCAAATAGTAAATTGTACTAACATACCAAAAATACAAAAGTACCTAAAATATAAAATAAATATAAATATTTAATTTATAGATTGAATATTTAATATAAGATAGAATTAAAGTTGAATATATAAATTAAAATAAGATTAATAAAAAAATAAATGTTTATTTTTTATTTCTTAAATTAGAATTAAAATATTATTTATATTGAAATATAATTTCAATTTTGTTAATTTAATATGTTTGTTATTCAAGAAAAGTAACTTTCCTATTATGAATATTACAAATCCTATCCACATTTATCCCATCTCCCTGTGGAATAATTTTATCCTATCTATATCCCCCTTATATCTCGACTTTATCCTGTCCCGAGCGAGCACCAAACATTTTATCATATCCTATCCCGAATTTTATCCCAACTGTCAAACGCAGCCTTAAAGAATGGCCAAGGAAGAACAAAAAATGTTTCATTGGCTTGAACAATCAGTGGATGGGAAAGGCATAGTAAATCCAAACAAGATAGCTAAACTCGATAGCTATTTTAGGAGAAATTAATTAATAAAAAATAAGAAAGAAAAAAAAAACACAATCACGTGAAAAGAATAGTTCCATAAATTATTAGTTTTAAGTGCGAGGGCAACAAAATCAACGCTAGGTTTCAAATTAATACTTTGAAGCACGTGTTCATTAAAAGAAAAAGTTAAAACCCATGCAGCAGATAAAATTTTTTTCGTTAAATAAAGACAATTATTATGTTATCATTCGAGAAAAGTACACACATATGCCATGAATATATTCTACTAGTAAATGTGATAGATTGATAGTATTGGGACAATTTTTAGTAGAAAGTAATTAATGAAAAAATCATGACGGCAAACATAAAAGACAACGAGATGAAAATAATAGTTTTTCATAATCTTAGTTTTAAATGAGAAAAGAAAAATCAAAACTGTTTCAAACTAACACTTTGAAGCAAATTTTCATTAAAACAAAAAGTTAAAACCTGTGCAGCACTTGGTAATTCTACTAATTAAATAAATAAAGACAACTACTCGTCATCCAAAAAAATATACACATGTGATATGGATATAACACTGGTA
Organism: Eucalyptus sideroxylon; assembly: GCA_014182405.2. Lineage (NCBI taxonomy): Eukaryota > Viridiplantae > Streptophyta > Magnoliopsida > Myrtales > Myrtaceae > Eucalyptus > Eucalyptus sideroxylon. The sequence continues at coordinate 13,324,705 of CM024548.2, read as the reverse complement.
AATGTGTGTTGATTATTTCAACAGTTTTGAAATAGGGATAATAGTTTTTTACCATTATCTATTTGTAATTTTTGTTTCTATATAAAATTTTTAACAGTTTTTGATGGTTATTTAACAATGTTTAACAACCATGTTATGACTTTCTAATAGTTGTATAACGGCTTTATAACGTTTCTTTTATTTTAAAAAAAATATTTATTATTTATAATAGCTATACATCGGTCATTTTCTTCTTTAAATACCGATTATTTATAAGTGTTTCTTAATGGCTCTCTTTCTTTTACCTATAAATGGTTACTCAAACATAATTGGAAAGTGATATCAATATATCAAAACCAAAATATTTTTATTTCTCTTTTCCTATCTCGTTACATATTTTTCTTTTCTTTGTTGGGTTATACATATAAAGTTGTTTTGTTCCTTCTAGTATTTAGTGCAAAGTACAGAAGTAGATTTGTTATATATCTTGGGAGAATAGCCGTTAAAATTTTAGGCACCAAGTTTTGTATTCCGAATGACGGAATTATCCTTAGGATACTGCTTGCACGTCTCAAATATTTTATTTTTATCATCTAATCTTTTTCAATGTATTTTCAATAATTATTATTATTTTCATGTAATCTAATATTTTTCCAACAATGTCCACATGCGTTATGTGTGTGCTAGAAATTGACAATTAAAAGAATGAAATTATTGACAAAAATCACACAACATAAAGAAATTGTATCAATATATATGGAAAGAGAAAGATATTTCAAAATATGAAATTTTTTTTGGGCAAGCTATTGTATGAAAGAAAATCTGCAAATTTCGAGACTGATAAAAAAATCACAAAAATATGAAATCGTTTTAAGGAAAGTCGTTGTATAATAGAAAATCTCCAAATATTGATACTAAAACATTTGAGGATAAAACAAATTATGCAAATGGCATACAATCATGCACATAATAATAAATTAGGATTCGGGAGGAAGAAAAAATTATTTAGATTTCTTAAAAGTATGAGGTTCCATCTACTTTATAAAATAGTATAAACTAAAGTATGAAAAAGATACTTGAGCATGAGTAGCTCGATGTCAAAGTAGACATCATTCTAATGTAACGATTGGGACAAGCTCAATAGAAAGACTCACAAAACCACAACATGGTAATACGTAAAAAGGAAAAAAAAAATGAAAAGAAGAGTTCAAAAAAAAAAATAGTTCTAAGTGAGAGAACCATAAGCAAATCTAGGTATGTGTTTCGAATTAATACTTGCAAACCATATTTCAAATAAAGAGTTTTAAGTAATTCATTAAACCATTAAAAAATAATAATTAAAACTCGTGCAGCAGACGTGCAATCAATGGAAATTGTACTAGTGATACAGCATTATAAATCATATGGTGCCCAAATTATTTTGCTAAAATACATACCAATGGAGCAAGAGAAATTGAAAATTATATAAATAGTATCAATGGTCCTAAGTGACAGCTAAAACTACTTCATTTGAGGCATCATGTGGACCTCAATATCTCCTAGGCGTCAAACACCTAGAGGGCATCCCGTCTCTCTAGGGAACAAAAAAGATACAAAGAGAATTGGAGGTGCAATGCATGTAGACGCCGGCAACTTAAAATAAGAAATGCGGAGACTTTCATAGATGTGAAAGCTCCCTTCCTTGGTGAGGTAACCCTTAACGACAACCAGGGATCCAATAAAGCCCCTAATTGAAAAATTATATAAACAACAGTAAAGTCCGCCTCCTTCATATCAAGTTTTTGCCCATGTTGTTGAAAATATTTACACTCAAGCCATAATGAGGGTTTGGCTTGAATGAAAATATTCCACAGAAATTGCAGTTCCAACTTCTACCAAACAAGAAAGTTATTTTGCGCTCCGATGACATACACCCTCCTCCTATCACATCATAATTTTATCTATCGATTCTGTCCATATTTCTTCGAAGTCCAACATTGACGGATCGCATCTTGAAGGAGATCCGGAGGGAGCTGTCGCCAGCATCTGTCGTGACGCTGCTGGCCGTGTCGTTGTTGGATTTGCAGAGAATATTCGAACTTCTTCGGCCTCGGGGACGGAGATGCTCGCCCTTAGAGCAACACTCCTGTACTTGGAAGCCGAAGACGATATGCACAGGGACGCTATCCGAGAGTGCTCATATGCACTGATAGCTTATCTGTGGTCAACGTGGCGTTGGGCTTCGTCCCGAGCCCGTGGGAGTTACTGCCGGTTGTTGATGGATGTAGAGAAAGGCTGGCCTGGTTCGCTTCTAATGCTTTGGTCCACAGCTGAACAAATCAAGTAGCATATTGGATTGCAAAGGCCCACCGAAGGAAAACCCTTTTGCCGAATTGGATTTTGAATTCACCCCCTCGTCTTTGGGATCATTGATGAACAAAAAGGCAATGGTTTGACCCAAAAAAAAAAAAAAATCAATCGCGTCAGCCAAGCTAGGTCCAGCGAAACTAAGCCAGTGTGCCCCAATTTGCCAACAAATCGACTTGTCTCGTGGATCGTTGGTCACTCAGTTTGCCCACCTTATTAGCCAAGGCAGTTCAAGGGAAGAAAAGGAATGGACGGGAATGCCGATGAAATGATAATTTCGCCGAAAATGGGGTCACACCTAAATGGCGAAAATTCTTTCCCCAAAAAGGTGGATTCTTTGATTTTTTTTTTTTTTAATGGAAATGGATTTTGTGCCGATTTTGAATAGGAATACACTCGGTTTTATAGTGAAGATGATCGGTTAATCTGAAGTATAGTACTATTAACACCAAAAATGGCTTAGCGGGCCATGGATGAAGAATAAGGTCTAATAAATCCGAGATTTGTCAAGCAAGCCCATAAGGATCTAAGTGAAATTGCTGTCACAGGTACTAACGATCTGGTACCGATCATCACTCGAAAACAAGAGGATAAGAATGAAGGCAGTTATTGAAACGCTTGATACCGGCGGCTTTGCAAGTAAAACAATGCAGTTGTTGGTGCGGTGTTGAAAATTCCGGGAAATTTCAAATTGACGGTTATTCATAATACTTGATTATAAATAGCCAAGTAAATACTATTGTAAGGGAGGCACATTTGGACAACAAACCTGAATATACTCGGTTTCAGCTATCTTTCTTTGTTTATCTTCGTTTCGTATTCACTTTCAATTGCTTTAGATTTATCATTTATTTTATCATAGTTATATTAGAATCCATAGCTTCCTTTTTGAAACGATACAAGACCCAATACAAATAGAGAATTGAAGAACCATCGTTTGGTGAAAGATATTTTGTTTGGTGAAGAACCATCCTTTTTGAAGATGAAATGATAATAACATTGATACGCTGATAAAAATACATTGGCTATGTGTGCTCGTGGTATTCTTCCATGATTATATTGCAACCACTTGCAAGCAATTATTATTCCAAGTACGGTTGCAACTACATTCACAAGATTGTAAGCTTCTTATCAAGCCTACAAAGATGTGGAAAGAGAGGTTGATCTCGAAGGCGGGAAAAGAAGTTTTATTCAAGCCCTACCCCAATATACTAAGTCCATTTTTAAAATTTTAACTTCTATTTGTCGCACTATTGAGAAGCGAATAGCCTCTTTTTGGTGGAAACAGAATATAGCTAGAAGAGGAGTTCATTGAAAGAAATGGGAAAATCTGAAAACTAGGAAGGACCGTGGTGGCCTAAGTTTTAAATATTTGGTTTATTTTTAACAAAGCAATGTTGGAAAAGCAGGCTTGGAAAATTGTCCAACAATCGAATGCCCTATGGTGTCAAGTTCTTAAAAGTATTTATTATCCTGGGCAGCAAACAAACGTACTCATCCTTCGTGGGGCTGGCAAAGTTTATTGATGGGGAGAGATACAATTAATGTATAGATTTAGGTGAGATCCAAGACGTTTAGAAATCCAACTTCGCCAAACTTGATTATGAACAGAGACGCATCAAAAGACAGGGAGAAACGTGATATTAGTCATCTTCACAAATTGGTCAGTCTCTGTGTGTCAAATTCAGCTAAACACAAGAAACTTGCAATTTTCAGTGGTTCTCTCGCAAAGCAAACAGAGAGATAGGCTTCTGGCTCCATGCTTGTGAGGATGTCCCACCATATCTCTCGTTGGCACATGAACAAAATAAGAGGTACTTGTTGCTTTAAACAGCCCAAGCTGCAATGAATTTGCATAAGTAAACTACCTATTTCTGATAGATCAGTGGACCAAGAAGGTATATCTTAGAGAGAAATTTTGATCTTATCCTTCACAACTGAGTTACACCTTTGGAATTGCAACGCAAATGACTATTCAGAAGCACGCAAGGATCAACTTCTCCAACAGACGCAATTTTGGGAGAAAATAAAAGCGCAGATGTAACTTTAAACTTCAACATTAACATGGCACCGAATTCTACTAAGTAGAATCCCAAAAAAAAAGAAAACGAACCTTCGGACGTACGGGAGTCGCCAATGGGGCGCCTATCGGTGGGGCTTGGGAAGGCGACGGCGGGAGGCGACGGCGTCAGCGGCATCCGCGTTCGGGAGCGAGGAGGCGCGCCGCGGAGGAAAAAGAGAAAGAGCGAGCAGAGCGAGCAGCGCGACCTTCGCTCGCGGAGAGGGAGGCCAAAACGCGAGAGTAGGGGTTCGTCGGCGTCGGGGTTAGCTAGTAAGGGCGCTCCGCAGAGAAAAGAGGGAGAGAGCGGAGCGCGGGTCGCGAGAGGGAGGCCAAGGGGCGTCGGCGTCGGCGTTGGCGTCGGGCGCGTAGGCGGAGGCGGAGGCGGAGGAGCGTCGGCGTCGCGATTTACCGGGAGAGAGGCGCGACTAAGAGGACGAAAGAGAGATAAAGCGGGCCAGAGGTCACGAGAGGGAGGCGGAGGCTGCGTCGGCGTCAGAGGCGACGGAGGCAACCGGCGGAGGCGGAGGTGGAGGGCCGTCGAAGGGGGGAGAGAGAGAGAGCAGAGCGGACTTTATGTTTTCCTCTGAACCGTCGCAATTTTGTTCTCCCTCCCCGCAACGGAACGGAGAACGGGGAGAGAGACAGAGAGGAGAGAGAGGAAAGCAGAGCGTCAGAAGGTGCAGAGAGGTGGGCTAGGGAGAGAGGAGAGAGAGAAGCTCCCGCGCGCTGGTTTGAAACGGAGGAGTGGACGACGTGGACTGACACCGGGACAGGTGTCACGCAATGAATCGTTCAGGGCACCGATTGCGTGGCACTGTTAGGGTACCCAATATTTTCTCCCTCTTAGACTAGGAATTTCAAGTAGTACTTCATAAAAAAAACAAAAACAAAAACAAAAACAAAAACAAAAACAGAACAAAACAAAACAAAACAAAAAAATCAAAACCCGTGCAGCACATGTGCAGTGCATGGGAATTGTACAAGTGATACAACATCACAAATCACGTGGTGCCAAATGATTTAGCTACAATACATAAGGACATCACAATGGAATTGGAATATGTTATGGACCCCAACTGAATGAACTGAATAAAGCCCGATTCCCTGGCATCAAGTTCTAGCCCTTGTTGATTGAGAAAATTAAACATTCAAGCCATTTGAGTGTTGCATACCAAAAATCAACATCCGTGCTACACATGTGACGCACGAGAATTATACTAGTGATATAGCATTACAACTCACATGGCGCTGAAAGATTTGGCTACAATACATAGCAATGTAGCGACATCACAATGGAATTGACAAATGATATGGATACCATACCCGACTAAATGAACCGAATAAAGCCCGATTCTCACACATCAAGTTTTACTCCTAGCTGTCGTGAAAATTAAACATTCAAGCCATTGTGACTTGACTGTTGCATACCAAGCTACACATGCAATGCACGGAAATTATACTAGTGATATAGCATTACAAATCAAGCGATACCAAATAATTTAGCTACCGACATACCGACATCTCAATGAAAATGGAAGATGACGTGGACACCGATTGAATGAACCAAATAAATCCGGACTCCCTCGAATTAAGTTTTTCCACTAGTAGTTGAGAAAATTAGACATTCGAGCCATTGTGATTTGAGTGTTGCATACTAAAAATCAAAACCTGTGCACCATGTGCAATGCACGGGAATTGTACTAGTGATATAGCATTATGAATCACGTGATGCTGAATAATTTAACTACAATACATAGCAACATAGCCACATCACAGAGGAATTGGCCAATGACATGGACATCGACTGAATGAACTGAATAAAACCCAACTCCCTCACATCAAGTTTCACCCCTAGTTGTCGAGAGAATTGAACATTCAAGCCATTGTGATTTGAGTGTTGCATACCTAAAAAGAAAGAAATGAGTACGATGACATACGCCCGCGTCAACTCACCTAAAGATTCTCTCTATTGAATCGATTTCGTTGTCTTGTTCTCCCGTAAGTGATCTCAGAAATGAGCACGAGGCAGAAGTAATCTTTCTAATTTTCATTCATTTGACACAGTTCTAACTAATATAATTAGAGAATTCTCGGTCAAACGGAGGCACCATCTTCTCAATTCGAATTGAGATTTCTCTCCCGACTTGTTCAGCAATATTTTATTATTTTTATTTAAGTTTTTTTTGTTCACTTGCAACTAATATTTAGGATAAGCACACTAGAAGTGCTATAACTTTCGTATGATACTCATTTGAGTGTTATACCTTTTTTTTTCTCACTTGACTACCACATATTTGAAAAATTGATCACTTAAATGCCTTTGGCGATTTGCCTCAACGGTAAATCTGACAGGGGCGCCAGTTGCCCTATATGACCTTGCCAACACGAGCATGAATAATAAATTCACAATTTCAAAAATTCAAAAATCCACATGAAAATGAGAAATTAATAAATAAATAAATAATCTACAAAGGACAACTCGTTGGGAATGACACTCAAGTGAGTGATTTTTACTTCAATGTGACACTTTAGTGAGCGAAAAAATTATATACTTAAATGAACGTTGTACAAAAATTATAGCACTCTTGCTATCCTTGTCCTAAGCATTTTTATCAATAAGTGAAAAGGTTGGGGAGAGCCAATCAATATAGCTATACCTTTGAACTTCTCTGTAATGGTCCTATGTAGACAAATGACTTGCATTAATTAATTCTTTGTAAGATATATTAATAGAAGTGGGTACCATATATATAAAACTAAGGGGGCGTTTGGTTGGGCATTCCCAAGGGGCTTTGGGCCCCCAAAGCCCCTTGGGAGAAATTTTGGGTGTTTGGTAAGGCTTTTGAATGCCCATTTGCCAAATGCGAGCATTCCACATGCTCAAAGCCCAATGCTAGGGTAGGGCAACTTTGAGCATTCAGCATTCTCGCAATGCAAGCTCACTGTTCACGCGTTGTTCACCTTCTTCCCGTGACTTCTTCGAGTTCTCTGCTGCTGCCTTCGTTGTCAACGCCGCCTCCGCCTCCGCCTCCGTCATCGACACCGCCTCCGCCTCCGCCGTCGACGCCTTCCTCTTCTGCGACAGATCCATCTCCTTCGACGAGCGCGAGCAGCACCAGTCAACTCCTTCGGCTTGCAAGAACTAGGACTTAAGCCGCCAGATCTGGCCATCCGGAGGCCAGATCTAGCGGTCCGGAGGCCAGATCTGGTCGTTCAACGGCGAGATCTAGCCTTCCAACGCCGTTCGATAGCGAGATCCGGCCGTCCAACGGCCGAGATCCGGCCTTCACCCCCTCGACCAACCCGACGGCCCTCCCGCCCCGCCGTTCGGGACGCCCAACTTCTAGTTCTCCACCGGCCCCGCCGCCGCCTCCGCCTCCACGTCGACGCCTTCCTCTTCGCGGCGAGATCCATCCCCCTCCGACTCCGCGGCTCGCACAAATCAGGCCTTCTAGAGGCCGGATTTGGCCGTCCGGCGGCCGATCTGTCCTCTGCGACCGTAGACGACGGCGTGCATCTACGGTCTGGAGGGCTGATCGGCCGACCGGCCGCCGGATTTATTTTCAGATTTAAAAAAAAATTAAAAGCAAAAGCCCATTTGTAATAAGTTTTGCCAAACGGTATTTTTACACAAGTCATTTTCCAATGCGTAATTTGCCAAACACCCGAGCATTCCCAAAAACCCCTTTACGCTAAAGATATTTGCATTTGGCTAAGGGCATTTCCCCAAAGCCGAACCAAACGGGCCCTAAGTCCTTCGCATGAATGAGGCCCATTGCATATAAAATCTAACATATTTTAAATTTAATTTTCAACATAGAATGAAATCAAATAATCATCAAAATAATTATTATATACTAATTAATAAGTAGTATTAATTATAAATTACCTCCTTTACCTCTCATTTTTCCCAACCGCCATATGGCCCTTGACTCTAGAAACCCATCATACTTTGTCCTTAATTTATTCGCATCAATTCAAATATAAATAAGTAGGTTAGACTTAAAATTTAAATGAGCAAATATGTGAAAAGGATAAATGCATAAAGGCTCGTGCTTTTTCCATCCACTTTTTGACTTCCGACCACCCATATTACCTAAAATTGACTACAATATCTCTTGCAGGTCCAAATTTAAGATTATTTTTTACCTTTTTCCTTCTCTTTCTTTAGAAATTATGATGCATTTGGAATTGACAAATAAGTACTTATTTGCCCATGGTTTGATTGGATTGTCTTATCATGCAATTACAGTTGTCTTAATTTTCTTGTCAATGACTAATTATTCTACTTGAGTAGCCTTATTTTTTTGTTTTATCAATGGAGTTCTAAACTTTTGGGTGATAGTTCAATACAGTCTTTCCACAAATTGCCATTGAAAACTGCTAATGTTGGTCATCACTGGCCGTTCTAAATGGCATGTTGATGTGGGCAATTTGTTGATTTCAATTTTGCAATTTGCAACAGCAATTGTTAGGAGAGACTACATTTAGGCATTGTTTGGTAACCATCCAAATAGTGCCCGATTCTTATTTTTTGTTCCCGGAATTAGTTTGGGACGAGAATCGCGTTTGTTAAAATTTTTGTTCTCGGGAACAAATTTGTTCCTGGGAATAGATTGGAAAGAGAATTAAGAATAAATAATAAAAAAAATGTGATTCTCCGTCTGAGAATCAAAAAAAGAATCAAAACAGTGAAAGTCTTCTTCTTCCCTTCCGTCATCTCGCGATTGTCGTCCACCACCACTCGCTACCATCCGTTGCCGTCCACCACCGCCCGCTGCCACTGTCCGCCGCCAATCGCCGTCTGCCGATCCGACAAGCTCGCTGGAGGCTCGCTAGGCCAAGGCGAGGTCCAGCGAGCTCGCCGGAGGCAAGCCTAGCCACCGGCGAGGCTCGACTGACGAGGGCCAGCGACGCTTCAATGAGCGTCGCCGGCCCTCATATGGCCGCTCGCCGGTCCGACGACCGGCCACATGAAGAAGAAGAAGAAGAAGAAGAAGAAGAATAGGAGAAAAGGGAAAAAAAATTATTTACAAATTAAAAGAAATTGATTTGGAACATAATCATTGAGCACGGTATCAAATGCAATTCTATTTCAGAATAAAAATTTTAATCATTTTTTATTTAGAATCGGTTAAGAGAACGAATAAAAAATAATCATTTGGTTAAATCGCGTCCGGGAACAAAATGCAAACGTCCTTACATGCACGCAAATGTGTAGGACTATAATGACAAAATCAGAAAGCTAAAACTAAATTGATATCCACACAATATGTTCAAGATTAATTTGATAATTTTCCCAAGTATTTAAATAATCACTCCTTTGATGGACATACATATAAGCATTTTTGGGATAAGTACATGTAACTTTCCTACAATGTTCACTTGAGTGTTGTAAATTTAAAATATGATCACTTATAATGCCATTAGCGATTTGCCTCATGAGAAAATCCGATGTGGACGCTGGTCATCCTATGTAATATTGTCGACACTGACGTGGATAATTAATAAAAAAAAAACTCATAAATAAAAAATCCATGTCAAATGGGAAATTACTAAAAAAAAATCCACATAGAATGATTTGTCAAAAATAGCACTCAAAGGATTGATTTAACTCCGATGAGGCACTTAAATGAGCAAAAAAAAAGTTGTGGCGTTCAAGTGAGCGTCATACAAAAGTTATAGTACTCCTATTGTACGTATCCCCTAATACTCTTCTCTACTCTCTAGGTGTGTCTTCTACTTCCATCACTAGGAATCAAACCACTAATTTAGATTCTCCAAACCAAGAAGCCCCATAGAATTGATGTGGAATACAATGAGTTCATACACTAGAAGCAGCTATATGGCTTCTCCGAGTTTTGGATATTCATATCTTCCAATCTAAATTTAGATCTAGGAACTTTCTCTACCGACCTAGATTTAGATCTAGGAGTTCTTTAGAGGCATTTCTATACTCATTCAGTCTCTCCTAATTTAGATTTAGATCATGTTTTTGGTGCCTCCGATGATGGTGTTGAGGTCGCTAATTCCAAGCATGCATTGCCCAATAAGCAAGCTGTAGTTATTGGAGAAAAAGATCACGGTGTGTGCTCATCACTTATGATGATACAAGATTTGGTAATCAACCATTGTATGTTTTGCTTTGATGCTAAGACAAATATGTTCTTGTCACCTAAGAGTGAACTTATGTCAGTAGCTTGTGCTTTATTGTTTTACTTTGTTGTTTGAGATTTGCTTTATTTTGAATTTGCTCATGTAGCCATTTGAGGTATGAATGAAATATTTACTTTCAACCAAAAACTAATATAGTGAGACTGAGAGATTGTCCCGGTTCAAGTGAATAGAAGGAGATAAAAGGACAAAGGATAAGCACTATATACAGCATTAAATTGCTCTTTTAGACCAGTAAGAACACAAATGCACAAATTTCAACCGTTACATCAATGGCTTTTGGAGGAGACCCGCTCTCCTTAGTGCGTTTGGTAACACTTTTGTGGATAGGCCTTTAGGAAAATACAAAAAATAAAAATCAAAGGTTTTTTTTTCAAAATGTAAATTATGTTCCCTAAATTGTATTTTAAAAACATATTAAAAAGTAACTTACATTTGAAAAAAAAAAAAAAAACTACACTTTATAAAAGACTTCTGCTACTTATTTAAAAAAAAAAAAAAAAAAAAAAGTTCTTAAGCTATTTACCAATGAAACTCAACTACCGTCGGCCAGCTAGGTGAGGCTAGCTGGCACTAGATTTAGCTGCACTGGCAACCTAAACCCTCGCTGATAGCTTTGCCTAAAGTATAATTTTGGAATTGTGAAAGTTGAGAAAAAAATGTATTTGCATTATGGCCCCTGCATACATATCTTGGGCCAAAGGCTAGAGGCTAGAGGCCTTTGATAATGCAATTGCAATTTCCTAAAATTCTCTAAAAAAATTTGCCAAACCGTATTTGAAGCACAAAGCCCATGGCAAAAAAGTTTCCAACCGCACCCTTAGTCCAACAAGACAGGCGCTTCCACAGTTCATATTTAGAAAACTCGATCTCCAGTGGCATGAAGGTCATAGAATACGGCAGCAATGACGTAGAGACCTGCGACGACCGTGAGAAATGCCCGAAAAGATCTGAGCCGCCACACGAAATGACAACTACCAATCATGTCGACCATCGCGACAAGCGAGCCCGTTGACTGAGCAACACCGACGTGAAAAGATTTGGTTGCTTTCGTTAGCAATTGAATCTGAACAGAAGTCTATTGCGTGGAAGAAACAAGAGAAATTCTCGGTCTCTTTACTGCCAATTGCCCGGCGAAAAGTTACCATGAAGGGAATCCTGCAAACTGAGGAGCTATGTCAAGACTGATGAGGCACTCTGCTATCACATCTGAACTTAATTGGATTTTAAGTAGGGAATCCAGCACGATTGAATGAGCCGAGGCTTAGCTCCACCTGCAAAATGTGGCAGCAGCCGGCCAGCCGCCGGCGAACCAGCATGATCCAACCAGAGCAATGCAATTCCATGTCCGAACGAAACCGACCATCTGAAACAACGTGACCATGCATCAGCAAAAATCGCCGATAAGAGTAGCTAATTTAACAGACGACAAAGGGCGATCTGCATCAGGCTAATCGATGCCTTTTTTTGTTCGAACATTTGCATGAGGCTGTTTCCCCTTATGTGGCAAACCCCAAAAATCAAGCACCTAAGTAATCAAATAAAATAAATATTGCGATTTAAGCACACCGATTTTTCTTATAAAATGTGATCCATACTTCGGGAATTGAAGATTATATAATAAGTACGCATAATCGTTGCGTTGGAGCATAAGTTAACAACATGAGCACATCTACAAGTCTCTCAAATCGCTCTTTCAAAAGGAGGGAGTCCACCTGAGATAAGTAGGTACGACTGATAAAGTACTCCACTAATCTCATGGATTAGATAAGATGTAAGCCAAAACCTAGGTGACCGTCTTAACAAGGACCGAGGTCCACTCGTGAATGATATTTCGTAAATTCTTCCCAACCACGGAGCGAAGAATAGGCGAGGGCTGTCCTAAAATAGTTTACATAAGTTTCGATATTCAATGCATTGTTTATGAGAATTCTTAATGCAATGGGAATTATAATTATAATTTTCCCAACCAGATGGACTCAATTAGAATTAGTGGAGTAATCTCACAATGAATGTGATGCAGGAATGGCCTTTTCTAGTTTTCACTCATTTGATAGAGTTACAATTGACGGAATATGAGGGATAAGAGTTCAAGTGAATGGGGAAAAACAAAGAATAAGCTATATATACAGCATTGAACTGCTCTTTCAGACTGTACTAAGAACCTAAATACACAAAATTTGAATCATAGCTATGGCTTTTAAATGAGACCCACTTGCTTTGTCCAACGGCGGCGACAACGAGGAATCGATGAAGTCTCCGCCTAGAAAACTCGGTCTCCGGTAGCATAAAGATTGTAGAATATGGTAGTGGCGAAATACAGAGCGGCAGTGACCGTAAGGAATGCTTGAAAAGATCCAAGCCACTGCACGAAGTAACCGGTACCAATCGTGCTGATTATTGCAGCAACTGTTCCTGCTGAATTGGCAATACCTGCACCGAGAAAGTCGGGTTCTTGAGTTGAAGAAATTGGAGTTCGAAAGAAGCGATCTGAGCGGAGAAAAAGGCAAGGCTTCCTGAATATTTTCTCAATCAAAATGCAGGGGAGAACTCACCATGAAGACATCCTGCACAGTTTGGAGCTATATCCTGATTTCATGGAAAAAGAGGAAAGATTTGATCAGAACGTGATTGACAATCTCACAACTGATGAGGCATTGAGTCAAAAAGGATGCACTAAAACATCTCTGCAACAGGATGGTACCATCCGACGTGAACTTACTTGAATATTTAGGAGGAAGCCAGCCTGACTGAACGAACTGAGGCTTAGTCCCACCGTGATGAACAAGGCGGCGATGGCTGGCGAGTTGGCATAATTCAAAGCGAGCAATGCAATTCCAGGCCCGATGAAACCGATCGACTGCAAAAAAAGGACATGAGTAAGCATCAGCAACTGATCATTGATAACATAGCTTATCGAGGTGACAAATGCGAAGGGCGAATCGAGAAATTTACCTGCATGACCTTTCGGACTAGCGTCAAAGAGTACCCGGCCTTGATCAAGTTATCGGATGCTGCGCCGGCGATGTACCCAGATACTGCCATTGTTCCCCATGGAACCGCGCTAAACCAAGCCGCATGCTTCAGATTTATGTTAAACACCTGTAATTACCGCAAAAAAATCGGGACGATCAATTGAAATTCACCTCGGTCCGATGATTTACTACACAAGATAACGGCGTCGGAAGCACGATACTTACAGTTTTGAAGTAGACGGGCATCCATGAGAGCAGAACGAAGTATCCCTGCGACCGATGTTTGCCGCGTATGAGATAACTTGCAAGAAAGATCAATTACATTACTGAAGCTTTGTCAAGCGAAACTAACCCAGTTGTTGGTGATGTTGGCCAGTATGATTGCCAACGCCGCCGGCTTCGACAATAGAACACGGATCGACGGGATTTCTCCGTTCCGGACCGCAGCATTCGATTTTCCATCTTCGATCAGTCGCAGCTCAGATGCACTGACAAATCGGCTATCTCGGGGGTGGCTGGTCACTCCGTTGGCCCACTTCATTACCCAAAGCAGTCCGAGCGACGAGAAGAGGAGGAATGGACCCGAAATGCCGACGGACGACATCATCAGCGGGGTGAGAACTAAGCCTACGACGTTGCCGAGGTGAAATCCGCCCATTGATATCCCGACCGCGCTCGCTCGCTCGTGGCTCGGGAACCACCTAATTCGAATCGGCCACATTAGAGTTACAATTTTTCAGCAGGCCATTTACTTGTCTATTGCCACGGCAAATCACCGGAGAGAGCGATAAGTCGAGGCGGCGGCTTTACCTCGACGAGAGGGTGCTCATGGAGGGAAGAGCGACGCCCTCAGCGAGCCCGAAGAACGCGCGGATGGCCAGAAGGGCGACCGTCGAGTGGTTGGCGGCCCAAGGGGTGAGAAGAGTGGCCAGCGACCACAGCGCCACGCCCCACGCCATCACCCTCTTCCCGCCGTACTTGTCGACCAGCACTCCTCCGGCCACCGACGAGAACACGTACCCCCACAGGAAGGACGACTGCGTCACACAATGCACAAAACACCTCATACCTTGTCAGCCAAGAAAGCGATGGAAATCTTAGAATTCTGCTGTATTAATCACCGATTGCTACGTAATCATTTTAATTGGGTTTTATATATGAGAAATTCATATATTATTTCAGTCTCGATCAACCAGAATCAGAAGCGGAGCACCAACCGTTTGATTTTACACAAAGCAAACCCTGAATAAATAAATTGAGATCTTCACCATGACTACAGGGGCGGAGGAGCACAAGTTGGTAGGCGACGCTGACTTGAAAATGATGTGAGAAACTTAGGAAAGTGATTTACTCTTTCTAAAATAAATAAAGAAATAGCCTACCATATTCGGTCATAGAAAAAATAATTTTTTTATAGGTTCCTTTCACATTAGTACTCTTTTTGTCTGTTTAAATACCAAATTCATGTAAACTGGAAGACTCAGGTGTTTTTTTAGCCCATTGTAATAGAGATACGAACAAGATGGCTAACTGGTTAGCCAAAACCCAATGATTAGGATGCCTTCCTAGGGATTGAGTTAACAGTACCCCGTCTGCTCCTTTGGACATGCTTTGTGCTGATGTTAGAGATGTTTGTACTAAAAAAACCTCTATTACTAATGCATTCCTACCTATTTGTTAAAAAAAAAAAAATAGATTCATGTAAACTGTCATAAAAAAAATTAGTTTTTGACTCGTCGAGATTGTTTTTTTTTTTTGGTTAATTGCAAAATTCAATTAAATGCGCGAACAATAAAAGGATACAACATTCCCCTGATCAATTCTACGGTACATGATGATTTCGGATGATCTAAATCACAAAATCGGTATTTCATAAGGATAACACAACAAACATTGTATCCCCAAATCACTGTCGTCAATCGACGTGGCGCGATAAGAATCGTTCTTCGCCTGGATTCTATCAAATGGAGTGCCGATTTCAGTACGAGCCCCCGTCCATCCAATCTCTTAGATCATCTCAAGATCAACATCAAAGACTCGGGTGGATTGGGCTCGCTTGCGCCGATAAGCTTTGTCGTTTCCGGCAGGACCCGCTAGGGTTCGGAGTTGCAAAGCTTTTTCCAGGAGGCGGCGAACCAACGGACGTAGTTCTCTCACCCACCACACTTTTTTTTTTCATTTCTCTATTTTCTTTTTTTTTTGGTCAAAATTCATTTTTCTATCTACCAGGGGGAAAATCGAAAAAAAAAACACAACACGACAGCACAAGATTCCAAGTAAAGTTTGGCTTTTCTCGATTGGAAACATGTAGATTAGTGAACAGATTCCAAATGTCAATATTTATCTACTTTCAACAAAATTTCGAGGGTCATAATACTGAATCCTAACCACATCTTAAATAATAAAAATATGAAGTAAAAAATAATTTGTAAATGAAAGTTATTACCAAGGAAAATATGTAATTCACGTTCAATGAAGTAATTTTTCTAGTATAATATGCCATTAATATTTCAAAAATGAAAAAAAAATCATTACTTAAGTATCATTAATTAGTACCTGGACATTCAACTTCTATCGCCATTATCCTTGAACACCATTCAACAAGATCTTTCTTAATTTTTGGCGAAAACATTAATAAAGAATATGCGCAAAATATATATATTTTCAAATTATATATGTTTTTCAGGAACAAGAAATAAAGAGGAAAAAGAGGGTACCTGGACGATGCCGAGGAAAGAGCTGGACCAGCCGTGCGTGGCGGCGAGGGGGACCACGGCGACGGACATCACCACGCGGTCCGCATTACACAGGCACATCGCGCACGCCATCAGCGCCACCATCTTGTACCTCTCCGGCACCGCCACCCCGATGATGCCCTCCGCCGCCGCCGCCTCGGCCCCGCCTCCGCCGCCGCCGCCCCTGTCCCCGAACAGCAGGCCCCTCTCGATCCCCTCCGCCGTGCACCTCGCCTCCTGCCGCCGCCCCCACGCCTTCCCACTCACCCCACAAGCTCCGCCGCGGGAACAGTCCAGCCCGACCGGCCTGGCGCGAATGCTGGACACGAACCCCAGCTGGGTCCTCCGGAGGCTCGCCGGTCTCGACCCCGCCATCGAGAGGCGCCGGCCGGGAGAAGAGACGGAGCCGGCGGGCCGCAGAACCTCCATGGCTGGTAGAGAGAGAAAGAGACGGAGAGGGGAAGAGAGAGAGAGAGGAGGGGAGGGAGAAGCAAGGGTCAGAGAGGCATGGAAGATGAAGGGAATCGATGACTGGAAAATGTCATGGCGGAGCTGCGAGGGCCCTGCAAATTTATACAGAGAGAAAGGCGATTTTTTTTTTTTTTTAAATGAGGGAGGGGGGTTGGTGAGGACGAGTAGGATTCCGCACTTTTTTTCAGGGCTTGGACTTTACCTTATATTCGTATATTTTATTCCATTCATGCGAAAATGGCCATATGGTCTGGTCTTTATTTAGTTACCTGATAAATACCCTATATTTGCTTTTCAAGGAAATTGAGCTGTTTCGGAATGGACAAGGCTCACTTTTTTCCCCCTAATTTAGATGATCAAATTTTTTCGATGTGGAAAGGGGTCGGGGGGTTAATTCTATATTTGCAGGCAACCCCACTAATCGCAATAAGAAGCAGCATTGCGATTGATTGTCGAAACAAAATTACTTTATTGATTGATGCAATGTTTTCCAATTTGTAATATTTTAAGAGTTTTCGAGGCATTTTTAAGGCTAGAAGGAAGTCTGAATTTTTAAACCTTAAGGGGAAAAAATTGCAAATGATAAAGGGAGAAAAATCGCATTAGGCATAATACTAAAAAAAAATAAACTTGCTTAATAAGGAAACCCTTTTATTATAAAGTTCAGTTCACATAAGTCATCTCAAAAAGGATAAGGCTCGCTTTTTCCTCCAAATTTAGATGATTAATTTTTCGCTGCAGGTACAATCTAAAATGGGATTGAGGGTGTTAATCTAATCTTTCGAGGCGATCCCACTAACTGAGTTGGCTTAAAAAATAAGGGGGCTACATTTCAATTGTCTCCTCAAAACAAAGTTACTTTATCGAGTAATGCGAACTTCACTAATGTCGTAATATTTTGAGAGTTTCGAGGCATTTAAGATGGTAAGAAAGCCCGATTTTCTAAATATTAAATGGAAAAAAAAAAATCCCACCTGGCGTAATGCAATAAAATACGTAATATTTGTATATAAAAATATACAAATATGTATATGTGTATATATATATGTGCGTGTGTTTGTCCTGGTCTGCTGCCGCGTTGTAGGTAAGGAAGTGAGGACTCGGCAGGGCGAGAGTCTGACGTGGCACCACGTGTTGTCTGTCTCCCCCTCCTTATGATTACCAAACTCCCCCCTAAGAACCTCCCCCCACCAACCACCTGCGGGATCCAACCGGCTTAACCGGAATTCCCGGTCACATTTCCGCATTTTTCCTTCCTTTTCTTCTCATTGGCTGCTGAGAAGACTCCAACATCTACCGCCGCTAAACTTCATCTTCGGAACGGACCGCGTTCGGTCATAATCGCGTGTCGCACTTGGATTTCGCCGCCCCTCTCCTCTCGAGAGCTCGAAAGATGTTTAGATAATTCAGCCTTTTCGACCTGAAAATCCGACTAAGAAATAGAAAGATGTCAGGTTTTACCTACGTCGGTTCGTTATCGACGTTCAGACGTCCCAAGCAAGTGCAATGGGCTATTTTCGCACGCTCGATAGCTCACTGCTTTTCGTGGACGGCTCGAAGTGCTCGTCCAAAAAGAGAGAGACTGAGGACGAGGAGGGCTGAGGTGGCGAGACGTGATAAAAAGCATGCGTGCGGAACTGCGATGCTCGAAGTCAAGTCGAGCACGGACCGCGCCTTCTGTTCACGGTGATTCGTGTAGTAATAATGGGACTCCGTATCTTGCCTTGTTTTAATAGTGGTGGTTAGTCACCAGGGCACAAGATGATTAACCGTTGTTTGAAATAGTTTTCAAACGAGAAATATATTTTTTTATTTCTATTTTTAGAAGAGTTTTTAAGCGAAATAACTTAGTTTGATAACGATACAAAATTTTTACTCTAAAAATATAAATTCGTTTGATAACGACACAAAATTTCTTCCTTTCGGACGGCGGCGGCGATGATCGACGACCTTTAATATAAAAAATAAAAATAAAAATGATTTAGTAACAAAAAAAATAAAGAGTAAAATAAATCATAAAAAATAAAATAAAAATATCATTTTATTTTAAAATAAAATATCCTTAAAAATAAATTTATTTTATTTTATTCTATTTTATTTTTATTTTAAAAATAAATTTATTTTAAAATGAGTAAAAATTAAAAATAAAAATAAATTTATTTTTTTTATTTTATATTTTAAATAAATTAAATAAATTTATTTTTGATAAAATAAAAAAAAATGATAAATAAAAATAATTTATTTATTTTAATAAATTTATTTTATTTTTAAATTAATAAAATGAATATTTTATTTTTATTTTTAATAAAATGAGGAGAGGTGGAGGAGGAGGAGGAGGAGGCGGAGGAGGAGGCAAAGACGTAGAGAAGATGGGGAGGATTCACCGAAATTAGAGTTTAATGGGAGAAATTATTTCGATTTTATCTTCCAAAAATCGAAATGAAAATTTCTACTTCGATTTTCTTCCAAATCAATTTCGGAATAAAATTTATTCCAAAAAGAAAAACCGAAAGTAGATTTATCAAATGATTTCTATTCCAAAACGGTTTGGAATAGAAAAATTATTTCTGGAACAGAAATTTTGGTTATCATACACCCTCCAACTGGCTTGCTTAGCTACAAATGAGGCAAGGAGCCGATTCCTTTTTCCTCGATCACTCGTCATCTCGTATTCAAACGTCCCACTCGATTAAGGGCGATGCCATGACTAAATTTGAACGCACCCAATTTATCGGGATAACTATGATCCTCGTTACGCCACTATGTCGTGCCAATCCTCTAGACAAGGACAAATCTCCCCCGCCTTTTAGCCCGAATTGATTGATGTGGGGTGGACCATTTGGAAAGTCCCATCTCTCTCTCTCTCTCTCTCTCTCGCACAAAGAAGAGGAAATCGACAGTTAACAACATCATCAGCCTTTCCAGTCCCACGGAGTTATTTCCAAATAAAAAGGGGGGAAAAACCATCACGCAATTCTTGATCTGTTTCCTTGGTCGAAATGTCTACACGTTGGCCTTTCAGCCCGGTTGACTGTTTGATGTTGCGTCCCCGGTCGAACAGGTCCCGATTTCCGTATCACGTTGCGTCCCGACCAGCTTCACATCCTAACATTTGAGTTCTCATCGACTGGCTCTTCATGTGTTACCGTCGTAGGGTGTAATTACTTCACAGAGTACGGAAGAAGCGCGCGGATTAATAAATTTCGTTGATGGAAGTGGTTCGTGGGGGTGAATCGCAGTTCAATTTTCTTTTGGAAAATTGGTTTTCCAATGGGATGCTTGGAAAGAATCTGGCTATATGTTGGCATATGAGTGACGATTCGATATAGTCCATCAGACAAATTTTATATAATAATATGATCTATTAGATTATGCCTATGCAATTGCCCTAAAAAATATCTTCTTATTTGAAAAGAGCATAATGATAATTTACGAACTCTGAGTTCACAAGATTTAGTGATTGAAGTGATTTGATGTAACCTATTAGACATATATAATCTATTAAAGCACGTTTGCCCAATTACCCTAAAAATACCTTCTCGCTAAAGAGAACGTGGTGATAATTCACAAATTCAATGTGTTACATGATTTAGCGATAAACATGATTTGATGTAGCATATTAGACATATCTTATATAATAATATGATCTATTAGAGCTCGCCTAAGCAATTGCCCTAAAAAATACCTCATTGTCAGAAGAAAGTGTCACGATAATTCACAAACTCTGTTAGTTTCACATGATTTAGCAATAGATGAGGGATTTTCCCATGTGAAGTCTCACAAGATTTTCTCATGTGAATCATGTCAGTTGCAAAAATAACATCTCACTAGAAGAGGGCATCTCAATAATTCACGAACTTCGTGAGTTCCACATGATTTAGCGATGGATATGGGATTTTTCCATGCAAAGTCTCCCAAGAGTTTCCCATGTGAACTTTGTGTGTTACTAAACTAACATCTTTGTTAGAAGAGAGCATCGCAATAATTCACAAACTTGATGAGTTTCATATGATTTAGCGTTAGAGAGATGCGATTTTCCCATGTGGAGTCTTCCAAGATTCAAGGATTTCCAGATTCGGACTCCCACAAATCAAATCTAAAGCATTTTTACATCCCATTTTTTTCTTCTAATCTCTTGTTTAGGTGGGAATGAATGGGTTTTGGCCTTAATTTAATTATTCATTCATATTTGCCAAAGTGGGTCGTGGTCTAATTTATTTATTTATTTTTGACAACCCTTGATTTTAGTAAAATAATGGCTGAGAAGGTTCTTGTTGTAGGTGGGGGGATGTCATGCTTAGGGGCAGCCTTAGTTTTTTTTTATAATGCAGGATTAATTATTGTAGGCGATTCTGTGTCAGTGGCCAGATTAATGAAAATAAGATACATCGAGCGAGTCCCACTAACAAGCTTTGCATTTTTTCAAAATAATTACTTGTGCTTAGAAGTTTCTGCTGGAATTGTGCCAACTCTCAACAAACTCCGTGACCCTCGGTGAAGAATTGAATTGCCCAAGAGATTGTTATGCACCATTTTCGCAGGGAAAACGGTCATGCTGACGTGCGTTGCCATAAAATCTTTTGCTCGAAAAAAGGATGAAAAAAAAAGACGCATAAATTAGGAAATAATAAGGAGATAACCCTAATTTCAAGATATTTAAATACTTTGGATTCCTAATTTAAGTAGGTTTTCTAATAGGGATTTCCTATTTTGTTATTATATATATATATAAAAGGCGCATGAATTCTCTTGGGAGATCACACTTTTGTGGCTTTTTATATTGGATGGAGTCTGGTGGCTGAGGAATTTAAGCGATGGTAAAGTTGGTACCTTTCAGATTCGTGGTGCAAGCCTTGGTGGCGGATCATAGTGATTGGCTCTTTGGGAGATCACACTTTTGTGGCTTTTTATATGGATGGAGTCTGGGGCTGAGATTTTTTATATCATAAAGTTGGTTATTTTCGGATCCGTGGTGCAGGCCTTGGTGGATATGGATCATAGTGATGCATTTTTTTGATATTTCATTATAAATAAACTTAAATGTTCATAAACTGAGATGGAAAATTTCTTATAACACTATTTCTTAATTTATTTTTATTTCTATTTTTATTTTATTTTATTTTTCCTCTTTTTATTTTATTTTCTTTATTATTTCTTTTTTCCCCTTTCATCATTCTTTAATAAAATTTTATCAATAGTAAATTGTGCTAACATGCCTAAAATATATAATAAATATAAATATTTAATTTATAGATTTAATGTTTATTATAAGATGAATTAAAGTTGAATATATAAATTAAAATAGGATTAATTAAAAATAAATTTGTATTTTGTATTTTTAATTTTTTAAATTAGAATTTAAATATTATTTATATTGAAATATAATTTCGATTTTATTAATTTAATAAGTTTGTTATTCAAGAAAAATAACTTTTCTATTATGGATATTAGAAATCATATCCACTTTTATCCCACCTCCTCTATGGAATAATTTTATCTTATCTATATCCATATTATACCCGACTTTATCCTATTATGAGTGAGCACCAAACGTAGGATAGAATAAATCATAACATATCATGAATTTTATCCCGACTGCCAAACGCAACCTAAGATGGAACCATGTAATTTTTCTGGTGTCATTATTGTTCCTACTTGATTTCTCTCCGGTTTATTATTTTCACAACTAACTTGAACTCTAAGATATATTAGCTTCGGCATTATATTCATAGTAATTTGTATTGAAGCCAAGGTTTGGGTTTTAGTGTTGATTTTGAGTTTTGTTTGTCCAATCATTGTTGGGAAACATTGTGTTTGCAATTATGTCCAAATCAATATTTGAGATTGAGAAGTTCAACAAGAGGATTATTTTGGGTTATGAAACATTAAGATGCATGCCCTTTAACAATTCAAAATTTGGTGGGGGCGTTAGATGGCAAAAATAAATTGCCAAAAACCATGAGAGAGGCAAATAAGGTAGAGTTGATGAAAGTACAAAATCTTGTTACAATTTGTTGATGAGGTATGATTGAAGTGGTCGAAAAAAAGTACACCTCAACATTATAGACAAAACTTGAAGCATTTTATGTGATGAAAAATCACTTTTTATACTTAAAATGATTTTTGATTTTGAATGGTCAAAGGCACATCCATCAGAGTCCATTTAGATGAGTTTAACAAACTCATGATGGACTTGAAAACTGTCAATGAGGCATTACCTAATGAAAAATAAGGAATGATGTTGTTGGCATCTCTACCAAATTCTTTCAAGCATTTTACTAATTCACTACTACAAAGGCGCACTACAATTATTTTAGAAGAGGTGCGGTCTGCCTTGCTTTATGAGAACCAACAAAGGAATTTACTAAAAGATAATTTAG
Organism: Eucalyptus sideroxylon; assembly: GCA_014182405.2. Lineage (NCBI taxonomy): Eukaryota > Viridiplantae > Streptophyta > Magnoliopsida > Myrtales > Myrtaceae > Eucalyptus > Eucalyptus sideroxylon. Next base: position 13,301,583 of record CM024548.2, on the reverse strand, counting down.
CGGAAAATATGGTGCAAAGTTTGATTATTTGGGGCAAAGATGCACATCAAGAACTTGGAGGTAACAAATGGAAGGGCCGTTTTAAATTGAGATCTAACAGTCGAAACCATCAATGTTATCACTGTGATGAGATAGGGCACTACAGGAGAGATTGTTCAAAATACAATGATAAAGTAGTTTAGGCGGAGTTTGCACATTTTGTATTATTGTTACTATTGCAGATAATGGATGAAAATGGTCTTAGGTCTATACCTTTGAGCTTTGTAAGGCCTTATATATCGTTTACTAGATTTCTCACATCTAAAACTGCTCTCGTGGGCAATGCCCAATTCACCTTTTATTCACGTTCTAGTACCTTGTTTGGTGTGATCTCTTGGATGAACACTCTAGGCAAAAGAAGCGATGTTTCTTCTCAATCACAAATGCCTCGATCGGAAATGCTGCCGTTCCATATTAGGCTAGGCACAAAGTTACCAATCAATTTTCCGACATCGAATTGCCTCGACAAGTGCCTAGTCGGGCCCTCGTCCGAAGACGACAAGTACATTTGAACAATCGAAATCAAACTTGGCCTCTAGATTCCGTGAATGTGTCGGGGCGGTCTTGCACAATTTGTACGTCAACCGTCACTCGCCCCTTCACTTGCCAGTCCTTCGATTGCTTTCTCTTGAAACCTGCGGATATCCGCCACGGAAAGGCAGATTTCTTTCTGGATTGAACACGAGGCTTGCAAGCTTGCAAGGAACATTAGGTAGGGTGTCAACGGTTCGATTCAGTTCGGTTTTTGATTTTCGGTTTTCAACTTTTAGTTTTTGGTTTTTGAATTTTTTTTTCATTTTTTTCTGTTGTATTTCCAAGAAATAAGCTCTTATCGGTTTATTGGTTCGGTTCAGTTCGGCCAACTGATAAAAATTTTTTTTTAATGAAAATCAAACTGAAAAAACCAAAATTTTTTGTTCGGTTCAGTTTGATTTTTGGTTCGATTTTTGACACTCTTGACATCATGTGCAAAGAAGACAAAGTTCCTTCAGTAAAAAACAACACAAACCGTCAGCCAAAAAAATCAGAGCAATAGTGGCATTAGAAAGAAGCTTTGGTATCTGGCCAAAAACATTGCCTGATTCTTTTTTATTTCCCAAACAAAAAAAGAATCTGATAGGTAAATTTTGTTGTTGTTGAGAACAAATTTGTTTCCGAAAATAGATTTGGAATAAAATCAAGAAGTTTAAAAATGTTACTTCTTTGTTGTGGGGAATAAATCTAAAATCAAACTTTTTCTTTTCTTCTTTTCCTTTCGTTCTTCTTCTTCCTTTAGTTGGTCACCGAAGCCTCATCGACGCCTAGCAAGGCTACCAGCCCTCGTTTGGCCGGTCATTGGACATCACTAAAGTCGACGACCGGCTAAATGAATAAGAAGAAGAAATTGAAAAAAAGAAATGAAAAAGAAAATAATGTAATAAAATTATTAAAATTAAAAGAAATTCTAAGTCAAAAAAGAATTTGAGGGTCGTTTGGATTTCTATTATGGGAATAAAATTTTTATGTAGTTACTAAAGACACAAATGTTAACCATTTTGGTCAAAAATTGATATTTGGAAGAGAAATAAAATTTTTTCATTTTTATTATTGGATAAATTTCTAAGCAAAAATATGCATATGAAAATAACATAAAATTTCTATTCCTGGAATAGAAATTTATTTGATAACGAAACAAAATTTCTCTCTTTCAGCGACAATGGTGAGCGACCGACAATTAGCAGCAATGGTGATTGACAATTAGCGATGGTGGTGGTGGCGAACGGCAGTTGACAATGACGGATGAACAACTAACTAATAATGAGGATGAATGATGAGAAGAAATAGAAAAGTAAAAAAATTTTACTTCTGATTTATATTCCAAACTTATTTATGGAGTAAAAATTTATTATAGAAATAGAAAAATAAAATAGTTTTACCAAATGGATTTCTATTCCATAAATAAGTATAGAATAGAAAAAAAGTTTTGGAACAGAAATAGAATAGTCATTATGTACACTCTAAACACCTTCAAATGCTTAGAAACTCATCCAAGGAACAAAATAAAAAAAGAAAAAAAATTAATCCTGAGCAGAAATTATTCTTAGGAACATAATATTATCAAGTGCACCCTTAATAAAGATCGAGTATGACGAAGTAGATTTCGTGAGCGCATATGAATCCGATGTATATTAACCCTAGAATTGGATGGATCTGATGTGCGCTCTACATGATCCGAGGGCCAAGTTCGTTAAGGCTTGTGCCCCGACAAACCCAGAAGACGTCTTACAACCCCGAAGAAATTCCTTAAGCTTGTCATTATCGAGGAGCAACCTTGTAATGCAATTTGGGGCTAAAGCCAATTTGGTGGGTTAGGTGAGGAGTTAATGTTGGGATATACTTGGTGAAGGTTGAACATAGTGCTTGCACGCGAAAGTTAGGTGCTCCAAGAGAAAAAAAGAACCATTTTCTCAATTGGGAAAAATATCAATCTTTAGGAATGGCAACTTATTAAGACAATGAGTGGTGGCAATTTCATTGTCCTATGTGACCTAAAGTTGTGATTTGCGGAGGAGATCTTTGGAAGCTACAAGACATAAGGAGCTGTTGACCGATTTATGGACGTACATCTTAAATTGAAATACCGCTTGTCCTTTTTTATTCGAGCGCATTGCCCCAACCCTAATGGTACATCGTACACCTTTAGATATCGATTCCTCATGCTGTGTATATGAGGAGATTTCCATTGGCAACGCAAAGCATGACAGCCACATAAGACACTTTTTAAAAGACTCGTCAAATTGACTGGGGATCTACTCAGGAACCGAACCAAACCACCCTAAAAATAAGTTTGCTTCCAAATTCCGAGTGAAGACCCACACTCATGAACCAAACTAACGAGACTGGTTTTAGAATATGTTTTGGAATTGGTTTCATAATGGTAAAAAAGTATAAACCCTAGTTTTTTTTTTTTTTTTTTTTTTTTGTTTCTAGCCACTAGGCCGAGGTTATATAAATTTAATTCAAATTTAGCTGTGTCTTTTGTTTTTATTTTTTCAAGTGATTAGAATTTGGAGTAATAATTTATGGATGGATGAATGATGGAGTTCTATAACTTATATTTTATATTGTGTGTTTGAAATTCTTTGTCATTTATAATTGTAATGATCACATGTTCATTTTATGAATTTTCGCTTTTGGTGAACATGATTGTTCATCTTTTACTTTAAATCGTTTTATTGCTCATATTATTTTACTGTAAGAAATAAAACCAAGAAAATGAACAAAAGGAAAATAGATTCTCGGGTAGACCTTGGAATCGAACTGAAAAAGACGAAGTACATTTCAAGTTTCAAAAACTAAGAACCGGTTATAACATGACAAGTTTCACAAGTTCTATGTTTGGAACTTACTCACTCTAGAACTGATCATTCTTAACATTAACTAATATCTAATGATCTTCTTTATTTGCCAAGCGCAAGCGGAGTAAAAAACAACTCTATCCAACGCATGGCAATCCAAATATAGATGTCGGGACTTTTCTATAAGCCCTCCTATCTAAACGCACTTTCACAATCTTTATGAAGGAGTAAGAATAGAAGTAGCATTTTAACTTTTATATGACACTTACTTGAATGTCATAAATTTGGAAAATTAATTAATTATATACTCTTTTTATTACTTATTTATTTATTTTTGTATTTATATATAAATATATATTTCATATGTAATGTGTCGGAATGTGTTGGAATTTTCTATTTTTAAAAAATGATGTATCGACGGGTCGTGTCGTGTTATATTGTGTATTGCGTGTCCATGTTAGTGTTACATAAATTGTTACAGCTTTGTTGGTGGCAAGTGAGGCTGCAATGCCCTCACCCAGGGCCTATGTAGCCAAGGGTGAGGGCTACCTTGGCCATGCGAAGGCCCTGGGCAAGGACATGATGACCTTGTTGATTGTGGGCATTCACAAGGTAGAGAGGTTGTGATGGCCTTACCTAGGGCCTTTTTTTTTTTTTTTTTTTTTTTGTGACTCGGGAATCACCGTACAATTGGCAGTCGGCGGCGTAAACCCGAGGCGGACTGAGCCACCACCATAGACCTAGTTATGGGTGAGTCGCGTGAATGCGATGCCTCTGGGATTCGAACTCCTTCCCTTCGTGAGGGAGAGAGAACCCAAAGCCAGCTGCGCCATCGTGAGCGGTGGTGCCTTACCTAAGGCCTTTATGGCTAAGGGTGAGGGTTTCTAGCAACCGTCACCGGCTAAAGAAAAAAAATAATAAAGCAAAAGCAAGAATTTAAAAAAAAATTCAAAAATTCAAAAAAATCAAGAAGTCTATGTAGGATGATTTGTTTGAATTGGCATTCAAATGATCAATTCTACTCTAATATTGCATTCAAGTGAGCGAAAAGAAAAATAAATTTTGACACTTAAGTTAGCATTGTATAAAAGTAATGGCATTCTTATTATTCTTTTGCCTATGAAATATGCGTGCAAGGTAGTAGCATAGCTAGTTTCATGACAAACCTTTTGGAGATTCTGTGCGAGTTTTGCAGCTTCTTAATATGTGATTTGATTGCTAACAATCTCTCTTGCATCCGAACGAGAAACCTGACAAGAACGAGGTACGATCTGTTGGCACAATGCGACGAAGGATCCATCGAAAATTTAGGTGTCTAAGGTAATCGATTTTGGCATCGTGGAAAAACGTGCCGAATTCTTGCTTAAAAGCTAGTCAACATTGGGCATTGTGAGGTGACGAGCAGCCCGATCTGCGAATGGGCCTCTTAACAACTGGATTGACTTTGGTCACTCAATTCGACTAAATTTCTTTTTGAACTTCTAAAGTTTGATGATGTTTTAGCTTCCTATTGACCACTTCAGCTTTCTAACTTCATAATGGTATGATTTACTTTGGTACTATTGACACCAAAAATTTGGCAAACTTATGTTATGGATGGGTAATGAACTTGGTCAACTATAGTAAAAGTCTAGCCTGAGAAATCATCAACGAACACGACAATCGACTTAAAGAAATCGACATGTTGTCACTAGAGTTGTCGACGGTGGACATGGTGGGAGTTATTGATGAAGGGCCTTATCAGTTGATAGAATTCATCAATAGTCCGTTTTTGCAAATGTTATTGGTTGAAAGTACCTCCGAGCCAAACGGTGAATGCCCTTGACCTTTGCTAAAGTCAAATGGTTCGACCTAGCCCGAATGCAATGCCTAGATTTTTCAAAAGAGCAGTGTGGCCTTAGCCCACAGCCCATCCGATGAGGTCGAATTATCATAGCATGCATCGTGCATAAGACAAGCTACACAACGGTAATACGTGGGGAAAGGAGATAAAATCTTCTAAAATTTCGATATAAATTAAATCGAATGGATACCATACCATTCGAACCGCGATCAATTAAATTGATTGGTTAAATAATCAAAAACATTTCCTATCTGGGCTGTCGAAAATCAAAACGATTTCTTGAGAAAAAAACTTAGGACTTGTTTGTTAACTTGCCAAACAGTGTTTATTTTTATTATTTTGTTCATCGGAGTAGTTTTGGAATAGATCGTGTTTGGTAAAATTTTTGTTATCGGGAACAGATTTGTAGTAGAATCGAGAATAAAAAAAAAAGTTGATTATTGTTTCTAGGAACAATTCTAGAATCAATGCCTATTTTCTCTTTTTTCTTCTTCTTCTTCTTCTTCTTCCTTATTTCTTTTTCTTCATTTGCTGCCACCACCGTTGTTACCATTTGTTGCTATTTGTCGTCCATTGCTTAACCGTTGTCGGCAATTGGTCCAACAAACTCGTTGAAGGCTTGCCAAGCTAGGGCGAGGTTTGGCGAACTCACAGGTGGCCAGGCGGGCCTCCCCCCGCCATCGACAAGGCTCAGCCTTGTTAGATATAAGCAAGGCCGCTTGCCCAGCCATGGCTCGTTGAGCCTTGCCTAGTCGCTGGTGAGGCTAGCCGATGAGGGTCGGCCTTGTCGAGGGCCAACGATGTTCCAGTGAGGTCGCTAACCCTTATTTGGCCGGTTGCCAATCATCCCAAGGTTGATGATCGGCGACTTGAAGAAGAAGAAGAAAAGAAAGAAAGGAAAAAAAAAAAAGAAAAAAAAAAAAAAGGAAAGGAAAAAGTAACAAAAATATTTAAAAATTAAAATAAAATAATTTGGAATATAAATTTTAAATATGATACTAAAAATAATTCTATTATAAAATTAGAAATTTTATACGGTTATTAAATGCGTTCTTTTACTTAGAAATTATTATTATGAACAAAATAAAAAAAATCATTTTTTATTATAATTATTCATAAGAACATAAAGGTTATTAAACGCGACCTTATTAAACGACTTACAAATCGTGTAAAATCAACATCACTTCCATCGCTTTTTTGTCACATTTTTGGGGTGACATTTCTTTTTTTTTGGTTTTTGAAGTACGAGAAAGACAAAAGACGAGCAAAAGAAAAAACATAACGCCTTGGGTTTTGCGCACGCGTTTGAAGCCTCCATCTCCGCACCAGATTTCCCGCTCTCTTCCCTTCCAATGCCGCCCCTGTAAAAATCCCAAGCTTCGAAAACAGTGCTCGAACGAAACCCTTCCGCAGTGCCAAGCACGAACCTCCCTCCCTCCCTCCCTCCTCCTTCCGGCCACCATGAAGGCGACTCGCAAGCCGAAGAAGCCCGACTCTTCTCCCAAGGTACGACGGCCCGGCCGGCGCCGGCGCTGGAGTGGACCGCCCGTTTCCTGTCTTCTCGCGAGTTTACCGGAATGTTGCCGGGGAATCGGGGTTCGAGCTCGTGTCGGTGCTTGATCCGTGGTGATTGTTGTTTTCATTTTTTTTTTTTTGAATGTTGGCGATTGCAGCTGGTTTTGAGAGAGATCATCGGGACGACCGTGAAGGGCGCGAGCGGGCTCGCGGGGGTGGCGTCCGCCGGGAGGTGCGCTTACGTGGCGGGCTGCGTGGTCGTGGTCTACGACGTGGCGTCCGGCGCCCAGTCGCACCTCGTGGTCTCGCGCCGGGCGCCCAGGCCTCTGAGCTGCGTCGCCGTCTCGCACGACGGCCGGTTCGTCGCGGCCGGAGAGGTACTACTGAGTTTCCGGCTGTTAAACATAATGCGGAGTTCCAAAGTTGTTCTTTTTCAACCATGTCAATTTTACCTGCTAGAAAGTGCAAATTTGGGATCTGAATATCCGAGTTCTATGATAAGTTTTGGCTTCTGTTGACTTATATGGTCGTTGCATTGGGAGCGTCAGCTGTTAAGTTGGCTTTGGTCAGATGCTCTGCAATGCAACTTCGTCGAGGTTGAGTTGAAAAATGGGTATGGCAAAGAAATTGTTCGACTTGATTCCGCTCGAGTGATTTCTTGCATCTTTTACTTCAGTGAAGTAGTGGGAGGCCAGAGATGAAGGAGATAAATGTTGTGAACTCGTTAAATCACCTATAAAATTCATGTACGTGGGCAGAGCTGTAGAGAAATTTGGTATGCCTGTCATGCTTCCTCAAGTCGGAATTGACAATGTTAGCCATGATATGTTGTTTGACATGAAACAGATTGAGGAACAATTGCACATTTATCTGAATTGCGAAAGGCATAATGTACCATGTGGCCTCTTGTTCTCTCTAATGTAATGTAACTGGTTAGGTTTAATGTAGCTTTGCTAGTAATATCGTTCGAGTATGCTTCTCAGCACCCGCACCATGTGTCTCATGTGGTTTTGCAGTCAGGGAATCAACCTTCGGTGCTGTTGTGGGACTACGCAAATATGACCTTGGTATCTGAAATGAAAGGTCATTTTCACGGAGTTGAATGCATTGCTTTCTCTCCCGATGGTTAGTGTTGAATACACATCATGTGACGATGACTCTATTCAGTGCTCGATATATTTAATTGTTACAAGATTTTCTTTCTTGGTTTAAATTAGGGAAGCATCTCGTCTCAGTTGGAGGTTATATCTATTTCTGGGACTGGCAGAGTGGAAGATTGGCAACAAAGGTTAAAGCTAGTTCATCTTGTTCTGCCATTGCATCTGTTACCTTTTCCTCGGATGCAAAGTATATTCTGACTGCTGGATATAAGCATTTGAAGTTGTGGTCACTTGCTTTGTCTCCCCGAACTCGGTTTAATGGCGAAGCAGATACACGAGTACTGCAGGGAAAGCCTCTTAATCTTGGTCTTCAGAGAGGACAATCATTTGTATCAGTAACATCCCCCATCTGGATCAATCATCAACCGGCCAATGATGGATTTCTTATCTATGCATTGACTGAAGCAGGTCTGAATGGCAATTTGATCAATTGTACCTGTTGAGTACATTTAATATCTGTCTGAATTATTGATTATATCTCCTTCCAATCATGTACTCTCAGGTGTCTTGTGCCTTATTCATTCCGGTTCTCTAAGAAATTCGGTGGATTTGAAGGTATTGTGGGTGTTCAATGTGATCATCATTTGCAGGAGAAATGAGCAAGCTGATTGATGCCTCCATCATGGAACCCTGAAAAAATAAATCTATTAGGTTACTGATCTACAAAGATTCAAATAGTCCCATCCATAGCTTGTAATAAATTATAAAATCAAAGCAGCAAGAATGGAGATATAGATGCAGAGCAATAACTGGTTTTGGATGAATGCCTAGCTGTGGGCCTTCCAATGTGATCCTCTTGCACTGCAGTTGTTACTGATGTTTCATACATTTCATTCTCAGGTTAAAAAAGCTTTTGCCCTGTCTGCATCAGACAGGCTTATTGCCTGTGGATGCAGTAATGGATTAGTACAATTGGTTTCCGTGGAGACCCTAGAATATGCTGGGACACTGTCATACTCAATGTCCCAAAAATACCAAATTGAGATGGAGAATTACTATACTAAACCCAGCCAAAAGGATTCTAAAGTCGCAGAAACACTTCCAGATGCAGTTGCCTGTCAGTTCTCAACATCTGAAAAGCTTGGTAATGATAAGCATTTCCTATCCACAGTTTTTCTAACGTAATTTCCCATGTGCACCCAGAATAATGGTGGAATTTTTTTAGTGGTTGTCTATGGAGATCGCAGCATCTATATATGGGATTTTGATGACACAAATAAGGTGATAGCCTTGTACCTTGATTTGAAGTCCATCATTTCTTTTGCTCAATTATGCTTTTCAGTTTTTGTGCTGTCATTTCTATGCCACTTGACACTTATGAAAACTTAATCCAGTGAAGCAATGCTCTCTCCTCTTTCAGGCTTCGAGGTGCTGTGTGCTTGTTTCTCATTCTGCATGTATATGGGATGTGAAGAATCTTTGCTGTGAAAGCAAGCATGATCCTACTCTTGCATGTGTTGCTAGAGGCTGCTCGGGTGGAATTTCTTTTGCAACATGCTCAGCTGATGGTACTATTAGGTTATGGGATTTCCTGTTGGAACCTAATTTACCAAAAGATGCTGCAAGCCACAATTCTTTAGTTTCACATTTAGGTAAAGTATCCCGCCTCGTGCATGCATAGTTAAGCTTTCATACTGAGCCTCCTCCTAATGCTTATCCAACCAAACTAGCTAAATTTTCTACCTACCATCCTCTTATCTCATTCTGTTTTGCTGTAGCAAGTGCTGGAACTTTTGTGCGTGATACCATAGAGCCGGGCATTAGTGCTCATGGATTTCGGTCAATGACGGTCAGCTCAGATGGGCAGTACCTGGCCGCTGGTGATTCTGATGGAAATATTCATATCTATTATTTATATACTTCTGAATACACATGTCTTAAGGTAAAGTCAGGATGCTCAACATGATTGTCGGGTTCTGGTAGAAAAATATAGACAGAGAAGCATTGCATGCCCAAACATCATGCTTACACATTGAATTTGCTTCTTTGGCAGGGCGCTCATGATGCAGAAATCCTTTCCTTATGCTTTAGCTCGTTAGGTGAGAAGAATAGCATTTCTGGAGGAGTCAAGGACAAGAACTACTTTCTTGCTTCAGGGGGACGTGATCGGGTTATCCACCTTTATGATGTTGAAAGGTTCATGCCAACTTTGGTGCTTATTAACTTGGCTTTTGTAATATCCTTGTTTGTGAACCTTCTTTTGTTCAGGAATTTTGACCATCTTGAAAGCATTGACGACCATTCAGCTGCCGTGACATCAGTCAAGCTCATCAGTGATAGTGGCAAGCTACTAAGCTGTAGTGCCGATAGGTAGGTCGGCAGATTATAATATAATAAGAGAACAGGATCATTAATTGATTTTTTTTTTTTTTCAATACCATGTCCTGTATAATGCTGAATCCTTTTGGCTTTCATGTGTTGATCCTATACATTTTTTTTTTCAAAGAACTGTTGATCCTCTACTTCATGGGGTGGCATTTTGAGTAACTCTAATGTGTCAATCGCACCGTCACTTACTAAAAAATGATGGGTTTTACCAAAATTTATTGTCTTGTTGGCCTGATGTGATAAATATAGTAGAAATTTTTTTTTATGTTCCTTGTGCTCTGTTGTTACAACTTTATTTGCCAATATATGCACACTCATATAGGAAACACGATTCTTCCTTTTACCACAGGTCACTGGTATTCCGTGATATTGTAGTAGCAGATGGCAGTTATAAGATTTCACACGGTCATCGCCAGATGGCATCTAATGGAACTGTTTATGATATGGCTCTAGATCGATCTGAGGAGGTTGCAGTCACCGTTGGACAGGTACTGTAACATCTTCAAATTTCCATTTAAATGTGCCTTGGATGGGTAGCCATATATTGCATCCATCATCTTATGTATTCATGACATCAAACAGGAGATCCATTTTATACGGTATCTGAATTCCACAAGCAAAGTTGTCTTTTTCTGTTCATGACTGTTAATGACGGCAAACTTGTATATGCTTTGCAGGATAAGAAGATAAATACATTTGATATAGCATCTGGGAAGCTTATAAGATCTTTCAAGCAAGACAGAGATGGTGGAGACCCTATCAAGGTGAGCTGCAAATGATTACCAACATGTTGTTTGCCATACAAAGTCTTATCACTAGTACTAATTTCTTTTGCAGGTGTTCATGGATCCAAGCTGCAATTACCTGGTTTGTGCCTATTCTGACAAGTCAATGCGCATGTATGATTTCAATAGCGGGGAGATGGTTATTCAAGCTACAGGTCATGGGGAAGTAGTAACTGGCATCATTTTCCTACCTGACTGCGAGCACATAATATCTGTGAGTTTACTATCCAGCTGAATTTCATAAACTTCTGTACTTTGAGCAAATGATTTTGGTGAATTTCTATCGAGCTAAATTTCATGGAAAATACATGCTTGGATCTCTTTAGTCTGTTACTAAGCTAAGCCTTTTTTTGCACTAAGAAAACTACACCAAGTAGGTACTCATAACTCCCATATTTCGTGGCTCATATGGATAGTGTCCTCTATCTCAGACAATCACTCACCTTCATTATCACAAAGAAAAGATGCAATTGTTTCATGCAACTTTATGCTAAATAAATACAAAATCAATATTTTAAGGGGGCTTGGAAGCAGTTCCATTTCATCTGATTAACTGTGAAAGACTTTCAGGTTGCCTGTGGGCTGCTTGTTTCTGCAGCAGCAGTTCTATGCATACTAAGACTAAATAAAAAGTGGTCCACTCTTTTATCTTGAATATGTGGATATGGTTATCAGCCAGGTATGCTGTTTGAGCACCATCATATACAAGGAGGCACTGTTTAGATTGGATGTTTCAGCTGGATGAATACAATCAGCTTCCTCCAGCATTTGGATGTAAATACTCCATTTGGGGAAACAGTCTCTTCATTTTAAGTTAATTTTCTTGGTGTGGTCTACCTATTATGACATATGACATGCTCAAACATCTGCAGTCACATGCATGTGTGAGCACACAAGAAGATGAGATTAGGACAATCGAGTTGGTTTGTGCATGCTACTCTTTTGTTTTTTTTTCTTGGTTCAGTTGCACTAATTTATATATCATGCTTAGGTAGGTGGAGATGGGTGTATCTTTGTTTGGCAAGTACCCAGTGCCTTTTCCTGCAAGATGCTACAGGGAATTAAAGCGAACTCCGACCCGCTAAGTCCAAGAAGCTTGGTCCCACCAACAACTTTACATCGAATGATATATAGTGACAAGGAAAAAAACCTGCTTAGCACCAATTCTCAAGAGATGTGGCTCTCTACTTCCAAACAAGTTGGAGGCACACTTGATCATAGGGGTAGTCCTCACGGGACCTCAACTTTTTGTTTTAGCATTTCAAGACTACCAAAATGGGCGCAAGCCAAAGTATCAAGCTCTAGAAGTCCAAAGATTTCTCCATCTCAGGTAGCTTATGAATAAAATGAATCTTTTACTCTAATTTGCAATGATAAAAGTATGTCAGCCATCCTATCTGTCATGCCTGTCACACAGTATTTGTTGTTGTGTGAAAAGAATAAGTGGGAATTTTAGCCCATGTACTTTTAGTCATTGCATGATGGCTAATTGTTGATGGTGAAGGAGAAAATTATAAAGTTCATTATCGAGCCATTTGGTTACTTTCAGTCATATTGTTTATTGCACTTCGAAAAAAAAAATGTAACAATTTTGTATTTTTCCTCTAAAAAAAGAAAGGAAAAAGCTCTAGTGAGTATAAGTGATCATGACATGGCACTTCTTCTATTTGATAGGTGGCTCGCTACTTGAACAAACCATCATCTTTTCCATGGATAACAGGGTGATCTAATAGAAGAGTAGATTTAGTTAACAAATTTAAAGATGGGTACCTAGCAAAACATTTTAAGAGAGAAGAAAAAGTAAATTGCTCATGCAGGTGTCCTTAGAAGTACGAGTGCCAGAATAACTTGTGTGCATAATATCCTTATGAAGAGAAAAACGCTGTTAGCATGCGTTTCTTGTATTGAAAGAAACTGCATAATTCGTTAATCACATCTAATCCCTTAACCAGGTAGCCTCAATTTATTTATTTATATTAAAATCTTCTAACTGATGCTTCTTGTATATGAGCAAATAATATCTTCCTCTTTGTTCTTGTTTTTCAGGAGCCCAGTCTTGCATTCCAGGATATTCAAACTCCAAAGAAAAGTGACATTGGGGAGAGTCGGTCCAGTATCACAAATGAATCAGGAGGCACACATTCTAGCGACTGCCAAAGCTCGACATTGTCACAAAAAAGCAGCAGGTATCGGTTGGCATACTCTTCTTTAATGTCTGTTTTTCTGTATATACTCATGCCCGTGTGTTTCATTATGCTTCAGAATGGACAGGCCTTGGCAAACAATTTATACTGTCTGCATGGACTTTCAAAATTCTCCCGAAGCATGGAAGCAGAAAGACGAAATGATTTCAGTTCTTGCTTTCTGTAAGGCCAGATTTGTTGCTTGTCATTTCTTGAAGTGTTCTTTCCTGAATAATGAAATGTTGTAGCTCAGAGAATTTATTCAAAATCCTTGACGAGACCAAGTTTGCTCTGTTGCGTGAACAGGGTTAGACATATGAATGGCGTACTGATCAGCAGAGGCTGCTTGCAACTAATTATTTATGTTATTTTATTGCCAATTATAACCTCCATTAAAAAAGGGCACACATTCACTTTGTATTATAGCACTTTGAAGGTTTTATAGATGTCCATAATGTGCAGTGTTTCAATGTTAGGCGACGCAATGCTTAAATACCTTCAAAATTGCTGGCATTGACTTCTCTCAAATTCTTGGTCTCATCCATTAAGGGATATATAGAAATGGACCATGGCTCCCATCTTCTTCAAGGAGCTCACAGACCAGAAGTTGTAAATATGCAGATTGGCTAACCTATTGTCTTGGCTGTAGTATTTTGGTTATCTATTGAATGAAACTTTGACGGCTCTCACAAAGTTCAGTCTTTCAATGGGTTGTTCACAATGAATGATATAGATTTGGAGATTATATGTTGGTCAATAACCTCCATCACTCATTACATCGTGTGTTGCTTTTCTGCATTGGCTACGCAGCTTTAAAGCAACTTAGTACCCCGATTGCTAATTGCTACAAATTGCTACTCCATAAGAAACTTATTGACTGAGATCTTCTGCTAGCAACAGTAATGATCATATCAGATGAAGGTTTCTCTTATCCATCATATGTCCGTGCATTTTTCAGGCCAGGACATTGGAAAGCAACCAACAACTAGTAAACTTCTAGCTGGATCCTGTGTACCAGTATGCGAGAAGCATTCACTTTGGTGAGTTAATCTTGTCATTGACAAAGCAAACGAACTTAAATCTTGCACCAGCAATTATTATTTGGAATGAAAAAGCAAAATCTCATGAATTGGCGTTGCATGAGATTACTTTGGGCAGGGCAGCATATGATGAGTCAGAGCAGTCATACAATGTCAAAGTTGAAAATGAGGCGCTGGAAGCTGCAAGTAGTGACACCTCCCAGAGTGAGAATGAACACAATGAATCATGCCACAGGGAAGCTGCTGATCATGCTACGGAGCAGCAATGTGCAGACAGAACGGAAAACAGATTGCAGGAGAAAGGCAACAATTTTAACTGCTGTGAGAAGTACGAAGACAATATGTTGTTTGACCAGCACTTTGCTAGCTTATCAGCAACTTCAAAGGTTACAACTACTACTCTACTCTCTTTTTGGGTAAAGAACTACGTTGCTACTCTGTGTTTGGGGTATGGCTTTACTATTTTTTCATTGAAAGACTGTCCTGTAGTCTCTGCAATGCACTACCTCCACTCATGCCCTAATTCAGCAACTTCTCTACCTCTTATGCCGGTTCATCTCTAGCAACACTACAAGTTGTGAGAAGTGTATGTACACGGCTGTTTCACAGTGCATTTTTTAATATTTGGGGCTGTTATAGAGGGAAAGAGAAGATTGTGTTTGTTCATCTCACGAGCTTGCTCATAAACCTTGAACCTGGAGAACTTGGCCATTTTTGGAAATTCTACTTTCTGGTTTCTTCCTCTGACACAGACATAGCACAGCCTGTAATGTTGTCTACTGGAAAGCTACGTCATTTAGCTTTAATCACATTCCATTAAGATTTGTTAAATTGTTGTGAACACAAAACTAAGTCGAACCTTGAATATGAGGGTTCACTCCCACAAGGCACTGGTGTTAAATAATTTTATGTAACAATGTAGATAGAGAAAAGGGAACCATCAGCAAGGAGAAGATATTCTGCTCGATATGTTGTGCAGCGGAGGTATCTTGGAGATTGGAAGAGCTTTGATTCTCTCTGTGAAGAATTAGACCACAAACATTCATACAATGTTGTGGGAGAAGCTAACTCCGATAGCAATGACATATCAAAGTCAACTTGCAAGATGATGAAGGAACTGACTACGGGAGAACTTTGTGATCAGGTGTGTCCATGTGATTTATGGCTTTCTATTTAATAGGAACCTTGATTTTAAGTCTTGACTTTTATTGACTTGAAATTGGAAGAAAAAATAAAATATATGCAATCTTTGGCTGGGCATATAACGCACAGCGAATAAATTAAGAAAAACCATGAAAGTAAGAATTTCATACAACTTAACTATTTTAATTCACTGTTACATTATTTAGTTAATATGCCCAACCATAGGCTTAAGTTTATCACGGTGAACTAAATTTGAAATCAGCTGTTTATAGGTGTAACCCTTTTTTGTGGATTAACTTATGTAGACTTGCATAATGCTGACCTCTATTTGGTTTAGATTTAAGTCTCTCATTGGGAGATATGAGAAGAGTTTCAGGTTATTGTAAAAACATTGGTAGGAGTTGGGTGTACATGGTTAGATAACTTGGTGAAACTTCACTCTGTAGGGCATGCAATGGGGTTAGTCCTGCTTTCTTCTGTACAGATGAATTTTCGATTATCATTAGAAGATGTTGGACGAATTTCAGAATGACAGCAAAGGATGACATTATTAATTCGATATATTGCAGGCGATGAAGAACACAGGGAATCTAATAATCTCATCTTCTAGCTTGCCTAGTGAACCAACAATAGTCGAGTCCACAGAGGAATCTCATAATGAAAAAGGAGTGAAGGAAAAAATAAGTGAATGCAGCAGGGCATTACTCAACTTGGAGAGTGCCACAGACACTGTAACGCACTTAATTAGTGATTTGATTTCTATGGCTTCTGAAGAAGAGCTTCTGAAGGGATCTGGCTCAGGGTTGTACAACCAGGCTGCAGAACTGCTTCCCACGATTGTACATAAAGTCGACGCTCTTGCCAGATTATTGCGGTTGGGCAATAACCATTCAATTGCCAGAAATTGAATGCACTACCAGGTATGAATTTTGTGCGTTTTATCAGCTCCTTAGGCTAGTAGCTGACTCACAAGCAGACTTTCTTACCTACCTTGGGGAAGATATGCATAGTATCTTGTGGAGAATGAACTGATTTCAACTCCTAGGTGGGTATGTTGCATCCTGTTCAGTATTGGCCTGCATGGAAGCTTCTTGCTGACGCAAGCCTAATCACCCTTGAGGTACTTGATAAGTTGATACACAGTTTCAATTGCATCTACTGCAGTCACTTTTGCTAAAAAAGGGTATCAAACACAAAGACCTAAAGTCAGGGCTCGATATCTCACCGTTAGGTTTCTCTACCCACCAAAAGAGACGGTCAGCGCATTGGCCAGTTCAAGGCAAAGATTGGGGTACCAGACTGATTCGATTATCACAAAGAGGCCCCGCATTGTGGAGATCGAGTTGCAGAAGATGAAATATGAGATGACAAAAGTGCAGAATGAATCACTAGACAAAAAAAAAGATCCGATCGCTGTAGTAGTGAAAAAAACAAATTTACGCATTTAGAAATTTGTAAAATGTACAGAATAAAGCAGTTACAGGTCAACAAAAGTAGGGAATTTTGAATCTTTTTCAGATCAGTACATTACCAAATGCCCTCATTGATTCTTGTAGATCTTAGCTTTACTGTATCTCTTCTCTGGCATTTATCATGCCCCAGTCCTTTATGCCCGTCGTAAGAAGCAATCTGTCGCATTACCTGGTCCAAATTGTCCAAATTGGCACTTGACAAAACATCTTCCATTACCTCTCCTGGACAGGCCTTGGAAAAGAGAATCCGATAAGCTATTATCATTATTCCTTGTAAATTGTTGTTAAACTCATGTAACTTGGTTCCTTTGGAGATCATACCCTATTCGATCTTATACTTGCCATGCGCCTGGTGCCATTGTTTCATTAGCTTTAATGATGCTGTTTTTGCATCGCCATATTATATTCCAAATACAGGACACTGTCTAGCCTCCAGTCAAGTATATGACACGCTACTCCTTTTAGAACTGCATATTCCGATTACATGTGCGTGATGTTTATGCTCGGTAAGGGAGAGGGTACGAGGTTCAGGACGTGTGATGTTGATGTATGTTTCTGTCCAAATTAATTAAAAAAAAAAAAAATCCTTGCACCCAGATGAGTTCATATACTGAAAGGATATTGTCAACAAGTCTCCTCTAAAGCTCTTATTAAGTTATTCGATCAAGAAAATTGTGCAGTTTTTAATGCATCAACTGTTATTTTATTATGTGCAATTAAGTTTTAAACATTTTAATAACCCGTTAAGGCGATATACCATCGAATTTCCATGCTTAAATTTCCAAAATGTTGCCCAGGCCCATGTCATGGCCCATTACTTCTGACCCTCTCCACTCCACAACTACCCCCTAATATGAACCTTTGGAGCGACAAACAACGATCCTATTGCACTGAAATCAACAGCACGATGGGCTCCATTTCTAGGAGAATTATCCCAAGAAAAGGTGGGTGAGAAACTGGACTTCTTTTCCTTGTCTGAACACTCCTTCCGGTTCATGTTACCCATCCTGTCATAATTTATCGTCTCTCCACTTTAGCAACAAAAAGAGAAGGGAAAAAAACATAAAGCAAGAAAAAAAAAAGCAAAAGACCATCTTTTCCTTTTCCCATCCCCTCAACTTTAGCCAAAAAAAGAAAACCATTTCTGAATGATGATGATTTTCATGCAATGAATTCCAATTATAAAAACAACACTAGCCTCCACCTCTCCCTTTTTACCTTGAAAATTTCAAAGGCATGTCGCCTACGAGCTAATAAGAATAGTATTAAATCAAACCCAACCCTAAGCTAAGCACTTAGTAACGAGCACGCTCGGAGATCTTTGCCCTAACATTTTGTAAATCCCTAAGAAGGTATGCCTGAGAATTTTAGCAGTATATGCTTCTGGGGCGTGTGCTCTTTGTCTTGCTTTAGCAACATATGCCCAAACCCTAGAAATTCCCCTTTCTCGGGATTCCTTCACTCTATAATCATCAGGCTATGAAACCCATGGGAGGGAAACGACCCATAATAGTCCTGCCACATGTGAGCCTAAGTGCCCCGTGAGTTTTATTGTTTTCGGACGGTTTATGCCTCTCCAGAGAAGTAAGTAATAAGTAGATAGGTATTTTTAACGGTACAAATTGTTAAACTAGCATTACATCTTCCAATTAAAACTTCTAAATCGTATATATGCACAACGTGCTTCAAGATATAAGCCCGTATTAAGCTGGACTTTCGGGCTGTTTACTTGCTTCCCCATTTAAAAGTAGGCTCCATTTTTCAAGCGTATGCAAAGCTTGCTCACAAGTCATATGTCAGGGAGACTAATTCCCATCTACTAAACGAAGCTTTCAAGCTTTTTAGATGGACTGTCGACGCATGACCGATGTAGAGTCTGAAATTGGAATAATCTTTGTAAGGCTGAACTGAACTTATTACAGAGCCATACTATTCTTGATTTCTTGGTAAATATTTATGAGAAAGGAAGCCACTGATTTATGCATATCGTGTGGTGGTGGGGTAACAGAGGACTCAATTATATTGTGCTTTTGCATTCATTTCTCCTTACCTAATGATGGCTTTGCTTTTCTGCTTTTATTTAAAGTCCAGACAAGCATTTTCACAAGGGGGCTCTCTCTCTCTCTCTCTCTATTCTATTTTATTCTATTCCAACCCAAATAATGAAGGAAAAGACAATTTGGTAGATTACACCAGCTTCATTAGACTAGAGAGAGAGAGAGCTTAGGGTTGGGAGGTCTTCATGTGTTACTAGGGTTTTGGAGAGTTATGGAGAGATAATTATGAAAACGGGAGGGTCATAAGGACAACATTATTGTCGGATATAATGGCTACGGCGAAATTTGTGGAATCTATCGAGGGTTGCGCATGTTCTATCCTCGCATTATTTGATGGGCACTGAGAGCTGCTTTGTTCTTATGTTCCCTCAAGCAAAATGTTAATCTCCACGTTCCTTCCTCGTAATCTAATGATAAAAGTATGATCTTTGAATGGCCCCAGAAGATGCTCTCCCTTGGCCACTTCATTCCTTTTTTCTTTCTCTCTTTTTTCAAGTTTCATTTCTTTTGTGGGTCTGAAGATCTGAGGACTTTGGATGCCTGGGATTTGATTATGATCACATTTTTTTCTTCTGATTTTTCACTCGATACAGATATTTCATTTAAAGGTAAAATAATGCATAAAATGATTTGACATACTTTCATGAGGTGGTCAAACATAATTTACGTGTTTAGTAAGAAAAAGCTCCAAGGGGGTGCATTAATATTATTGAAACCCGAAATAAGTCGAGAGATTATCACTGGAATGAGCTGAGAGACGATCATATTCGCGCTAAATTGCTAATTACGACAGCGACATTTCCAACTAATAGCAATAATTGGAGGATAGCTGTAATTAGAATCCAGCAAATGATGGGGGCAAGACAGATATTCTCCCATTTAGCTCATAGAACAAGCACTTGAGAAACCAGTTGAACCTCCACTCGTTTCTAGTAAATTAAATACAAGATTAGTCACATACTTTGACCGCATCACGAGGATATTCATCCACGTGACAAAAGAACGATACGTATACTAGTGTTTTTCCTTCTAAAAATCTCATGGAAACTCAAATTTTCATTCAATATACTGCAATCTAGAGAGAGAGAGAGAGAGAGGAAGAGATTCTTTATTTCTTTTAATTTATGGGTTTATTAAATGCTGAGAGACTGGGATTGTTGATTGAGAACATGACAAAAGAATGTAAAGCAGAAAAAGCTCATTCTCTCTGCATAAAGCTCATCTCGGAGAGAGACAACAAAACTTAGCACACTGACTTCCGAATCTTCAGTTCCTCAGAAAAGAACACACGATAAACCCAAAAAAGAATACAAGCCCGCCCCCTCCCCCCCTCTCTAATCTTTCTCCCTTTGCAAACCCTCATCTGCACAAGTGATTTGCGTGGTCTCTTTCCCCTTTTCCATACTTCTAGGTTATTCAAATAAACAAATACAATAAAAGCCACAACCTCCAACGCCGCCTGCTTGGGTTTTTGATGCGTTTGCCCTAGCTTTGTTTGGTGTGATGGGAATCCCAAGCATGTTTATTAGGCCTAGGAATTATTCTTCATCTTCAAAATTCTGGTCTAAAGACAAAGAACTAGCAATGCAAAATTCTAAATTATAACCCTCGATCTGGGAACTTTCCATTCATTAATGGATCTTTTTAATCTTTATGGTCATGAACCGAGCTTTTTTAAGTTGCGATTTATGTGTGGCGGGACCTTTGGAATATGATATGTAAATGCTACCCGCTCAAAATCTCTAACCTCGATGGACTACTCATCATCACGTCGGCATATATCCCACTTAAAATCTTCGTCTAGCATCGACGTAACATTCTTGTACCAAAATTATTCAATTATCGCTCCCGTATAACAGTACATTATAGGCGCAATGACATTAGTAGATTCAGGTAAATTGACCCCACTTAATCGGATAGGCCATGATTTATTTTTGTTGTTGTGGACTTTCTTTTCCAATTGATGTGACCAGCAATTGCGGGGCCCCTCGCATGCATGTTCACGCTCAATCCTGATTTAAATTCTATGGAGGAATTGCTGGTACCTGTTGGAATATGTCCAGACCATCAGTCTGTCTTGATTCCTGTTGTATCCTTTTGATGTGTGCTGGACAGCCAAAAAGCGTTCCAATCTGATGTAAATCCCTTTGATGGAACAATCTACATAAAAGCAGCCCCTCATAATTTTTTTGGGAGTGCACATATTTCATATGGAGTATAGACATTCTTTGATTGCCGAAAGAAATGTCTACTTTAACCCGAGTCATACGCGATTCTTCAATGGCGCTGAGTTAAATTAACTATGTCATATCTCTTGCTTAGCAATGCAATTATGTATTAAAACCGTTGAGCAACACGGAAAACATCAAATTTATGACACTTTACCTTTAAGCAGATTTCTTCACTTGATGATATGATCATGGGTCTAAAATAATTGGATGCTTGGTTCACGAGCAGTTTGTGAGCTTAGAAACAAAGTGCTAAAATTACACATGTTTCATCCTCAAAATGCTTCTTTAAGTGAAATGCTCGATAGAGCTATATTGGAGAGATATATAGGTGATCCCGAAACATCGAATCATTGGTTTGTAATTGTCCTTCTTTGGAAGCAAATAATAAACATCTAACATAAGGTTAAGGTTAAGGATAAAAATGACATGGGATAGATTAATATGAAAATATGATCAACCTTGAACAACTGAAATATGAGATTTTCCCTTCATGACATCTATTTAAATTTAGGCATTGTTTATCTCACATTAGATTGTCAGAATATAGCAACCAGAGTAGGCTACAAAAGTGATATTGCGGTAAAACCATCGACACTCTAGAGACATTTTTAAGGTTGACAGGGTTTTAATGGAGTTAGATGCAGAAGAAAACAGGAACGCAATAGGGATCAAAGAGGGTCGGTTTGAATTTCTTTGGATGTATGCTTCTTTTATAGAATGAAATGGAAAAAAGATAGGGCAAAAAGAGAATTAAAAAAAGAAAGAGTGATGAAGACAGACGAGGGTCGAACCACGTCGCACCAAACTATCTTTTGTCCCCAAATCTTTTCGTCCCCAGTAGCACGAATCAACGACCAAGGACTTGCCCTATTTGGATGTGGAATTTGTCTGATCCACTAAACAAACAAAACCCCAACAAAAAAGACAAGACTAGTCTCCCATTCTTTTCTCTCCTAACAATTTATTTATGAAAAAATTGACACAAATAGTTGTCCAAGTGTAGGGTCGCCCCTAAATTTTTAATTTATTTGATATGATTTCTTAATTTTTTGCATATGTTCAATTTAGTCCTGAAATTATATGGAAATGTTCAATTCTATTACTCTATTAATTTAAGTTAATCGAATTTGTTGATTTGTCGTTACGTTTGCATGGTGAACCCAAAAAAAATATATATACACATGGTTTGTTCAATTTGAATTATTATTATTATTATTATTATTATTATTATTATTATTATATTATGATTTCAGTTGAATATCTTACGTGAATAATTCTTGTGTAATTGTTTTTTTGACCAAAGAAAGAGAGCATGTTCATATCGACTGGACGTGGGATTCCACCTACGGTATTCTAGTTTATATGAGTGTATATGGTAGTGCTCAATGTAATCAGTGCATTTTATTAAGAGGATCAATGTACCCAAGAGAACTCTCCACACAAATCTCTTTAGCTATATCTCCATCGAAGAACACTATTTTATATATACTTAGAATATAAACCATCACATAATAACAACAATAGCAAGAGGACGCTTCATAGAATTGAGGCGCATCATAAGGGCAAGAATCTCATCATAGTTGCTTTTATATTTCCAAGTAAAAACTTTTGCTACTGATTCAACTTTTTGGCATCCCACAATGTAATCCGCATTTGTTTTGATCTTATATACGCATAATTGAAATTAGTTGTTTCAAGAAGTAAACCAACCAAATTCCAAGTATGAGCTTTGTGTAAAGTATACAATTCATCTATTGTTACTAGTTGTCAAATAGCATTAGTAATACCAATGCATGGCTAGGTGAAAAATAATGAAGTGCAGTAAAAGAAAGTCAAACGTTAAAGATTGCTCAAGAAGTTACATCATCCGAATTCTATTGTTAAACCATTTCTTTTGACACACATATATAATGCGTTTGGTATAATTTTTAGTAGCTATCTATTATATCATTTAGAAATTTGCTTTTTCTTCATATTAACATTAGGGAAAAGTTTACCTTTCTTTTTCTAAATCTCGTCTTCGTTCCACTCAAGACACCACGTGGACACGTACAAATCCTCAGTCTCATTTTCGTCATGTGAATTGGTTCGTGTTGCTCATTAAATTCGTTTCTCTTTCTTTTTTTCTTCCTTTTTTCTTTTCTTTTTCTTTTTTTTGCACTTTTTTTAGGGTTTGGTGGGGGGCAAAGGGACACAAAAGCCACCGCCCAAAGAGTAATGCCGGGGTCCCCATCTCGTGATCCAGCGGCGACTCTCGCTCCTTGTCCCACGCAAACCCAGTCCCGCACGTCACAATCTCATCTCCAATTCTTGCGTTCGACCTAAATGCATGGAGAACTACTAAATGTACAAGAATCTTTATAGACCAATAGGGAAACAAGATGGAAGTGTAATGTAATGTAAGGAATCTCAATGCCTCCCCCAATTCTCACTTCGATCGAAGGAAGATGACGATATCTACAGGAGTCTAGTCTGAATACTTCTTTTCAAATGCTCGGCCTACACAATACAAATTTCACGCAATGTCAAATCTATAGTAAGAAAATGTACAATATGCTTTGATTTCATTGTCTTATAGATTTAAGATTTTTTTTTATATACTTGGAAGTGATAAAATTTACTTTTTCTAATGATTATTAGATTGGCAGACTAAGTCTACCGATGACTTTAAGAATATTGGTGTTTTTACATTGTTTTATTCACCACATGAATGCACTTTTTTAGGGAGTTTGATCCGCGTGGAAAAGATGGTGTCATTTCATAATTTCTATGTAAATTCTAATTATGTACATCTATAATTACAATATCAGTATGTGAAATAATTATTTTCAAAGTTCTGATCAATTTAAGGTAAACTTTTGATTCTATGTGCTTATTTCAACTTATATCGATGTCTTATTTTCCCCTTTATTTGGTTTATAATATGGGAAAGCAGTTACATGCTTGGCATATATGCTTGACATATATGTGTACAAAAGATGGCATGGAAAAAGAGTTTCTCATGATTCTATCATAAAAGTCGATATTCTTTTCAATAATTCTCGGCATAGAGCAGAAATCTTGCAACCTGGAAATCCATGGAATGCCCTATTAACGACATGAGTGCGTTTGGAATCACTTCAAGGGAGCTATAGGTAAATGCAAGTACTATTTGAATTTTTTTTTGAAGAGATTTGGGGAGAAGCATTGCAATTCTAATTGCCTATAAACTTTCATAATTCCTGAAATGTCCTCACCTCGTGATGTCGTTGTTGACGAGTTGGATTTGGCTCCAGCAACCTCGCATGAGGTCGCACAACCTTTGGCGGCTCTTAACTAAGGTTGTGTGACCTCAAGTGAGAGCTGTTGGTGCCAAATCTAGTTTATCCTACGGCTGAGCTCTTCGTTGGTTTCGAGGTTTAAAAAAAATAGTAAAAGTCATTTGTAATGTGTGCTTTTTCCATATACAATTTAAACCAAAGTTGCTTCACAATTTGCTTTTGAATTATAGTTTACCATATATTACTTGCATTTCGATAATCCCCTTTAACATAAAGTCCTTCACATTTCCTTGTATACTTTTCTCAAAAGTCAAACCAAAAGCACCCATAATTCGATAATATCCAAGCCTTTGATGACATAGGACGAAATTTGAGAGGATTTGAATTAGTTCATTTCCTTATCTTTGTTGATTTAAGCAAATAGGTCGAAAATTAGAAGATTTGATTCAATCTTTTAGCATTATCCTTTTAGGTATTATAAATTTAGTAGTGTCTAATAGATTATTTCATTAGTTTATATTTTTTTTTCCAATTTTAACTTAGAGTCTCATTACAGTACTTTAGATAAAGATACGCACTTTGTTTTCTTGTAAAGCCACTTACCCCTTTGAATTATTGATGGAATTATAAGAGTTTTTATTTGAATTTCCATTTTGTGTAGACTAATTACCCATAAGTCGTCAATTGATTACGTTGCAACCATTGATATCGAAGTCACTAAGATAACGACCAGAACAAGAGAAAGTTAGGGACGCAAGCCTTGTGGGTGGCTATCTATCGTCTCAGGTTATCTCAACGGACTAAGGAATATGATTCGTGACATAACTCGAGAGCTTTGGAAAGTCCGGTCACCGACCTTAACTCGAGAGCCTTGGAAAGTCCGGTCACCGATCTTAGTTTTCGTGATAATCCTCCTCCTTTCACAATATCAATACCCAACCCCCACGGTTTGTTTTTACCCTTTTCCTTTTTTAATTTTTAGCATTTGATCCGGCGTAATCGCCACAAATCAAGAAAGATTTTCTTTCCTTTTTTTTTTTTTGTCCGAAACCGATAATTGACCGTTGAGGAGGTCGTCGCTCTTTTATCTTTAAAACTTCCACCTTGGGTCGGGGTGGGGGCACGTGGGGTGGGGGAGGATCATCACGTGAGGGCGGGAACACGGCGCGTCCCGGTACGCTCTCGGATCCGTGCAGTTTAGGTGGGGCCCGGCTCTACAGGAGGTGTGCTTAGCGTCGTCGAATTGCGACACGTGCCGGCGACGCCACTCGTGTGGGACATCCTAGGCGTCTAATCTGGTGGAGAGAGAGAGAGAATGATGACGTGTGCATGAATGCATGAAGCCGTAGGTCGCATGTTACTCCGTACGCCGTAGGCGGTGGTTCACATGTGCATTCTTGCATTCTTTTCTATTAGTCATGTTCTAACCGATAAAAATTAGTTGTCGGGGCGACCCGTACCCGGTCGGGCCATCGGGTCGGGTGATGTTCCTCGTCACGTGACTATTTTAATTTTCCATACCAAAGACAAATAAAATTGTTATTCAAAAAGGTCTAAATCTATTTAGTTTTAAATTTTTATTTGGTCAATTTAATCCTAATTATCAATTTGGTCATTCCAGTCAAATTGATGCGGAAGTCGGTTGTTTTACGTGTCACGGTCAATGTTGATAGTAACAATTTTTGTAATTATTTTAAACAAATCAAATTGGCGTGGACGTCGGTCGTTTTACATGTCACGGTCAATGTTGATGGTAACATTTTTTGTATTATTTAAAAAAATTGAATTTTTTAAATTTGTTTTGTTTTCTTTCTTTTTAGTAACCGATGAGGGTCCTCGAGGCCTAAAGCCTTTGCCAAGCCTCATCTCACACAAGTCTAGCAAGGGTTATTGACTATTGCTAAGGCCTTGGCGACCCTTGCCGGCCATTCAGAGGAGAAGAACAACAAATAGAAAAGTAAAGGAAAAATTATACAAAAATGTGATTTAAAAAGTTATAAAAATTGTCAACAACAACACTGTTTGTACTACATGGAATGACTATAGATTACCCCATCAATTTTTCGACAAAAAATGGTCTGAAAAATTAAATTGACAAATCGTCAAAAAATTTATAATTAAATTGGTCAAATTTAAAAGATTTATGATTGGATTGACTACAATATGATAAGTTTGGGATTTTTTGGACAATTTTCCAAGGAAAATATGCCACCAATAAACGCAAATTGCATTTTTCTCTTTGAATTTTGGAACTTGTTGTAAGTTACCCTGACTTTTTAATTTTTTCAAGATATCTGTTAAAATCTTGAAAACTTGCAATTTCTATAGCTAATAAAAAATTGACAAAAACTATTTGGAGAGAGAGAGTTGTAGCAAGCAATGGCTGGATGACCCTGGCTTGGGTAGTGTAAGCCAATGTCGATGGAATTAGATTATGAAATTGGTCAAGATCAGCGTCTAGAAGACTTTGAAACTCATTTCAATACTCTAAAGAAACCATCGAAAAATTTGAAAAGTTAGGGGCCAATTTGCTACGCGTGAATGCGAATCGCTATTTGTTACTTCACAAATTGACCTTCCTTAAGAGACCAAATTAGTCATGCGATAGGCACATGATCAGAGCTTCAATTGAAAAATAATCGGAGTAACGTTGGAGGAGACATCACAACTGATTTCAATACTTTTAATGATGACATTGTGAAAATCGAAAAGTCAAAAGGGCAATTGGCGACCAATGTCCAAATTGAGGGGGAGAATGTAATTAGTCCAAGAAAACTATTCAAAAAAGTAAAGAAAATTTCTAAGAATGTTATCCAAAGCCTAATTAGATAACTAATAAAAGGATCAATCTGTAAGATAATATTCTAAAAATGATGAAAATCCTAAAACAAGGAAAGATAAATCAAATCATAAATCCATGATCAAGTCTTACACTCGATAATGCACTCACTGTGTGAGCATTGAATTATAAGGAAAGGATTTTCATTGCTAATTGACACTGAGACACCATGAGACAGAATTCATGAAAAGAGAGAATTCTATGGAATGATTTGCTTAAAAATAGTAATTTTGAAATAGTTAGGGTAAGTAGCCCATAGCCAGAATTTAAGGACAAGCTCCGCATTATTGTTGACTTTACTGTCAAATTTAAATTACTTACGAGAGCATTTATATATCGGTAACACCTTTGAGTTTACTCCTTGAAAGTAAGGAGATGCTATTGAGATATTTTGAATTGTGATGTAATCAAATACACAATATCAAGCTAACAACATTTTGTAATTACTTTGGGCGTTTGACATAAATTTCCAGGCGTTCGTTTAATGGAAAAGTACGAGGAAAAGAGAGCTTGTAAATTTTTAATGTACAAACCTTCTTTTTTTCTTCTTTTATAGTAAATTTTCTTTTTTTTTTACAAAATATCAAGCTAACAACATTTTGTAATTACTTTGGGGTTTGAGGACAAGATTCCAAACTATTTAATCTACATGTAGTCAAGTTATAGGTGCCAAAGAAACGAATTTAGACTCCCGTCGAGAGAGCTTGAAAACGAAATGAAAAAACGTCTCTTGCCATATCAATAATCTTGCCAAACAAATACAAGCAATGATCTTAACCTTAGTATGATTGATAAAAGTATGTTTAACCCTTAAAACTTATCCAAAGGGGGAAAAGAACATAAATCAAAGTTTCAAAAGTGTGCAGGCTACCACACAACATCGCCAAACTTCGGGGAGAATTTGCAACTTTTCAAAGTCCAAAAGTTATCGTGCAACCGTGCCAAAGTTCAGAATAATTTTTTGAGCAATTATCCCATTCCTTTTATAATGACAGCAAACAACGAATAAACTTGAAAATAGCCCCCCCCTAATTCAACAAATAATATATATTACTGATAAATCCATCGGCATAATTTTCTAATTTTGGTCACCGAAGCTAAATGTTCACCCACTATGGAAACAACACTCGACCATGTCCCCGTACTCGATTTGTCGACGCAAAACAAGTCCAAGTGGGAAAAACGATCTTTCTTTTCCCTAATTTTTCCATCTTTCTCTCTTTTCTTTTTTTTTTTTTTTTTTTGAGTTTTTTTTTTTTTTTGGCTTGCTGGCTTTGTGATGTGGGAAGAAAAGGGTGTCTGAAAACAAAAAGAACGCCCCCGAACAGGAAAAAGGCAAAGCGAAGGATAAAAGAGAGAGAGAGAGAGAGAGAGAGAAACAAAAGGAGGAAAGCGAAGTGTGACTGAGAGAGAGGACAGCACCCGGCAAGACACAAGTCGATGGCGTGACTTTGCTTTTGCTTTTTCTCTTGCCAGGAATCTTTGAAAATCGAAAGCCTCTCAAGATCACCACCCCCTCAAAAAAAAAAAAAAAAATCCAGAAAAAGCAAAAAAATTTAAAAAAAGAAAGAAAGAAAAGAAACCCAAGAAAATATACTGAAAAAGAGGAAAGGCAAAAGTGGGGAAACATTTCAATGTGAGCGCCCCCCTTTCTCTCTTCTCTTTTCTTTTTTCTATCCAATTGGGTTGGTTTACGTTGGTTTCTACCCAAAGACGCCTTTGATCTTGCAATGTTGTCTTATCTTAAACGAAACTTCGAGGCTAATCCACCTTATAGAAACTTGACACTTACTCGATTCTGATAGATTTTGATTTTCTAACTGTGTGGATGACAGCGTGCCATTGGCTTTTCTTCAATATTCGATGTGACCCCTAAAATTTTAAATTATTCCTTGAACTTTCAAACATTCAATCAATGTAATCCTTTTGTTAAATATGTCCTATGCTTCTTTTGACATGAACCTTAACATAAACGTTTATCGAGTCAAAATAATGATATGCATTGTCACATTGTTCTTTCAAATTAGTAAATCTATATTTTTCTTTCTTTTTGGATCAATGTAATGAAAGATATATGTACGCACACACACGGCGTGGGAGCCACATGTAGTCTACGTGGATGCCAACATTACCAATTTGAGGTCAAGTTAACAAAGATTATAGTCACCTCGAGTATAAGGATATTTAATAGGAGGACTATATTGGACTTTTTAAAAATAAATTTCAAGACGAGTATAAGGATTTTTAAAAATATATTGGACTTTTAAAAAAATAAATTTCAAGCTGACTAAATTGAATGAAAATAGTTTAGGAACCATGTCAACAAATATCATGTAATTTAAATATCACTTGACATGATGATTTTACTTAATGTTTTAGATATTGCTTTCTTGCACCCATGCAATGCGTGTGCACATTTGCTAGTTCTATATCCTATCTCACTAACTATGGAATTCAAGTTGTTTGAAAGTCAATGCCTTAGTATCGGATGATCTCATTATGATACACTATGATTGTGTTATCTGAGATCAAGAAGTAAATTGACTCTGAATTTGTCGTGCAACACTATGTTTAACTCAACGTTCATGCTTTCCGATCAATTTTGCTTACTCCATCATTCCCCCGTAGAAATTATAGTTTTATGTTTTTAATGTTATCCTCGCTCTTAAAACGACAATCTCTACCAAAAGTAGTTCCAATAAAATCAAGGATATATGCATCAAAAGTCTTAAAATCAGTTAAGAAAGTGCAATTATGTTCTAAAAGTTTTCGAAATGTGCGATTAGATTTTAAGGCCTATCAAATTAGTGCAACGAAGTTCCTTTGTTAATTTCATTTAATTCAATGGACAGAAAATGCGACATAGCTTTTATTAATATAATTTATTTGTATCATTAACCAAGCGTCACATCAAGAAAGAAAAAATGGATAAAGACATTTAAAAAAACAGGATTAAAAGAGAATAGGAAAAAGGATAACAATTGAAAAGATAAAAGAAAAAGAAAGTGGAAATCAAAGCCGGACTTAAGGAATAACGCACTTCCCAACTTACCATGCAAGCAGGGTTTGAGACCTTGCCTCGTTGACCGAGGCATCTAAATCCGGAGAGAGGACAAAGTAAACCCGGGTTCCAAACAAGGGGCCCCCTAGGGAGGCCTAGGGAGCTAGCGGGGACTGAACTGACCTCGGGGAAAGGAGGGAGGGGGAGCGGTAGGGGCAGAAGCGGGATTTCACCCTCGGCGGGAGCCCCGAGGAGAGGAGTAAAAAGCTCCCCGGAGAAAATGAACTCTCACTAACACCTCTCTCCCCCCCAATGGAAAGAGGCTCAGTTTTTTTTTTCCTACTCTCTGTCTCCATTGAAGTCCCACCTTCAACAAATCATAGTATCATTGATTATATTTATATTTATATTTACATTTTCAAAGTAATAAAAAATACATAAATACCACAATTTCTCCTCTGAACATGGTATGGCGGATAATGGGCGTCCGGGACGGCTTTCCCGCGTCTCGCTAGGCCGGTCTCTCTCGAGCAATCTTAAAAGTGCATTTTCTTGAATTGGCTCGATCTACCTTATTATTCATCGAGTGTCCCTGAGCAAGGCTTTTGGAGGAGTGAAAATCCGTTGCCATCTAAGCCATCGTCTTACCGTTATGTCTATGTAAAATATATTATACCAGAAATCTTTTCTAAGTGCTGCCCCTTTTAAGTGTGCCATCTAAGAAAGGCTTTTGGCACTTTCTTGGCAAAGAGAGTAAAACGCATATGTGCTCATTTACTAGCCCTCATTATTCTTCTCTGTCTTCATTATTTTACTATTCAATTGTAACTCATCTGTATTAGGAAAAATTTTCTAGAACGATAAGATTATTTTAGGATTTTCTTATATTAGCTAAAAGGCAAAAACTTAAGAAATTGTAATACTTGCTTTATCCTTTCCTAGTTTAACTTTATAGGGAACCTTTTACAGCTAATGATACATTAAAATAAAGATGAATTTATGCTAAAATATATCGTGTCATGTTTTAATTTTGCTTCTTTTTTTCACGATGAGTCATGAAATGTCACTAATAAAAGCACAGAAATTAGGAGCAAGAAATACTCGAGTGTGGATATGATAATTTAAACAATGTTACTTTTGAGTTGATATGGAAAAATTCTAAGCGCCAATGGATAACATGATATATACCGAGTGACCAGTGCTTTTATTCACTGCAAATTAATTAAAAGAGAGCATTAGGGAGGATTAGGGGGAAGGTCATTAACTGAGGTGTAATTAGGAAAAAAGAGGAGATGTAATGAAAATGGAAGAGAACCAGTTCATCATCTCCCCCTCTCCCCCACTCTTTCTCTCTCTATATCTCTTAATTAACCCGTTGCTTCTCTATGATTATTTGGACATTCTCTTTCTCCTTCCCCCTCTTCCTCCTCACTGTCCGTTGGACCAGAACAGTTCACACGCACACTCTCTCCCTCTCTCTCTAAAAAGCTAAAACCCCCTCTCCCTCTCTCTCTCTCTTGAGATCTCTCTCTCACTCTCACTCTCACTCTCTCTTTCTCACTTTCTCTCTCGTTCTCTCTCTCTCTCTCTCTCTTTGCTTCTTGTCTTCTGTTTGTGTTTTGCTTCTCAGGAACCAAAAGCTTGAACATGAGCTGCGGTGGAGTGGGGACCAAGCACCACCGCCGGTTATGAATCCCACGACGGAGCCTCCCCCTCCGCCACTGCCCCAGCCCCGCCCCAGTTCCAGCCGCCCAGCCCCCGCCGCGCCTGCGACCGCCACCCGGAGGAGCAGTTCACCGGCTTCTGCCGCTCATGCCTCTCCGATCGCCTGGCCCTCTTGGAACCCTCCGCCGCCCCCGCCGCCTCCGCCTCCGCCTCCTCCTCCTCCCGCAAGCCCCCTTCCTCCGCCGCCGCCTCGGCCCTTAAGGCCCTCTTCAAGCCCTCGTCCTCGTCCTCGTCCTCCTCCAAGCCCCCGCCCCCGGCGTCCGCCTCGGCCTTCCTGCGGGACTCGACCCGGAGCAGCAACGCGGAGGGCGTCCAGGCCAAGAACTTGGGCCCGGCCGGCGTTCGGGGTCCGGTCCTCGAGTCCAAAGAAGAAGAGGACGCGGGAGCAGGAAGCGATTACGAGCAGAGCAAGGAGTACATCGTGCAGGAAGACGGCGAGATTAGGGCTTGGGAAGAGCCCAATGTAGCACCCGCTGTTGTCGAAAACAGAGTGCAGGAGATTGTCGAAGAAGAGGAGGAGGAAGAGGAAGAGGAAGCAGAAATTGAAAAACAGCAGAGCCAGAGCTCGAAGTAGTGCCGGAAGAAGAGGTAAAGACCATGAAAGATCACATAGATCTCGATTCTCAAGCTAAGAAGTCTTCCGGGATAGACTTGGTAGGAGTTGGGTGTACAAGGTTAGATAACTTGGTGAAACTTCACTCTGTAGGGCATGCAATGGGGTTAGTCCTGCTTTCTTCTGGAAAGATGAATTTTCGATTATCATTAGAAGATGTTGGACAAATTTCAGAATGACAGCAATGGATGACATTATTAATTTGATATACTTATGGCAATTGCAGGCGATGAAGAACACAGGGAATCTAATAATCTCATCTTCTAGCTTGCCTAGTGAACCAACAATAGTCGAGTCCACAGAGGAATCTCATAATGAAAAAGGAGTGAAGGAAAAAATAAGTGAATGCAGCAAGGCATTACTCAACTTGGAGAGTGCCACAGACACTGCAACGCACTTAATTAGTGATTTGATTTCTATGGCTTCTGAAGAAGAGCTTCTGAAGGGATCTGGCTCAGGGTTGTACAACCAGGCTGCAGAACTGCTTCCCACGATTGCACATAAAGTCGACGCTCTTGCCAGATTATTGCGGTTGGGTAGTAACCATTCAATTGTCAGAAATTGAATGCACTACCAGGTATGAATTTCGTGCGTTTTATCAGCTCCTTAGGCTAATAGCTGACTCACAAGCAGACTTTCTTACCTACCTTGGGGAAGATATGCATAGTGTCTTGTGGAGAATGAATTAATTTCAACTCCTAGGTGGGTATGTTGCATCCTGTTCAGTATTGGCTGACGCAAGCATGGAAGCTTCTTGCTGACGCAAGCCTAATCACCCTTGAGGCACTTGATAAGTTGATGCAAAGTTTCAATTGCATTTACTGCAGTCACTTTTGCTAAAAAAAAAGGGTATCAAACAGAAAGACCTAAAGTCAGGGCTCGATATCTCACCATTAGGTTTCTCTACCCGCCAAAAGAGACGGTCAGCGCATTGGCCAGTTCAAGGCAAAGATTGGGGTACCAGACTGATTCGATTATCACAAAGAGGCCCCGCATTGTGGCGATCGAGTTGCAGAAGATGAAATATGAGATGACAAAAGTGCAGAATGAATCGCTAGACAAAAAAAGATCCGATCGCTGAAGTAGTGAAAAAAACAAATTTACGCATTTAGAAATTTGTAAAACGTACAGAATAAAGCAGTTACCGTTCAACAAAAGTAGGGAATTTTGAATCTTTTTCAGATCAGTACATTAACAAATGCCCTCATTCATTCTCGTCGATCTAGTTTTACTAGGCCCGTTTGGTTTGGCTTTTGGGGAATGCATTTGCAGTAATGCAAATACATTTGGGTGAATGGGGTTTTCCGAAATGTAAATATCGTTTGGTAAAATTTACATTGAAAAATAACTTTGGCCAAAATACAGTTTGGTAAAATTTGTATTTGTAATTAACTTTTATTAAATTAAAAAAGCAAAAATACACTTATTTTTTTTTGAAGTCGGCCATCGGACTGCCGGATCCGACGGTCAAACCGCTAGATCCGGCGGTCCGGATGGCCGGATCTTAGCCTCCGGAGGGTTGCGGGGGTCGCGCGACCCCAGCGACGACTACTTGGTCGCCCGTGGTTGTGCGACCTCGGGCGACCGTTGCTTGGGATCGCCCGGCCGGCGACCCGTCGCCGAGGTCGCGCCACCTCAGGCGGTCGCCTGGGTCTGGCGACGGTCGCCGGGGTCAGGCGACCCTCAGGCGGCGGTTGCCGGCGTGCACAACCCCCTTGGTCGGCGGTCGTCGGCCTCCGTGCGGTGGTTTTCCTCGCGGATGAACGAAGAACCGCGAAGTGAATAGTAACTTGGAACTTGCATTCGGAAATGCAAGTTTCCAAAGGACCTCCGAACCTACTTTGGCCTAAGGGCCCTTAGAGCCATTTGGAGATGCGGTGCATCTTGCCAAAGTCGCTCAAAAACTCGAACCAAACACACTTGCATTTCGCCAAGGGACTTTAGAGTCCAAATGCTCATCTTCAAAGCTGAACCAAACAAGGCCTGTATCTCTTCTCTCTGGCATTATCATGCCCAAGTCCTTTATGCCCGTCGTAAGAAGCATTCTGTCGCATTACCTGGTCCAAATTGGCACTTGACAAAACATCTTCCATTACCTCTCCTGGACAGGCCTTGGAAAAGAGAATCCGATAAGCTATTATCATTATTCCTTGTAAATTGCCGTTAAAACTCATGTAACTTGGTTCCTTTTGAGATCATACCCTATTCGATCTTATACTTGCCATGCGCCTGGTGCCATTGTTTCATTAGCTATAATGATGCTGTTTTTGCATCGCCACATTATATTCCAAATACAGGACACTGTCTAGCCTCCAGTCAAGTATATGACACGCTACTCCTTTTAGAACTGCATATTCCAATTACATGTGCGTGATGTTTATGCACGGTAAGGGAGAGGGTACGAGGTTCAAGACGTGCGATGTTGATGTATGTTTCTGTCCAAATTAGTAAAAGCAAAAACAAAAAAATCCTTGCACACCCAGATGAGTTCATATACTGAAAGGATATTGTCAACAAGTCTCCTCTAAAGCTCTTATTAAGTTATTCAATCAAGAAAATCGTGCAGTTTTTAATGCATCAACTGTTATTTTATTATGTGTAATTAAGTTTTAAACATTTTAATAACTCGTTAAGGCGATATACGGTCGAATTTCCATGCTTAAATTTCCAAAATGTTGCCCAGGCCCATGTCATGGCCCATTACTTCTGACCCTCTCCACTCCAAAACTACCCCCTAATATGAACCTTTGGAGTGACAAACAATGATCCTATTGCACTGAAATCAACAGCAAGATGGGCTCCATTTCTGGGAGAATTATCCCAAGAAAAAGTGGGGGAGAAACTGGACTTCTTTTCCTTGTCTGAACACTCCTTCCGGTTCATGTTACCCATCCTGTCATAATTTATCTGTCTCTCCACTTTAGCAACAAAAAGAGAAGGGAAAAAAAACATAAAGCAAGAAAAAAAAGCAAAAGACCATCTTTTCCTTTTCCCATCCCCTCAACTTTAGCCAAAAAAAGAAAACCATTTCTGAATGATGATGATTTTCATGCAATGAATTCCAATTATAAAAACAACACGAGCCTCCACCTCTCCCTTTTTACCTTGAAAATTTCAAAGGCATGTCGCCTACGAGCTAATAAGAATAGTATTAAATCAAACCCAACCCTAAGCTAAGCACTTAGTAACGAGAACGCTCGGAGATCTTTGCCCTAACATTTTGTAAATCCCTAAGAAGGTATGCCTGAGAATTTTAGCAGTATATGCTTCTGGGGCGTGTGCTCTTTGTCTTGCTTTAGCAACATATGCCCAAACCCTAGAAATTCCCCTTTCTCGGGATTCCTTCACTCTGTAATCATCAGGCTATGAAACCCATGGGAGGGAAACGACCCATAATAGTCCTGCCACATGTGAGCCTAATTGCCCCGTGAGTTTTATTGTTTTCGGACGGTTTATGCCTCTCCAGAGAAGTAAGTAATAAGTAGATAGGTATTTTTAACGGTACAAATTGTTAAACTAGCATTACATCTTCTAATTAAAACTTCTAAATCGTTTATATGCACAACGTGCTTCAAGATATAAGCCCGTCTTAAGCTGGACTTTCGGGCTGTTTATTTGCTTCCCCATTTAAAAGTAGGCTCCATTTTTCAAGCGTATGCAAAGCTTGCTCACAAGTCATATGTCAGGGAGACTAATTCCCATCTACTAAACGAAGCTTTCAAGCTTTTTAGATGGACTGTCGACGCACGACCGATGTAGAGTCTGAAATTGGAATAATCTTTGTAAGGTTGAACTGAACTTATTACAGAGCCATACTATTCTTGATTTCTTGGTAAATATTTATGAGAAAGGAAGCCACTGATTTATGCATATCGTGTGGTGGTGGGGTAACAGAGGACTCAATTATATTGTGCTTTTGCATTCATTTCTCCTTACCTAATGATGGCTTTGCTTTTCTGCTTTTATTTAAAGTCCAGACAAGCATTTTCACAAGGGCTCTCTCTCTCTCTCTCTCTCTCTCTCTCTTTTCTATTTTATTCTATTCCAACCCAAATAATGAAGGAAAAGACAATTTGGTAGATTACACCAGCTTCGTTAGACTAGAGAGAGAGAGAGAGAGAGCTTAGGGTTGGGAGGTCTTCATGTGTTACTAGGGTTTTGGAGAGTTATGGAGAGATAATTATGAAAACAGGAGGGTCATAAGGACAACATTATTGTCGGATATAATGGCTACGGCGAAATTTGTGGAATCTATCGAGGGTTGCGCATGTTCTATCCTCGCATTATTTGATGGGCACTGAGAGCTGCTTTGTTCTTATGTTCCCTCAAGCAAAATGTTAATCTCCACGTTCCTTCCTCGTAATCTAATGATAAAAGTATGATCTTTGAATGGCCCCAGAAGATGCTCTCCCTTGGCCACTTCATTCCTTTTTTCTTTCTCTCTTTTTTCAAGTTTCATTTCTTTTGTGGGTCTAAAGATCTGAGGACTTTGGATGCCTGGGATTTGATTATGATCACATTTTTTTCTTCTGATTTTTCACTCGATACAGATATTTCATTTAAAGGTAAAATAATGCGTAAAATGATTTGACATACTTTCATGAGGTGGTCAAACATAATTCACGTGTTTAGTAAGAAAAAGCTCCAAGGGGGTGCATTAATATTATTGAAACCCGAAATAAGTTGAGAGATTATCACTGGAATGAGCTGAGAGACGATCATATTCGGGCTAAATTGCTAATTACGACAGCGACATTTCCAACTAATAGCAATAATTGGAGGATAGCTGTAATTAGAATCCAGCAAATGATGGGGGCAAGACAGATATTCTCCCATTTAGCTCATAGAACAAGCACTTGAGAAACCAGTTGAACCTCCACTCGTTTCTAGTAAATAAAATACAAGATTAGTCACATAGTTTGACCGCATCACGAGGATATTCATCCACGTGACAAAAGAACGATACGTATACTAGTTTTTTTCCTTCTAAAAATCTCATGGAAACTCAAATTTTCATTCAATATACTGCAATCTAGAGAGAGAGAGAGAGAGAGAGAGAGAGGAAGAGATTCTTTATTTCTTTTAATTTATGGGTTTATTGAATGCTGAGAGTCTGGGATTGTTGATTGAGAACATGACAAAAGAATGTAAAGCAGAAAAAAGCTCATTCTCTCTGCATAAAGCTCATCTCGGAGAGAGACAACAAAACTTAGCACACTGACTTCCGAATCTTCAGTTCCTCAGAAAAGAACACACGATAAACCCAAAAAAGAATACAAGCCCGCCTTCCCCCTCTCTAATCTTTCTCCCTTTGCAAACCCTCATCTGCACAAGTGATTTGCGTGATCTCTTTCCCCTTTTCCATACTTCTAGGTTATTCAAATAAACAAATACAATAAAAGCCACAACCTCCAACGCCGCCTGCTTGGGTTTTTGATGCGTTTGCCCTAGCTTTGTTTGGTGTGATGGGAATCCCAAGCATGTTTATTAGGCCTAGGAATTATTCTTTATCTTTAAATTCTGGTCTAAAGACGAAGAACTAGCAATGCAAAATTCTAAATCATAACCCTCGATCTGGGAACTTTCCATTCATTAATGGATCTTTTAATCTTTATGGTCATGAACCGAGCTTTTTTAAGTTGTGATTTATGTGTGGCGGGACCTTTGGAATATGATATGTAAATGCTACCCGCTCAAAATCTCTAACCTCGATGGACTACTCATCATCACGTCGGCATATATCCCACTTAAAATCTTCGTCTAGCATCGACGTAACATTCTTGTACCAAAATTATTCAATTATCGCTCCTGTATAACAGTACATTATAGGCGCAATGACATTAGTAGATTCAGGTAAATTGACCCCACTTTAATCGGATAGGCCATGATTTATTTTTGTTGTTGTGGACTTTCTTTTCCAATTGATGTGACCAGCAATTGCGGGGCCCCTCGCATGCATGTTCACGCTCAATCCTGATTTAAATTCTATGGAGGAATTGTTGGTACCTGTTGGAATATGTCCAGACCATCAGTCTGTCTTGATTCCTGTTGTATCCTTTTGATGTGTGCTGGACAGCCAAAAAGCGTTCCAATCTGATGTAAATCCCTTTGATGGAACAATCTACATAAAAGCAGCCCCTCATAATTTTTTTGGGAGTGCACATATTTCATATGGAGTATAGACATTCTTTGATTGCCGCGAGAAATGTCTACTTTAACCCGAGTCATACGCAATTAGTCAATCGCGCTGAACTAAATTAACTATGTCATATCTCTTGCTTAGCAATGCAATTATGTATTAAAACCATTGAGCAACACGGAAAACATCAAATTTATGACACTTTACCTTTAAGCAGATTTCTTCACTTGATGATATGATCATGGGTCTAAAATAATTGGATGCTCGGTTCGCGAGCAGTTTGGGAGCTTAGAAACAAATTGCTAAAATTACACATGTTTCATCCCCAAAATGCTTCTTTAAGTGAAATGCCCGATAGAGTTGTATTGGAGAGATATATACCGAAACATCGAATCATTGGTTTGTGATTGTCCTTCTTTGGAAGCAAATAATAAACATCTAAGATAAGGTTAAGGTTAAGGATGAAAATGACATGGGGTAGATTAATATGAAAATATCATCAAACTTGAACAACTGAAATATGAGATTTTCCCTTCATGACATCTATTTAAATTTAGGCATTGTTTATCTCACATTAGATTGCCAAAATATAGCAACTAGAGTAGGCTACAAAAGTGATAATGCGGTAAAACCGTTGACACTCTAGAGACATTTTTAAGGTTGACAGGGTTTTAATGGAGTTAGATGCAGAAGAAAACAGGAACGCAATAGGGATCAAAGAGGGTCGGTTTGAATTTCTTTGGATGTATGCTTCTTTTATAGAATGAAATGGAAAAAGATAGGGCAAAAAGAGAATTAAAAAAAGAAAGAGTGACGAAGACAGACGAGGGTCGAACCACGTCGCACCAAACTATCTTTTGTCCCCAAATCTTTTCGTCCCCAGTAGCACGAATCAACGACCAAGGACTTGCCCTATTTGGATGTGGAATTTGTCTGATCCACTAAACAAACGAAACCCCAACAAAAAAGACAAGACTAGTCTCCCATTCTTTTCTCTCCTAACAATTTTAATTTATTTAATATGATTTCTTAATTTTTTGCATATGTTCAATTTAGTCCTGAAATTATATGGAAATGTTCAATTCTATTACTCTATTAATTTAAGTTAATTGAATTTGTTGATTTGTCGTTCAATCCGGTACGTTTGCATGGTGAACCCAAAATATATATATATATATACACACACGTGGTTTGTTCAATTTAGAATAATAATAATAATAATAATAATAATTATTATTATTATTATTATTATTATTATTATTATATTCTGATTTCAGTTGAATATCTTACGTGAATAATTCTTTTGTAATTTTTTTTTTTGACCAAAGAAAGAGAGTATGTTCATATCGACTGGACGTGGGATTCCACCTATGGTATTCCAGTTTATATGAGTGTATATGGTAGTGCTCAATGTAATCAATGCATTTTATTAAGAGGATCAATGTACCCAAGAGAACGCTCCACAGAAATCTCTTTAGCTATATCTCCATCGAAGAATGCTATTTTATGTATACTTGGAATAGAAACCATCACATAATAGCAACAATAGCAAGAAAACGCTTCATAGAAGTGAGGTGCATCACAAGGGCAAGAATCTCATCATAGTTGGTTTTATATTTCCGAGTAAAAACTTTTGCTACTGATTGAACTTTTTGGCATCCCACAATGTAATCCGCATTTGTTTTGATCTTATTTACGCATAATTGAAATAAGTTGTTTCAAGAAGTAAACCAACCAAATTCCAAGTATGAGCTTTGTGTAAAGTATACAATTCATCTATTGTTACTTGTTGTCAAATAGCACTAGTAATACCAATGCAGGGCTAGATGAAAAATAATGAAGTGCAGTAAAAGAAAGTCAAACGTTAAAGATTGCTCAAGAAGTTACATCATCCGAATTCTATTGTTAAACCATTTCTTTTGACACACATATATAATGCGTTTGGTATAATTTTTAGTAGCTATCTATTATCATTTAGAAATTTGCTTTTTCTTGATATTAACATTAGGGAAAAGTTTACCTTTCTTTTTCTAAATCTCGTCTTCGTTCCACTCAAGACACCACGTGGACACGTACAAATCCTCAGTCTCATTTTCGTCATGTGAATTGGTTCGTGTTGCTCATTAAATTCGTTTCTCTTTCTTTTTTTCTTCCTTTTTTCTTTTCTTTTTCTTTTTTTGCACTTTTTTAGGGTTTGGTGGGGGCAAAGGGACACAAAAGCCACCGCCCAAAGAGTAATGCCGGGGTCCCCATCTCGTGATCCAGCGGCGACTCTCGCTCCTTGTCCCACGCAAACCCAGTCCCGCACGTCACAATCTCATCTCCAATTCTTGCGTTCGACCTAAATGCATGGAGAACTACTAAATGTACAAGAATCTTTATAGACCAATAGGGAAACAAGATGGAAGTGTAATGTAATGTAAGGAATCTCAATGCCTCCCCCAATTCTCGCTTCGATCGAAGGAAGATGACGATATCTACAGGAGTCTAGTCTGAATACTTCTTTTCAAATGCTCGGCCTACACAATACAAATTTCACATGGTGTCAAATCTATAGTAACAAAATGTACAGTATGCTTTGATTTCATTGTCTTATAGATTTATGATTTTTTTTTTATATACTTGGAAGTGATAAAATTTACTTTTTCTAATGATTATTAGATTGGGAGACTAAGTCTACCGATGACTTTAAGAATATTGGTGTTTCTACATTGTTTTATTCACCACATGAATGCACTTTTTTAGGGAGCTTGATCCGTGTGGAAAAGATGGTGTCATTTCATAATTATTATGTAAATTCTAATTATGTACATCTATAATTACAATATCAATATGTGAAATAATTATTTTCAAAGTTCTGATCAATTTAAGGTAAACTTTTGATTTTGTGTGCTTATTTCAACTTATATCAGATGTCTTATTTTCCCCTTTATTTGGTTTATAATATGGGAAAGCAGTTACATGCTTGACATATATGTGTAGACAAAAGATGGCATGGAAAAAGAGTTTCTCATGATTCTATCATAAAAGTCGATATTCTTTTCAATAATTCTCGGCATAGAGTAGAAATCTTGCAACCTGGAAATCCATGGAATGCCCTATTAGCGACATGAGTGCGTTTGGGAATCACTTTCCCAAGGGGCTATAGGTAAATGCAAGTACTATTTGAATTTTTGAAGAGATTTGGGGAGATGCATTGCAATTCTAATTGCCTATAAACTTTCATAATTCCTGAAATATCCTCACCTCTCGTGATGTCGTTGTTGACGAGTTGGATTTGGCGCCAGCAACCTCGCATGAGGTCGCACAACCTCGGGCGGCTCTTAACTAAGGTTGTGTGACCTCAAGTGAGAGCTGTTGGTGCCAAATCTGGTTTATCCTATGGCTGAGCTCTTCGTTGGTTTTGAGGTTTAAAAAAAATAGTAAAAGTCATTTGTAATGTGTGCTTTTTCCATATACAATTTAAACCAAAGTTGCTTCACAATTTGCTTTTGAATTATAGTTTACCATATATTACTTGCATTTCGATAATCCCCTTTAACATAAAGTCCTTCACATTTCCTTGTATACTTTTCTCAAAAGTCAAACCAAAAGCACCCATGATTCGATAATATCCAAGCCTTTGATGACATAGGACGAAATTTTAGAGGATTTGGATTAGTTCATTTCCTTATCTTTGTTGATTTAAGCAAATAGGTCGAAAATGAGAAGATTTGATTCAATCTTTTAGCATTATCCTTTTAGGTATTATAAATTTAGTAGTGTCTAATAGATTATTTCATTAGTTTATCTTTTTTTTCCAATTTTAACTTAAAGTCTCATTACAGTACTTTAGATAAAGATACGCACTTTGTTTTCTTGTAAAGCCACTTACCCCTTTGAATTATTGATGGAATTATAAGAGTTTTTATTTGAATTTCCATTTTGTGTAGACTAATTACCCATAAGTCGTCAATTGATTACGTTGCGACCATTGATATCGAAGTCACTAAGATAACGACCAGAACAAGAGAAAGTTAGGGACGCAAGCCTTGTGGGTGGCTATCTATCGTCTCAGGTTATCTCAACGGACTAAGGAATAAGATTTGTGACATAACTCGAGAGCTTTGGAAAGTCCGGTCACCGACCTTAACTCGAGAGCCTTGCAAAGTCCGGTCACCGACCTTAGTTTTCGTGATAATCCTCCTCCTTTCACAATATCAATCTACACAAACCCCCACGGTTTGTTTTTACCCTTTTCCTTTTTTAATTTTTAGCATTAGATCCGGCGTAATCGCCACAAATCAAGAAAGATTTTCTTTCATTTTTTTTTTTTTGTCCGAAACCGATAATTGACCGTTGAGGAGGTCGTCGCTCTTTTATCTTTAAAACTTCCACCTTGGGTCGGGGTGGGGGCACGTGGGGTGGGGGAGGATCATCACGTGAGGGCGGGAACACGGCGCGTCCCGGTACGCTCTCGGATCCGTGCAGTTTAGGTGGGGCCCGGCTCTACAAGAGGTGTGCTTAGCGTCGTCGAATTGCGACACGTGCCGGCGACGCCACTCGTGTGGGACATCCTAGGCGTCTAATCTGGTGGAGAGAGAGAGAGAGAGAATGATGACGTGTGCATGAATGCATGAAGCCGTAGGTCGCATGTTACTCCGTACGCCGTAGGCGGTGGTTCACATGTGCATTCTTGCATTCTTTTCTATTAGTCATGTTCTAACCGATAAAAATTAGTTGTCGGGGCGACCCGTACCCGGTCGGGCCATTGGGTCGGGTGATGTTCCTTGTCACGTGACTAATTTAACTTTCCATACCAAAGACAGATAAAATTGTTATTCAAAAAGGTCTAAATCTATTTAGTTTTAAATTTTTTATTTGGTCAATTTAATCCTAATTATCAATTTGGTCATTCCAATCAAATTGACGTGGAAGTCGATTGTTTTACGTGTCACGGTCAATGTTGATGATAACAATTTTTTGTAATTATTTTAAACAAATCAAATTGGCATGGACGTCGGCCGTTTTACATGTCACGGTCAATGTTGATGGTAACATTTTTTGTATTATTTAAAAAAATTGAATTTTTAAATTTTTTTGTTTTCTTTTTTTTAGTAACCGGATGAGGGTCCTCGAGGCCTAAAGCCCTTGCCAAGCCTCATCTCACACAGGTCTAGCGAGGGTTGTCGACTATTGCTAAGGCCTTGGCGATCCCTGCTGGCCATTCAGAGAAGAAGAACGGCAAATGGAAAAGTAAAGGAAAAAAATTATACAAAAATGTGATTTAAAAAGTTATAAAAATTGTCAACAACAACACTGTTTGTACTACATGGAATGACTATAGATTACCCCATCAATTTTTTGACAAAAAATGGTCTGAAAAATTAAATTGGTAGATCGTCAAAAAATTTATAATTAAATTGGTCAAATTAAAAAGATTTATGATTGGATTGACTACAATACGATAAGTTTGAGATTTTTTGGACAATTTTCCAAGGGAAAATATGCCACCAATAAATGCAAATTGCATTTTTCTCTTTGAATTTTGGAACTTTTTCTAATTTTTTCAAGATATCTGTTAAAATCTTGAAAACTTGCAATTTCTATAGCTAATAAAAAATTGACAAAAACTATTTGGAGAGAGAGTTGTAGCAAGCAATGGCTGGATGACCCTGGCTTGGGTAGTGTAAGCCAATGTCGATGGAATTAGATTATGAAATTGGTCAAGATCAGCGTCTAGAAGACTTTGAAACCCATTTCAATACTCTAAAGAAACCATCGAAAAAATTTGAAAAGTTAGGGGCCAATTTGCATCGCGTGAATGCGAATCGCTATTTGTTACTTCACAAATTGACCTTCCTTAAGAGACCAAATTAGTCACGCGATAAACACATGATCAGAGCTTCAATCGAAAAATAATCGGAGTAACGTTGGAGGAGACATCACAGCTGATTTCAATACTTTTAATGATGACATTGTGAAAATCGAAAAGTCAAAAGGGCAATTGGCGACCAATGTCCAAATTGAGGGGGAGAATGTAATTAGTCCAAGAAA
Source organism: Eucalyptus sideroxylon (assembly GCA_014182405.2). Classification (NCBI taxonomy): domain Eukaryota; kingdom Viridiplantae; phylum Streptophyta; class Magnoliopsida; order Myrtales; family Myrtaceae; genus Eucalyptus; species Eucalyptus sideroxylon. Next base: position 13,256,836 of record CM024548.2, on the reverse strand, counting down.
ACTATTCAAAAAAGTAAAGAAAATTTCTAAGAATGTTATCCAAAGCCTAATTAGATAACTAATAAAAGGAATCAATCTTTAAGATGATGATCTAAAAATGATGAAAATCCTAAAACAAGGAAAGATAAATCAAATCATAAATCCATGATTTAGTCTTACACTCGATAAGTGAGTGCTGAATTACAATGAAATGATTTTCATTATTGATTGATATTGAAACACCACCGAACAGAATTCATGAAGAGAGAGTGTTCTATGGAATGATCTGGTCAAAAATAGTAATTTTGAAATAGTTAGGGTAAGTAGCACATAGCCACAATTTAAGGACAAGCTCAGTATTATTGTTGACTTTATTGTCAAATTTAAATTACTTACGAGAGCATTTATATATCGGTAACACCTTTGAGTTTACTCCTTGAAAGTAAGGAGATGCTAGAGATATTGAATTGTGATGCCTCAAATCCTACATAAATTTAGAGAGAGCTTGTAAATTAATGTAATAGTTAATACACAATATCAAGCTAACAACATTTTGTCATTACTTTGGGGGTTTGAGGACAAGATTCCAAACTATTTAATCTACAAGTTATAGGTGCCAAAGAAACGAATTTAGACTCCCGTCGAGAGAGGTTGAAAACAAAATAAGAAAACGTCTCTTGCCATATCAATAATCTTGCCAAACAAATACAAGCAATGATCTATGATTGATAAAAGTATGTTTAACCCTTAAAACTTATCCAAAGGGGGAAAAGAACATAAATCAAAGTTTCGAAAGTGTGCAGGCTACCACACAACATCGCCAAACTTCGGGGAGAATTTGTAACTTTTCAAAGTCCAAAAGTTATCGTGCAACCGTGCCAAAGTTCAGAATAATTTTTTGAGCAATTATCTCATTCCTTTTATAATCACAGCAAACAACGAATAAACTTGAAAATAGCCCCCCTAATTCAACAAATAATATATATTACTGATAAATCCATCTGCATAATTTTCCAATTTTGGTCACCGAAGCTAAATGTTCACCCACTATGGAAACAACACTTGGCCATGTCCCCATACTCGATTTGTCGACGCAAAACAAGTCCAAGTGGGAAAAACGATCTTTCTTTTCCCTCATTTTTCCATCTTTCTCTCTTTTCTTTTTTTTTTTTTTTTTTGAGTTTTTTTTTTTTTTTTTTTTTTTTGCTTGCTGGCTTTGTGATGTGGGAAGAAAAGGGTGTCTGAAAACAAAAAGAACGCCCCCGAACAGGAAAAAGGCAAAGCGAAGGGTAAAAGAGAGAGAGACAGAGAGAGAGAGAGAGAGAAACAAAAGGAGGAAAGCGAAGTGTGACTGAGAGAGAGGAGCAGCACCCGGCAAGACACAAGTCGATGGCGTGACTTTGCTTTTGCTTTTGCTTTTTCTCTTGCCAGGAATCTTTGAAAATCGAAAGCCTCTCAAGATCACCACCCCCTCTAAAAAAAAAAAAAAAAATCCAGAAAAAGCAAAACAATTTAAAAAAAGAAAGAAAGAAAAGAAACCCAAGAAAAAATACTGAAAAAGAGGAAAGGCAAAAGTGGGGAAACATTTCAATGTGAGCGCCCCCCCTTTCTCTCTTCTCTTTTCTTTTTTCTATCCAATTGGGTTGATTTACGTTGGTTTCTAACCAAAGACGCCTTTGATCTTGCAATGTTGTCTTATCTTAAACGAAACTTCGAGGCTAATCCACCTTATAGAAACTTGACACTTACTTTTCGAATTCGTTTGATAGATTTTGATTTTTCTATATTTTCTTTCTTTTTGGATCAATGTAATGAAAGATATATGCACACACACGGCGTGGGAGCCACATGTAGTCTACGTGGATGCCAACATTGGTCAAGTTTT